>JAPVLO010000167.1:6600000-7177659 GCA_027257055.1 Cephalopachus bancanus
TGCAAAAATCATGCAAAATAAATAAATAGTAAAATAAAATAAAACTGTCTGGTTCACAGGTACTCAATAGATGTTAGCATTTAGCTATTCTTTTTGACTTCTGTGCCCACAATAGGTACCTAGGTACTCAGCAAATCTTTGCTTATTTAGTGAATGTGTGAATGAATGAATGACTCTGGTAAGAGTATATACAAGGTGCTAAGGTTAACCAGAGGAAAGAGAAACTGATTCTATTTAATAGGAATCAGAGGCAACTTCACAGAGGGGCTAATACTTGGGCTGGGTGTTACAGGTTGAGTAGGAGTTTTCTACTTAGAGATGGGTGAGGGGCTAGTCTGTGCAAAGACACAGTGGTGTGAGAGTGAATTATCAGTTGGCTTCTCCCCCATGCACAAGCTGGTTTTAGACTGAGCTTAGTAACTAAGTTATCAAAGAAACCAAATCTTGTGGGAGGTTGGTTTTCTTATGCCCATGATTATAAATACCCTCCAGCCCCCACCCAATCTATTTTTCCTATTCTGTCCCTCACTTTCTTTGTCGGCCTCCCTCCCTTCCAAGTCGGGGTCTCACTCTGTGACCCAGGCTGGAATGCAGTGGCATGATCACAGCTCACTGTAGCCTTGACCTCCTGGGCTCCGGCTATCCTTTCACCTCAACCTTCCAAGTAGCTGGGACTACAGGTGTGTGCCACCATGCTTGGCTATTTAAAAAAAAATTTTTGTAGACACAGGCTTGGCAACATAGCCTAGGATTCCCATCAGAGTGCAATCTCTGCTGTGAATGGCGCATGCCAGGGATCTAGGTTGTGAATGCCTTATGAGAATCTAATGCCAAAAAGGTTGGGGACTGCTGGTCCACACACACTCTCTGCATCTCCCTTCTATTCTTCAGCCCATTTCAGTCAAACCACACTCCCCGGAAGTTGCTCCGAGTCCACCGGCACAGACACCGGGACTGTGTGTCTATCCCTGGCATCCTTGGCCTTTCTATGCGAATCTACAGGTTGCTCAAGCTGGTCTCGGACTTCCGGGCCCAATAAATCCTCCCGCCTCAGCCTTCCAAAGTGTTGGGATTAAAGCTATCATGCCCGGCCCAGTCTATGTTTTTCAATTCTGTGTCCCAGCATCTAGCTCAGTGCTAACACATAGCAGAGGCTCAAAACAAATAAATATTTGTTGTTGGTCTGCGGTGCACCTGCCACTGTGTTATGTGCTTTGTGTGCATTATCTCACGCATTCTCCGCTATTACCATCTCTCATTTTAAAGAAGAAAAAATTAAGGTATGAAATAAATGATTTGCTCAAGCAAGATCCAAGAGCTAGTAAAAGAAAGAGCTGGCATTTCAAACCAGTAAGTCTGACTCCAGAGTAAGCTCTTAACCACTCCTTTGCATATTTCTTTCATTCTTGGCAAATGGTACCTCTGGCTGCAGCTCTAAGAACAGGAGGAGCCTGGTTGAACTCTGGGGTCTCCACATTTGCTGTGGTGGGAGGTGACTCAGTTCAGCTCAATTCTGTAAGTGGATCAAGGAACCCTGCTATCTGGTAGGCCTCATCTGTGATCAGGTGCTGGGCAAAGCCAGGCTGCTGGGGGCACGTTCTGGCTCCATGCTCCCTTCACCTCAATCCTGGGTGAGTTTCTCCTCCTCTGTGGCCCTAGTTTCCTCTCCTCTGAAATGACCTTGATGGCATTGTTGGGATAGCAAAGTGGGTTACCTCATGGGAGATGCTTTGAGCAGAGCATGCAGTAAGCAAT
The DNA here is from genome assembly GCA_027257055.1 of Cephalopachus bancanus. Classification (NCBI taxonomy): domain Eukaryota; kingdom Metazoa; phylum Chordata; class Mammalia; order Primates; family Tarsiidae; genus Cephalopachus; species Cephalopachus bancanus. The sequence goes on from JAPVLO010000167.1 coordinate 6,601,756, forward strand.
TAATGTGAGCTACTATTATTTTTATTTATTTATTTTTGTTAGTTGGAGTCTCACCCTGTTGCCCAGGCTGGAATGCAGTGGCATGATCATGGCTACCACATCATCAACCTCCTGGGCTCAGGCAATCCTTCTGCCTCAACCTTTGAAGTAGCTAGAACTACAGCACATGCCACTACGCCTAGTTAATTTTTTTATTTTTATTTTTTTTGTAGAGATGGGGTCTCGCTGTGTTGCTTAGGCTGGTCTCAAACCCCTGAGCCCAAGTGATTGATCCTCCCACCTCTGCCTCCCAAAGTCCTGGGACTGCAGGTGTGAGCCACCGTGTCCGGTCTTGAGCTACTATTATGATCAATTTTATCATTGCAGGATCTCATGTGATCTTTGGGCCGTGGGGCACGGAGTAGAGTGACATGTGACCCTGCCTTGGAGCAGCTCAGAGCACAGTGGGAGACGACAACATAGCTCAGAAGGGGGCTGGGCTCAGCCCTGCCTTTGAGAGTCATTGGCATGTGGGCTTCGTTTAAATGCACCAGGGCAGGGGAAATCACGCTTGGAGCAGGAACACAGACTGGGCGGGAAAGGTCTGAAGACCGTGCTCTGGGAGCTCACCACGGGTGGAAAAGGTGGCCACCACCTAGAATGACCAACCGCCCTTCAGCTCTGGACAAGCTGGGACCTGGGTCACCCTGACCCCAAGGGAGACTGAAGAAGCAGCCTGAGGCAGGAGACAAGGGAGAGTAGAAGGCTTGGAGAAAGAGGGAGGGGTAACCTGTAATGCTGCTGGAAGGCCAAGGATGCCAGGGACAGACACACAGCCCTGGTGTCTGTGCCAGTGGACTCTCAGAGCAGCTTCCGAGGGAGTGCGGCTTAAAGTTTGACTGAAATGGGCTGAAGGATGGAAGAGAGATGCAGAGAGAGTATAGACCAGTAGTCCCCAATCTTTTGGCATCAGGGACAAGTTTCATGGAAGACAATTTTCCCATGGGTGGGGGTAAAGGTATCATCAGGCATTAGATTCTCATAAGGCATGCACAACCTAGATCCCTGGCATGTATCGTTCACAGCAGGGTTGCACCCCTATGAGAATCTAATGCTGCCGCTGATCTGACAGCAGACGGAGCTTTGCTCACCTCCTGCTGTGTGGCCCAGTTTCTAACAGGCTACAGACCAGGTCCACGTTTTCTTTAGGTGGGAGAGACTGGAACATTCAGAAATACTGGTAAGAAGGATCCAGCAGAAAAGAAGAAAATGAAGATGCAAGAGATGGGATTGGTGAGAGCAAGATGGAGAGGAGATGGGCTGGCCTGGGTGGCAGCTGGGCCACTGTTTCCGTGGTGGGGGGAGAGAAGGAGAGAGCCAGGGGGTGGGGGAGTGGGTGAGGCAGAGGCTGGGACCCCCCATCTGAAGACCTCCATTTTCTTTATGAAGATCAAGACAAGGTTACCGCCTGAGGGGAGGTAAGAGACCTGGGTGAGAGCAAGAAGAAAGGAACCATGAAGTGGCCGTGGTGGATGGAGGGAAAACCAGTTGGCCAGAGCCCAGGAAAGAGACTGCTGGCAACATGGGTTGTTCCGTGTGGGCCAGGGCCTGGGAATATAGAGAGCAAGGACCCCTCGGGGTGAGCAAGGGTGAGACTTGGCTGAGCTAAGCTGTTTGGGGACAGAAGTATGGGCGGTGAGTCGAGGGATTCGTCCGGGCTGGTGGCTCAGCTAGGCGAGGAGGCAGAGGCAGAGAGGGCAGGTAGGATGACCATGACGGCTGTGGGATGTGGGCTGGAGAAGTGAGACAGGCACGCCTAGGGACAGAGGGATGCATTTGAGAGTAGTCGGGGAAGGAGGGACGGTACTGGGGATTGTGAACCCCAAAGACAGTGAGTTGCAGGTGGAGAACATGATGTCTGATTCCTTGATAGTGAGGTAGTGCCGTTTCTGTGGACAAGTTACGGTGGCTGATATGGGGCAGAGGAGGGGCATTGGGGTGAGGAAGTCCAAGAGAGAGGCCAGGGCGTGGGTTGAGGTGTTTATGGGGGTGCCAGAGACCCAGGACAATGGAAGAGGTGAGGAGAGGAGTCCTTGGTGAGTGAGGAGTGATCAAGAGTTGTGGACTACCATAATGGGGACTAAGTGTGGCCAAACACCCTGAGTCCTGAGGGAGTTGAGTGTTGTTGGCATTGGAGGGGACAGCGTGGGTAAAAAGTTGGCCATGGGGAGCAAGGGGGCGCTACCTTCATCTCCTTTCTCTGACGTGTGACGGGAAAACCAGCTTCCCCTCAGGAGGGCAAGATGAGATGAGGTCCCCAAGGCAGAGGCAGCACCTGATGGTGACTGAGCGAGGACCTAGGAAGAGGAGGAAGCTGTGTGTGTGAGGGCCTGTGCTGTTTATGAGACTGGAGTCCTGCAGGGTACCATGAGAAGGTTCTGGAAGGAGGGGAAGACAGGAGTTGGGCCAGGGGAGAGACAGTGCAGACAGCTTGGGGATAAGAGCTTCTGGAATGATGTTTTGGAGGATTGGCCCCCTTTCAGGGATGTGAGGCCTTGCCATGGGTCCTTCTGGTAGATACCTGGGCCTAATGGGATTCAGCTGAGACCTGGAAGAATGACCCAAAACTACAAGGTGGGGGTGGGGGGCTATGCTGGGTTCTAAGAGGGTCAAGGGGCCTTTTTGCCACCTTGTGAGGTGGGAGCCTGAGTCCTTGGGGCTAGGCCCCCTAGGGCCCATCCCAGCTGACTCTGGGAAGGCGCCACTGCCTCCCCACCCCGTGACCCCTGGGTCAGGGGCCATCTCTGGAGCTGAGAGTTTGTGGCTGGCCTGGGCAGCTGCCTGGAGGGGAGGAGGCCCCTGCAATGACCAGCTCTTTCACACCCCAAGGAAAAACAAGCCCATCTGCAAAAACCCAGAGGTGTGAGGTGGGGGCTTGGCAAACGGAGGCCGCAAGGGAGGAGCCTCTCGTCTTCCCGCTGAGATGGTGTGGGAAGGCCAGCCAGCCCCAGCCCAGGGTTCCAGCCTCCTCCCTCTGAGGGGCCATGGGCAGGACCGGGCGGGAAGGACTCGGAAGCACCTGGAGGAGCAGGAAGCTCAGGGGACACTTTGCAGCTCAGGGCACTGGCGGAGCATGAGACTGTGCAGAGTCAGGAGACCTCAGCCACCCACACTCCCCGACTCCTGAGTGCCTTGGGGCTGCTGAGAGGTCCCCGCCTCAGTTTCTCCAGCCATCCAGCTGCTGGTGTCGGTGGCCTGGGGCACTGTTTCTGGCTGGGGAGGGTGTCTAGGCCCTTCCAATACAGGCAGAAGAGCCCAGGCAGAGGGCCTGAGTGCCCGCCAGCTCTGGGCACCCGGAGCCGGCTCGAGTTCCATTCCTGAATATCAATGAGCAGGCCTAGGAATGTCTGCCACACAGCTGGCTGCGGGCAGGCAGGCGGGGCGGGAAGGGAAGGGAGGAAATGGCCCGGCCTGGCCCTCCCAGACCCACCTGCCCAGGCTGCAGCAGGCAGAGCTTGCGGGCAGGCGGGGCAGCCTCTGTTCAGGGCAGAGACAGATGGGAACAGGCCAAGGCCCGAGGTGTGGGGGAGGAGTGGGCAGACAGGCCTTTCTGAAGCCACAGTCGTACCGTGTGCCTCTGTGCCCTCACACCTGTAAGTCTCAAACAGACTCCAGAATCCCAAATTCTGACCCCCATGACTTGCCCATCTCCCAACTCTGGAAGGAGGCAGGACTAGGGTTCAACCCCAGGTCTCTTGGGCTCTGAACCTATTAGTACTGTGTCACCCTAGGGGACGGGGACAGCTGCCGGGCTGAGAGCTGCATTCATTCTTTTCTTCCTTTTGCAAGAAATGGAGCCTGAACCAGGCTGGTGTTGGGTGCTAGGGACACATCTGTGAGCAGCCAGGGGTTCCTGGGGACCCAAGAGAAAAGAAGAATGTGAAACAGTGCTCCCATAATCATCTTCCGTGCTTAGTGGGTCATCTGAAAACGCTGCAAAAGGCCGGTGTTCCTCTGCAGTGCAGAGGACTCACTCCAAGTTAGCAAGAGCATCTCAGGACGGAGTCCTGCAATTGCAGGAGAGGTCAAGCCTTCAGAGAATCAGGACATCAGGAACAGGCTCCCAAATGTGCCAGGTCCTGGGATGGACCAGGGAGGGGGTGGATATCAAGATGATATCACAAGGTTTCTGCTGCACGGAACTCAAAGAACAGAGTGAGAGACAACCCCATCATGAGGCCATCATGGAACGGAACACTGGGATAGAGAGATGGGAGGAGCCAGGTAGGAGGAAAGGCTGGGAGTGGGCACCTCTGAGCTGGTGTTACAGAAGGAGTGAGAGTTCTACGAGGGATAAAGTAGGGAAGTGCATCTGGCTGAGGAACAGATAGCATTTGCAAAGGCCTTGTGGTGGCTGCAGCCCTGCTGGAAGGTCGTCAGGGGACATGAGGCTGGGAGATGGGCTGAAACTCAGAGAGACATGCTCTGAATGCCAGGCAGAGGGGATGAGCCACCCAAGGGGCACTTTGCTTGACCCTCTTCCCTGGCTTAGAAAAACCATTCCAGGCATGTCTAATGGTGTCTAGTGAGCTATCAGGGCTACCTATGAACCCAGAGGATGTCTCGAGGCAGGTCAACTTGACTGTGGGCAGTGTCTGGGTCCCAAGGACACCATTTGCAAAGAGGGAGCTGTCAAAATGTCTCCATGGCAGAGGATCCCAGGGAGCTACCGGGAGCCCCCTGCTTGGGCACAAAACAGTGTTTGAAGCCCTTCCCACCCATATCAAGCTCAACCCTCGGTCCCAAGACTGACTGACTTTGACAAGTCCCTTCTCCTCTCTGTGCCTCAGTTTCCTTATGGTCTTGGGTGCTCTCCAAACTTCTCATTCTGATGTCCCAAAAAAAGGTGGAATTGGGTGACTATATAAAAGGTGACTAGAGACCTAGATTTGATCAGCCATGGTTGTCATTTCTGATCCCTGGTCCCTCTGTGGGGTGGCGAAGATGGGAGAGCAAGAGCTCCATGGGCTAGTTGCAATAGTTTCACTTTGGAGCCAGCCCCTGGGGAGACCACACACCTTGAAGCTGGCATCTGGATATCCATGACGTTTAGGCCCTTGTCTAGGCCTGGAATGGGGCACAGAGGCAGAATTTGGACCTTGATCCTTGATACGGACCAAGATTCATATCTCAGCTCTGAAATCCAACCATCCATCCATCCATCCATCCATTCATCCATCCATCCATCCATCCAATAACTAGCTACTGAGCTCAGATACACTCTAGTGGTGTGACCAGTAGTGAATGGTGAAGGTGTATTTGAAGCATAGTAGAAATCTTAGAAGATCTCACTCTGGCAATGAGTCCATTTCATTCAGCGCTTAAGGAACTTGGCTATGTCCTGTGTGTGCCCAGGAGGCCATTCATCGCTGTGAACCTCAGTGTCCTCATCTGAATGATGGAGTTTAATGAGCCACATCTGCAGTGCTGTTGTGAGTTTCACATGATGATGGGCAGATGACTCTCAGCAAGGCGCAAGGACTCTACATGGGAGCTGTCATCGCTATTTATCATGACATCACACCTGAATCTCCAGCTCACAGGGCATAGTGGCAGGACCAGCCGTGGGCTCTGGAGGAAAGAGGGCCATGGGACTGGGCAGAGCTGGCCACAGCCTGCATGGTTGACAGCTGACCAGTCCCCCAGCTTCTCAGAATCCTCTTTTGTTAGTCAGCGACAATAATTCCTCCTTTGCAGGGTTGGGGTGGAGATGAAAGGGACAATAGAGGGAGTCTTGAGGTGCCACATCGAGGCCCGTGCTGAACGTCAGCCTCCTTCCTCCCTTGCTCTGAGGGGGTGGGCTGCGGGCATCATGAGCCCAAGGGCTGCCAATGGGAGCGGGCCCAGGAGCCTTTTCATTCATCCATGTGTCATTGGGAAAGTATTGTGCAGGGGGCTCAGGACTAATGATGGACAAGACAGGTGGGGTCCCTACTCTCACGAAGCCTCTAGACTGGGGGCAGTGGAGGGAGGAGGAATACCAGATACACCCGGCAGTTTGTGAACATTGCTCTGCAGAAAAACTTCAGGAGCTGGGATAGCAGGTCAGGAAGGGGCAGCTTGAGATGAGGAAGCCAGGGAGCCATTTGCCAGGGAGCCTCTTGAAGAAGGTGGCCTTCACGTGGTGAACTGAAGGGCAAGGAGCCAGCTGTTGGAAAGTTGGGCAGAGAGGGCATAGCAAGCGCAAAGGCCCTGGGGTTGCAAAGACTTTGGAGGCCTGAGAAAGCAAAGGGGGCCATGCTCTCAGGGGGCTGTCATGCGTGATGGGAGTGCAAGCGATTCGGTCAGGAAGTCAGGTGAAGGTCAGATCCGACAGGCAGACTGGTTCATGAAGACGTGATGACTCAAGGACACCGAGGACTCAGAAGAGTTAAACCACCTGCCCCAAGTCAAGCTGGCAAGAGATGAAGTCCAGGTGGGTCTCCAGTGCCAAGTCCTGCCGGGAGGCCAGGGCAAAGCCCTCAGGTGCTCTGCGGTCCCCTCACCCCCGCCCTCATGAGAGGTGAGGGCAGGAGGGGCCCAGCCCGGGAGAGAGAACATTGTGTCTGTGAGAGAGAGTCAGAAGAGGCAGCAGCCTAAACACACGACAGACCCCGGCCAGCCCCGGCTGCCAGCACAACTGCTTGTGCAGCTGCCAAGGGGCCAGATGCCGCTTCTGGAAAAAATATCTTCCTGGCTTGGCACTCCGCAGCCGGCCTGCCTGCCATGCGAGGGAGGAGGGGGCTGTGAGCGCGGCTGCCGCTTAGCACCCCAGAACGGCGCTAATGTGCCTTTGAAGCCAGGGCAGGAACAGGGAAGGGAGGGGGCAGGGAGGATGCAAGCTAAATATTTTCGCTAAAAATATTCTGGTCCAGGAGAAGATCTTTTTTCTTTTTTTCCCCTACTCTTGCTGGAAAACCAGAGTCTTATTAAAACAACACCAGAATATTTCATGTTGATATCAATTAGGCGAAGGAGAAGGAATCTTGAGTTTTCCTCCCGGCCAGTTTCACATAAAAGGAATATTCTCCCAGAGGCCAAAGGATGAAGGTTTTTAGTTTTTTTCCCCCTTTTCTGTAAAAAAAAAAAAAAAAAAAAAAAATTCCTGCAATGTGGATGGAAAGTTCCTCATGTCTGAGAGCTTCCTGAGGGGTTGGGGCTCTGAACCTCAGGGCCAAGTTTTTCCCCCAAAGCCTGGGGGGGGGCAGGGCAGGTGACTGGTCCTTTTAGGAGGCCCAAAAGGCCCATCGGGGAGGGACACAGCCAGGCCTACTCTGCACGGTGCCAGCCCAGCCTGTGTACTCTAAAAGACCTCTAGCCAACTGGCCCGCTTAGCCTGTGGCCAGGAGATATAGACAGAGCATTGGCCTCTGCCCCTGGCTCCTCTCATCAAAGCTTCCCGGGCAGCGTCAAGACAGGGAGTTGCTCCGGGAAGCCTGGCCAAGGACCCTTTCTCTGGTTTAGGCCTTTCCTAACCATGATGGTGGCACCGTTTTTGCACACCTACTATGTACTAAAAAATATGTGAATGTAATATCTCATTTAGTCCTCACAGCAACCACAAGAAAGGAGGATTATATTGTCCTCAATGTCTCTGCGGAAACAGGCTTGATGTCACACAGCAGTGATGAGATTTGAACCCAGGTCCTCCTCACTCTAAAGACTGTGCTCTATCTTCTGTTCCAATCTGCCTCTCAGATGGCCCATTAGCTCAGAGTCTGGTCTCCTATTGAGCCTTTGGTAAGGAAGTGAGGCTCTCCTGTCCTCAGTATTACCTCAGTTCTCCAGCTCTAAATCAGAGTTCCTGAAAACAACCCCTTCAGCCATATCTTCTCTCCCTTTTCTCCCCTACTATGCTTTCTGAGTTTCCCTAATTTAAGCATTCATTCATTATTTATTTCATTGAACCACTCATTAATCCACTTAGCCATCCATCTACCCACCTTCCTTCCATCTATTCACCCATATTCCATCCATCTATCCACCTTCCATTCATCCATCTGCCCATACTCCATCCCTCTATCCACCCACCCACCCACCCTCTATCCATTCATCCATCCATCCATTCATCCACCCACCCACCTTCCATCTACCCACCTACCTTCCATATACATCTACCCATCGACCCATCTTCCATCCATCCACCCATTCACCCACCTTCCATCCTACCTCTACCCACGTTTCATCCATCCATCCATCCACCCATCTGCCATTCATCCATCCATCCATCTTCCATCCATCCAACCATCCACCTACCTTCCATCCATCCTCCACTCACCTTCCATCCATCCATCTACACATTCATCCATCCACTCATCTTCCATCCATCTATCCACCTATCCACCCAACTTCCACCTATCCATCCACTTGCTTTCCATCTATCCATCCACCCACCTTCCATTCACCCATCCACATGCCTTCCCCTTCCATCCATCCATCCATCCATCTATCCATCCATCCATGTACACAGCGATCTCACGACTACTAACTGCCAGGCACCAGAGATGTAGAAATGATTAGAACACAGCTCCTGCTCAAGTCTCATTCAAATTCACCAAATATTGGAGGTGGGATATAATCTTAGTGTCTGATCCCCTTCCTTGCATTCTCCTCTGATATAATCCTAGTGGGAGGAAGTATCTCTATTTTGCAAATGAAGAAATTGCAGTCTAGGGAAAGCAATGAGACTTGCTGGAAAGTAGTTGAAAGAGTGACACTTGAAGCCAAAACAGATTTCTAGCCTTGGTTCTTTTCCTTCCTGGCTGGGTGACTTTGTGGCAAGTTACTGGAACTCTGTGAGTGAAGGAGAGAGCAGAGAGTGAGGTCAGGGAGGGGAGGGTTCAAGGCCACATAGGGCCGTGCAGGTCATTGTGAAGAGCTCTGGCATTCACTCTGAGCAACACAGGTGCCATTATAGGATTTTGAGCAGAGAGACATGATCTGACTTAAGTTTTAAAAGCATCACTCTGATCTTGTATAGAGAACAGCCTGTCAGGAGGCTTACAAGCAGATGATGGCCAGTTAGGAAGCTACTGCAAGAGTCCATGCAAGAGATGGTGGTGGTTTGGACCAGAGTCATCGTAGTGGAGGTGACGAGAACTAGCATTATCCCATATGAGTTGTGGGAGGAGGAGAGGCATCAAGGATGATGTGATTGTTTTATTCTTGAACAACTAGAGGGATGGAGTTTCCATCACCTGGGAGGGGCATGGCTGTGGATGGAGCTGGTTTGGGGAGGGCAGATCAGGAGCTCATGCTTGGGTGTGTTGAGTCCATTAGGTTTCTAAGTGGTGATGTCACTGAGTTTGGTTTTCTGTGGTAAAGGGCTTGGCAGTGCCTCAGTCTGGGGTCAGGAGCAGGTCTGGGTTGGAGGTACCAATCTGAGAGTTATTGGAATATCAATGGTGCTGACAACCTTGAGACTGGATGAGATCACAAAGTGAGTGAATATAGACAGAGAAGAGGACCAAGGATACTCTATCACTATGAGGTTTTCCTGATATGTAGTGAGCCTTCAGGGTACAGGTATTAATAAAAAACATGGTTGTTGCCGTCACAGAGTGTGCATTTTAGAGGACTACCCACAGAAGGAACCAGCAAGTTCATTAGGCCAGCAAGTTTTGGACAAAAGGTCATCCCAAGGATGTGGGAGCACCTCATCCAGGCCAGGGTACCCCATAAACCTAGCCTGTTCCTGTTTCACTTTGAGTGGCTCTGAGCACCCTGAACCTATGATGTTTCATAGAATGAGGAAGAAAGGGGTTCTGTGGCCTGAATCCAGAGTTTGGAAGCTCATGTAATTCCCCCCATAGCCCTATCAGATTAGTACCATTTTTTTTTTCAGTTTTTTTTTTTTGAGTTGGAGTCTCACTCTGTCACCCAGGCTAGAGTGCAGTAGCATGCTGATGGCCAGTGCAGCCTTGACCAGCTGGGCTTGGGCCATCCTTCCACCTCAGCCTTCCAAGTAGCTGGAACTACAGGTGCGCACCTCATGCCCAGCTAATTTCTTTGGTTTATTGTAGAGATGAGGTCTCACCAAGTTGCCCAGGCTGGTCTCAAACCCGTGGGCTCAGGCAATTCTCTCACCTCGGCCTCCCAAAGTGCTGGGATTATAGGCATGAGCCACCATGCCCGGCTTCAGATTAATACCATTAGCATCCCATTTGAAAGCTGAAGAAACTGAGTTCTATAAATGAGAAGCCACTGGCCCTAGGCCTGACTTTGAAGAGCATGCACTTAACACAAGAAAAAGGGGGTGGAGAGGGTTGCGGAGGAAGAGAACTCAAAATCTTTGCATTAGGATTTAGGGCTGTCCACTGAGAAGGCACTTCTGGGTCTGTCAGAGTCCAATGTCAGATGCTCTTAGAGGCCAGGCAGAGGACACCAATGAGGCATGTGTGCTGGGAGTGGACAACACAACCTCATCGAAGGGGCAGCCAGGCCTCAGCCCCGCTAATTGTGGCCCTGCGGAAACGTGGGCCCAGGGTTGCCAGATCTGGTTTCTAAAGAGAAGCCGGAAATCTGGATTTTTATGTGAAATTTCCCACTTTTTAAAACAGTGTTGGGTCCAAACAAAACACATGTGCATGCTGAGTTGACCTCATGGCCACCAGCTCCAGGCTTTGGCCTTTTGGACTGACGGTTAAAAGCAAGGGCCTTGGGATCACAGACAGCAGGTTCAAATCCCCCTTTCCTCCCGATGGGCCATGTGATCTTGGGCAAGTGAGTTTACCTCCCTGGGCCTCAGTTTCCTCCTCTGCCAGTCATTCTGTGTCTCAGGGCTACACAAGGTTCATGGGGCATGGGGCTTCTTTCTGATAAATGGTGGTGAGCAGGTAATGAGTGTGTGTGAGAGAGTGTGTGTGTCTGTGTGTGTGTGTGTGTGTGTGTGTGTGTGTGTGTGTGTTGAGTGGCGGTGGTGAACGGTTTCTGGTGGGCTGGAGATCTTTATTGCCTTCCTGGACTTACTCAGTGGCTCCTGAGAACTGGGGAGCCCATGTACAGGCCCCTTCACAGACCCCGAATCTAGGTCAGCCCTTCCCCCCACCATTCTTCCAGGTATTCCCTGTGGCCACTCATGGCTCTCCTGGGCAGTGGGGTCTCAGTCCGGGCCTTCCTCACCAGCCTGCCCCCCCCCACTACCTCTCTGCTGCCCAGGAGAGCCGTGGGGACGTCTGGATTCCTGAGGGGATGTTTTCCACATTTCTGGAAACCCACTGCGGTTTGGTTTTCCGTGGTAAAGGGCTTGGCAGTGGCTCAGCTCAGTGGAATGGCTGGTAGCTGGGAGGGGCCAGAGTCAGAGACATTCACTGAGCACCCACTGTGCTCCAGGCCCCTGGGATTCAAAGATGCTTAAAACAGTCCTGGGCCCTCCAAGAACTTCATTATCTTGTTATGAAGTTACACAGACCTGAAACACGAGACGTTAAAAACAGATCTCAAGACCAAAGTCCTGCCTTCCCCTGGCTTCCTCCTACTCGTCCCGGCAGACACTAGGTTCGCCCTGCTTTATCCTCTAAATCTCTGGGACTGGCTTGTTTCTCCTCACCTTGTTGCCAAGGCCTTTGGTTTGCGTGGCTATCCTCCCTCTCCGGAGTGATGCAGCTACCTCCTTCCTGGACTCCCTGCCTCCAGCCGGCCCTCTTCAATCCTTCCTCGCGTGGCTGCCGGAAAGGTCTTTCTAAAAGCCAGATCTGCTCCAGCAGCCTCCCTGCTGAAAGCCCTCAGCGACCTCCAGATGGAGTCCCCATGCTGGCTCACAGGTCTCGCAGGATCTGCCCCCGGTTGCCCTTGACCGCAAAGTCTCTCCCCACAATTCCCCTCCTCCTCTGTGCTCCGGCACAGAGAGATTTCTCGAAGTTAACCGTGTGCATGCATCCTGCCTGCTTCCAGCTCTAGGTCTTTGAGCACACAGACTTCCCTTTCTAGAATACATTCCGCCATCACTCTCACCAAGTGAACATCTAGTGATTCTTCAGGTCTTTGCGTGAATAGTACCTCCTCCAGGAAGTCTTCCCTACCCACTCCTGTCTCCAGGCTGGAAGGTGTGTCTTTGTTCGGCATCCCCAGCGCTTTGCTTATGATAATACTACTACTACTAATACATGCACTGGTGCTAATTCCAAAGCTAATCCTTATAGTAACATGAATCCTGATGGACACTGATACTAATAGCAAATACTTCCACAATGCCTGCATGTAACAGCTTGGTCCTAAGTGCTCTCAGTACGTATCAGTTCATGCTAGCCCCTCAATACCCTCTGGGGCAGGTGAGAAAACTGAGGTGCAGGAGGTGGGTAACTTATCCAAGGTCATCCGGATAGCAAGTGGTAAAGCTGAGATCTGTACGGCTCACATACCAGTTCATGTTGCAAAGGCTGTTTTCTGGTCTGTTTCCCTCCCCGCACTAACTCCCAGGCGACCAGAGCCACAGCTACCTTGTCTATGGGTATGTCTCCAGCACCCAGCATGGGGCCTGGCACCACAGGAGGTGCTCAATAAATGCCTGATGCTTGAAGGAAGCCATGCTAGATGTATTGGAGAACTCCAGACCTGTGTGAGTGCAGAGAACTGGACCAAATATCCAATTTCAGACTCTTGCTACTTAGGGTCTAGCGTGCAGGATGTTGGTGGTTTATCTAAAGGCAATTCTTCAAGGGAAAGTGGAGTCGAATTCATGAGCGCCCTGTACCATGGGCATTTGCTGTCTTATGACTGATTAAGACAATGAAGGACTTTGCCCAGCTCTGACAGGGAGGGGATGCTTAGTGGAGAGATAGAAGGTCACATGTGACACTATGCTTACTATCTGTGTTCATTAGCATTAGGATTAGCTTTAGGATTAGCATTGGTGCATATATTAATAGTATTAGCATTATCATAAGCAAAGCACTGGGAATACCGAACAAAGACACCCCATCGAGCCTGGAGATGGGGGTGGGTGGAGAAGTCTTCCTGGAGGAAGTGACCTTTAAGCAAAGACCTGAAGAATCATTAGGTGTTCACTTGATGAATATGACATATTCTGGGATGAGAAGGCTGGGTGTGCAAAGACCCAGGGCAGGAAGCAGGGACTCCTGGCTACAACCTAGAGAGATGGCTCGACTATCCCCTTCTACAGATGAAGACTGAACTCCAAGAAGAGGTAACCTGACTTAAAGAGTGTACGCAGTCAGCAATTGAAGGAGTGAGGATTTAGATCCCAAAGCTGGTTCTCTTTCTCCTGAAGATAGCAGTCTCGCTTTATCTGTCCTCAAACTCACAGAGAAGCTTTGTGTAGTGTATCAAATGTACATTTCTAGGCTGAGTGTGGTGTCACACACTTGTAGTCCCAACTACTCAGGAGGCTGAGGCGGAAGGATTGCCAAGTCCAGGAGGCTGAGGCTGTGGTGAGCCATGATCGTGCCACTGCACTCTAGTGACAGCATGAGACCCCGATCAAAAAAACACATTTCTTTTGAGATGAGAATATTTCAATCTCTTCGAGATTTTTTTGAAAATCTTTTTTCCCCCACTTCTCAATATTTCTAGATTTTTTTAAAGTCCAGATCAGGAAGGATGGTGCTTCATATGTTTCGTTTGATGTATCCACTTAGTGTATTCTTGTCTTCTGTTTTTCTGTTTGGGTTTCCTGACATTTGTGCACTGTGTGAATTTGTTCCATTCTAACAGAGGGAGGCAAAACTGCTTGCAGGGGAAGAAAGACAGGGTGGGACAGAAAGGTCAGGAGTGTGTGTGGCTTCCTTGTACTGTATTATTTATGATACAGAAATTAGAGTATTTAACCCACATCTGTGTTCTTTTTTAGTCTGTTAAAAATATAGTTGCTTGCTTTTTCATTATAAGGTTTTAAAGAAACTTTGGATAATAAGATGAATAGGAAAGAAATCAGAAAATTACTGATTCTCCAATTACCCTAGCCAATCTTCACATTTTGGGGTTATTTCTTTCTTGTATTTTGCAGTTTAATTTTTATTATTTCAAAGTTTGGATTCTATTACATAGGTAATTTTGCTCCTAATTTTTCTTCATTTAATATTATGTGACAAGCATGTTATATTTTTGTTTGTCTTTATTAATACATCTTTCACACATTATTGTAAATCTTTGTAATATTAAGTGAAAGTGTTGTTATCTACCTGATCATTCCAATATTTTTGAAGATTTAAGTTGCTTGCATTTTCAAGCTATTATGCATTTATTTATCTATTTATATTTTGAAAATTTTTTGGAATTTTAAAAATTTCAATAGCTTTAAGGAGTACATATAGTTTTTGGTTTCATGGTTGCATTGTATAGTGGTGAGGAAGTCTGGGCTTTAAGTGTACCCACCACCCCCACCTGTGCACATTGTACCCGACGGGTGATTTCCGTCCCTCCACTTCTCCCTCCTCCCTTCTGAGTCTCCAGTGTCCATTACACCATCCTCTACGCCTTTGCAGATCCTTAGTTTAGCTCCTACTTTTTTTTTTTTTTTTTTTGAGTTGGAGTCTCACTCAGTCGCCCAGACTGGAGTGCAGTGGCCGCTCCCAACCACTGCAGCCTCAACCTGCTGGGCTCCGGCGATCCTTCCACCTGAGCCTTCCAAGAAGCTGGAACTACAGGCGCGCGCTACCATGCCTGGCTAGTTTTTTTGATTTATTGTAGAGATGAGGTCTCACCAAGTTGCCCAGGAGGGTCTCGAACCCACGGGTTCAGGCAGTCCACTCACCTCAGCCTCCCAAGGCGCGGGATTACAGGCTGAGCCACCGAGCCCAGCTAGCTCCCACTTTTAAGTGAGAACATGTGGTGTTGGGTTTTCTGTTCTGGAGTTAGTTCACGGAGGATGATGCTCTCCGGTTCCATACAGGTCGTCATCTCATGATTTTTGACAGCTGAACAGTACTCCACAGTGTATATATACCACTCTTTCATTATCTGCTATCAGTTGATGGGCATTCATGTTGATTCCACATCTTTGCAATTGTGAATTCGGTTGCAATGAACATGCAGGTGCAGGTGCTATGCATATACTATATATATAATACACATATACTATACATATATACAAATATATGATATATATTATATATATACCGTTAAACTTTAAAAATGTTAATTTGTAGATAGAGAATTGGCATCTTCATGGTTTAAATTTGTTTCTTTGATTGCTAGTGACACTGAATTATGTCTTTATTAAAAAAATAATTTAAATATAGATTTTTTTCATGAACTATTACTTTATATCCTTTGCCCACTTTTCTTTTGTTTTTATGTCCTTCTTAACTAATTTGCCTTTGATAAATACTTTAGCCCTGTGTCATTTTTGGTTGAATGTTTTGTGTTTTTTTTCCAAATTTTAAGACTTGTCATTTTCAATCTGGCCTTTTAAAAAAATTTTTATTTTCCTTTCCTATTTTTTTTTCAGAGACAGGATCTCACTCTGCTGCCCAGGCTGGAGTGCAGTGATGTGATCCTAGCTCACTGCAGCCTCCAGCTGCTGGGATCAAGTGATCCTCTCACCTCTGCCTCCTGAAGTAGCTGACATTACAGGCACACATCACCATGCTCAGCGTAATTTTTTATTTTTTGTAGATGTGGGGCCTCACTATGTTGCCTAGACTGGTTTTGAACTCCTGGTCTCGAATGATCCTCCTGTCTTGGCCTCCCAAAGTGTTGGGATTACAGGCATGAGCCACTGGGCCTAGCAACTTTTTTTTCTCTTTCATGTGCAGATGCATATATTTGCTTCTCCCATTGTCATTTCCTTGAGTGTATCTTAAGCTGTCGCAGACTTTCAGTGGCCAGATGGCATTTTCTTCCCTTGCTGTGGGTGATTGTCTGCACAAACTATTCAGAGCCTTAGTCATATTGGTATGTGGTTTGTGGGCAGGTTATGACCATGCCCTGAACCCTAGCACCTGGGAGACTCCACCTTCTTCTCACCATATTCCCTTACCCTTGGCCTCTCAGTTCTGAGCTGGGTGCCGTATCTATGACAAAACCTTCTGACAAACACAGCAGACGTCAGAGTCACTGCTGTGGAACATCATGAAAGGTTCATTTGAAGGTCAAAAGCAGGGGTTTTCCTTCTTTATTGACTGTCCAGTTCTCTCAAATGACTGTCGTAGATAAAGTGTGGCCTCACTGCCCCTCTCAGACATCGTGGTGTGAGGGGCTTAGCTCCTGGGAGAGAGGATCCTTGGGCTTACAAAGTACAAATATCCTTTCTTTCTTCCCTCCCTTTCCCCTTTGATAAATTGTGACTTGGCCTCTAGGCTGCTGCAACAGCACTGAGCTGACTTCTGCCCACACAGTAACTGGGCGCCATGATTCCGAAGTTGGGCACTTGATGGGTGGAGCCGAGGCAGAGGACATGGCTTGGACACAACCAGAGCACCTCTGGCTGTCCCGGTGCCTGCCTAATCAGTAATCCCAGGTGTTGCCTGTCAGCTGGCAGTGACTAGGGCCTTGAGTATCCTAGTGTGGAACACAGGTGACTCACGTCTCTTGGCTTTAAAAGACCTCCTTTTTCTTTCCCCAAACCAGGGCGCTCTGGGTGGGAATGGCTTCCCTGCCAGCAGTACCCCTCAGCATGCAACATGGCTCTCCTAGTCTTTATGCATTCTCTAATGCCTTCTAACCTTCAACCCTGACTACATGTTAAGTAATTTCTTTTTTTTTTTGAGACAGTTTCTCCTTCTGTTGCCCAGACTGAAGTGCCATGGTATGATCATAGCTCACTTGAATTCCTGGGCCCTAGCAATTCTCCCACCTCAGCCTCCCGTGTAGCTGGGACTACAGGTGTGTGCCACCATGCCTGGCTAATTTTTAATTTTTTTGTAGAGCTAGAGTTTCTCGCTATTTTGCCTAGGTTGGTCTCAAACTCCTTGTCTTTGATGATCCTCCCACTTTGGCCTCTCAAAGTGTTGGGATTACAGGTATGAGCCTGCAACTGGTCAAACTTAAGTGATCTTATGATTTATTTGTTTCATCCAATCATATGAAATGAAAACCACGGGACTATTTTGATCTATCAAAATGCAATTTCATATGGTTCAAGTTGATATTTTCAGAAATTGTACAAGGGATATAGAATCATAGGAAAACATAAGGACAATGTAAAGAAAGAAAATACACAAATATTGTCACTGTTCATATTTCATTGTATAATCCTCTGATTGCTTCCATCGGGTGCCTCTGTATGTACCTGTCCACAGAAATTTTATGTCTAACCACCTATATAAAATGTTAAAATCTAATTAGCGATATACTGTGAGTGACTTTCCATGTCAATATACATGCACCTTTGCTGTCATTGTAAGTGGCTGTATTGTATTCCACTCTGTGGCTGCACCATAATTAAATATAACCAGTAATCCAGAGGTGAGGAGCAGAAGATGGGTAGTGTGGTCAAAGAGGTAGAGGGTCGAGGAGGTGTGGGGTTATGAAACCAAGGCTGAAAAGACTTTTGAGATGCTTTACATTTATTTTTAATTTTTATTTTTTGAGTCAAAGTCTCACTCTGTTGCCCAGGCTGGGGTGCAGCAGTGTGATCCCAGCTCACTGCATCCTCAACTTCCTGGGCTCAGGCCATCCTTCTGCCTGAGCCTCCTGAGTCGCTGGGACTACAGGCACATACCACCACGCCCAGCTAATGTGAAGGGTGAAGATGTTTTATATTGTGAAAGGCCCTGGAAGGAGTTGAATGAAAGAGAAAGAGCCTCCAGCTTCGGAGAGGGGGACACCGGCAGCCGTATAAAGGGCTGGAAGACATATTCACTAATTCATTAATTCACGAAATATTGAACTTCTACTATGTGTCAGACATTCTAATGGAGATACTTCAGTGACTGAGACAGGCGCAGTCCTTGGTTTCAAGGAACTTATATTGTGGTTGGAGGAGGCAGACCACAAACAAATAAAATAATTGTATGTTAAGAAAAGCCTAGGAAGGAAAATGAACAAGGAGATACAATGAAGCCTGAAGCAGTACTGGAGGTGGGGGTGATAAGTCTTGGACAAGGTGATTTGATATGACATCCCTGAGAAGAGCCATTTGAGCTGGAACCTGAGTGAGTCAGGGAAGAAAGTTCTGGGCAGATGAACCCTCAAGTGTAACAGCCAAGTAGAGTCAGTAAATGCAACCCCAGGTGGAAAACGTTTCATTCATTCATGTCTTCATTCAACAAACATGCATTGAGCTCCTCCTCTGTTGCAGATAGGTATGGAGAAATCAGATGCTACTACTCCCTCATGGAGAGAGACATCCATTCACTTATTCATTCTTTCAGATACTTTCTGAGTACCTCTATGTGCCAGTCTTAGCCATTAAAAAAGAAGCAGCCAGGGCTCGGTGGTTCAGCCTGTAATCCCAGAATTTTAGGAGGCCGAGGTGAGAAGATTGCCTGAGCCTGCGGGTTCGAGACCAGCCTGGGCAACTTGGTGAGACCTTGTCTCTACAGTTAATAAAAACTTAGCCGGGCGTGGTAGCGTGCGCCTGTAGTTCCAGCTACTTGGAAGGCTGAGGCGGAAAGGTCACCAGAGCCCAGGAAGTCGACGCTGGGATGACCTTGAGCGTGCCACTGCACTCCAGCCTGGACGACAGAGTGAGACTCCAACTCAAAAAGAAAAGGAACAAAAATGAGTAGGAGTCATTATTTTCCTCTAGGGTGTTTGTGGGCAAAGGTGGGGGGCAGTCCAAGGGAAGAAGTGGCTCACTCAGAACCACACAGCTGGTAAGGATCAGAGATGAACTAGAAGGAGGGGCCCTGTCTCCCCAGCCAGACTTTTGTCCCTGTTTCCCGTGACCTTGGCCCTCCTATCTCAGTCCTTTGTCAACCTGAGGTTTATGCACACGGTTTCCCTCAGCCCACACCTGGAAAAAGCATTAAGCATTTATATCATCACAGGCGCTAAGATTAAGTCTATAAATTGTTCTGGTTGCAGTTCTCATCTGTTCACTGAGTGTCATAAAAGTGGTTCAGTGCAAACAGGGAGCCCTTCCCTTTAACAGCTGGGTGTTAATGACTACACTGAAAGCAGCAGAGCCTTGTCAGGGTGTCCCCCAAATAGCAAACTGGGTGCCTTTGCCCGGTTGGTTGTAACTGTGTTGGGGCCTTCAGTCAGTGAGTGTGGGGTCTCATCCGCACTGGGGTGACCACGTACAGCCCAGTAGGAAGTGTGTAATTGGCCAGTGGAAGATTCAGAAATGTGAATAAAAAGAGCTTTGGGGCATACATTGTCACCTGTTATAACACTGTGGAAAGAGTCTTGGTCTGGCATAGCTCAGCTTGGATTTGAATTCTATGTCTGTCATTTGCAGGCTTGGTGACCTTGGGCATTTCACTTAGTCTCTTGGAATCTATTTCATCATCTGTAGAACAGGCATGTGACAGACTTTACTAATTGCCCACTGAACAGTCATTACCTCCATCCAACAGAGCCCTGGGTTCATCCATCGTGATGTGCTTGCCCTGAGATGCATCCTATTCTATGCCGGTGATTGGTTTAGAAGGTGTTATGTGACCAAATTCTGTCCAATAGAAAGTTTGGTTGGAAATTTACGTGAAACAATTTTTCTCACTTTATTTCCTGACTTGAATTCATTAGTGTAAAAATGTTATACTTGTAGCTGAAGCAACCATCTTACAACCATGAAATTTGGAGCTTATAAATAAAAGTCCATGCACTAGGGTTAGCACAGGGAAAGAATAGAAAGATCCTGATGACAGCATTGAACTGTTGCATCAAACTGGGGCTCCTTATTATAGAAGGAGATTCTTTGTTAGTCTTCTAGTCTGCTGTTACTCCCGTCTGAAGCATCCCTGACATAAGAGACAATGACAACTACTTTCTAGAGCTCCTGAGGAAATTAGGTGGCACATTGTATCCACTGTGCACATATTATTATCATCATTCTGTTCCCTGTGCCTGATGCACATAGTGTGACCTCCTACGCAAGCCTGGAGAGAGCCACATTGGAAGGGAGTGACATGTTGGTGGTGGCATTTGCAAGACAGTTGATGGCTTCTAGGAATACTCACAAGGGCATAATATAGTTAAACATGATTCAGAATAAGTATCAACGTGTACAACGATCACACATGTCAGAACTCACCTTGTCAACTGCGCATTTATCAAATAGATGTGTAGTACAGAGAGAGATCCTTTTAATAGAAGTTGTCCCAAGGGTGGGGGACAATGAAGTCAGTTGTCTTCATGCATTCTAACATGCAACTCATGCAAAGTAGTTAGTCCAAGTCAATTAATGGGATTTCACCCACCTTGCTAGTGTTTGGTTCAGAAGTGGCCATGTGACCCAATTCTGGCCAATGAGCTATGAGGAGAATCTACTGTGGGCTTTTGGGAAGAGTTTTCTCTCTCCTGGGAGACAGCCACAGGAAGCAAGGATCTCTCACTTTGCCTTTCTGTCCAATAGAAAGTTTGGACAGAGTGCTGCAGTGTCTGGATGAGACATCAGGAACCACAGTGGCCATGCTCCCACCAGGCTGAGGATCAACTAACACTGAGACAGGGAGAGACTGAGGAGTCCACTCTGGTGGCAATGCTGAGCTGCTGCAGTGCCAGTCCTAGAGCTTACTCTGCCCCTGGACGCTACTACATGAACTAAATATTTACTATGGCTTATGAGTTGAGGTTTTTGGTTTTTTGCTGAAAGCATCCTGCCTGATACTCTTGAGTTTACTTAAGAGATTTTAGTTTATGCAAGGAAAATCCAGATGTACACCCAGTTTTATGGCACCAGGCTCTTGCAGGAAACAAGGTAAGGCTTTGATAAGATGGCACCAGGCTGGTTGTTATGGATTGGCTAAGCGGCATCCCTGTGCTGATGCTGGCAAGAAAGTCCAGCTCTGTTGAAACTGCGGGTTGTACAGGAGTTGAGGCATCCTTACTGTATTTGTCTCCAGTGAAACAGAGCCAATAAAGTATATACACCTGTACTCCATAGATACTTACTTATATGCATGAAGAGAGATTTATTTATAAATATTTACAGGCCGGGTTCGGTGGCTCAGCCTGTAATCCCATGCCTTTGGAAGACTGAGGTGAGTGGATAGCCTGAGCCCGCGGGTTCGAGGATGCCTGGGCAGCGAGACCTCATCTCTATAATAAATCAAAAAAAATCGTCCAGGCGTGGTAGCGTGCGCCTGTAATTCCAGCTACTCGGAAGGCTGAGGCAGAAGGATCGCTGGAGCCCAGCAGGCGAGGCTGTGGTGGCTGGGAGCGGCCACTGCACTCCAGTCTGGGCGACCGAGTGAGACTCCAACTCAAAAAAAAAAAATTTACATATGTGAAGAGAGAACATACATTTATATATGTACTCAAATAAATATACACACATATATGTGTGTGTATATTTATATATACATGAAGAGAGATTGAACTTTTTTTTTTTAGAGACAGGGTCTTACTCTATTGCCCAGGCTGGAGTGCAGTGGTACAATCATAGTTCATTTCAGCCTCAACCTCCTGACCTCAAGTGATCCTCCCACCTCAGCCTCCTGAATAGCTGGGACTACAGGTGTCCACCACTATGCCTGACTAATTGGGTTTTTTTGTAGAAATGGAGTCTTTGTCTCACCATGTTGCCCAGGTTGGCCAAACTCCTGACCTCAAACCATCCTCCTGCTTCAGTTTTTCTAAAGTGCTGGGATTACAGGCATAAGTCACTGTGCCTGGCTGAAGAGAACATTTAAGGAATTGGCTCACATGATTATAGAGATGGTAAGTTCAAGACCTGAAGGGTGGGCTGGCAGGTTGGAGACCCAGAAGAAAGGTAATGTTGCAGCTCAAGTCTGAGAGCCGTCTGTTGCAGAATTTACTCTTGCACAGGGAAGGTCAGGCTTTTTCTTCCATTCTTGTCTTCAACTGATTGGATGCGGTCCATTCACATTACAGAGGGCAATCTGCTTTACTTAAAATCGACCAATTTAACTTTTAATCTCATTCAAGAACCCTCACACAGAAACATGCAGAATAGTTTATCCAGACATCATGGCCCAGTCAAGTTGCCACATAACATTAACCATCACGAGTGCCATAATGATGTCATCATGATGACAGTGAACTTGACAAGTGCTCGGCAGATGGATGCTCGAGGGTCAGTGCCCTTGACAGAGATCCAGGATTGGTGACATCCAACCTGTCCTCCACAGGTCCAGAAACCTGTTGCCTGCCACCTTGCAGGTCAGGGCTGTGTATCTCCCCTGGCCTACATCCTGCAACCGGTAGCCTGCCTCTAACCCCTCCCTGCTTCTGGCATTCTTCACCCTGATTGCACCCCCACAGCTGCCCCTGCTCAAAACCTTTCAGTGACTTCCACGAAAGAGTGGATGAACATGAGACTTCTGAGCCTGACAGGGGTCCTTCATGACTAAGTGTCAGCGTGTTGTCTTGCTTCTTCCCATGGCAGCTTGCATTGTCCTTCTTCCCAGATACCTTCTCAGACTGTCCCTTCTTCCAGAGCTGTTGAGTAGACCTCAACTTTGACCAGATCAGAATCCTAGAGAGTTTTAAAAAATACAGACACCCGGCTTTCTGGAAATAGGGCCTGGAATCTGTATTTTCAGAAGTGCCCATGTGCTCCTGGGAGCACTGCTGTAGAGTGACTCCTTTCCTGACCCCAATCACTTTTCCTTTCCTGAGGAAATAATATTATTATGAAAGGACCTCTCACAAGCCCCTCCCCCAGGCTGTCTTCCCTGACCAAGCCCCTCTAAGTTAACGCTGAGCCCCATCCTCATTGCTCTGCTTGGCTCCGTACTGTGCTCTCATGTGTCTTGTGCCCCTTGAGATCCACCCCAGATTTCCCTGTGCAACCCAATAATGGACCATATTCTGTCATATTCTGTGCCACGGCACTGTCTCCCTGAGATACTTACTCCTCTCTTGTCTGCAATGTGAACTCCTCTACAACCTTCAAAGCCTTACTCAGACACCCCTCTCTGAAGACCCCTTTCCTGACCCTGCGGTGGAGTCAGGCACATCCTCCTCTGTGCTGTCTCGTGTCTGCTCCCAGTGTCTTCCTTTGCTTCCAAGCCTCTCTCCCCACAAGATAAGTGTGTACTTAGTACAGTTGTTGGTATGTCGTGGGTGCTCAATCAGCACTGATTGAGTAGATCTGCATTTGCAGCGTGAGGCTGTCATAAAACTTTTACCCACGTCCCACAGAACACTGACACACAAGAGGTATTTAAAACAGGCTTGCTGAATTGTATTTTTCAAAAAAGAAGAAACAGAAAAAGGGAGAGGAAAGAAAGAAGGCAGGAGGAAGGAATGAACTGAAAGAAAGAGAGAAGAAAAGGAGAGAGGGAGGGAAGAAGGAAGAAATTTAAAAAGAAAGAGAGAAAGAAGAGCAGAAAAAAGGAACGAAGGACTGGGTGCAGTGGCTCATACCTATAATCCCAGCATTTTGGGAGGCTAAGGCAGGAGGATTGCTTGAGCTCAGGAGTTCGAGACCAGCCTGGGTAACATAGCAAGACCTTGTCTCTACAGGAAAAAAAAAAAGCCTGCAGTGATGGCATGCACCTGTAATCCCAGATACTCAGGAGGCTGAGTCAGAAGGATCATCTGAGCCCAGGAGGTTAAGGCTGTGGTGAGCTGTGATTGTGCCACTGCACTGCAGTGAGACCCTGACTCAAACAAAAGAAAAAGGCGAGGAAGAAGAAGAAAGGAAAGAAGGAAAGAATGAAGGAAGGAAAGAAAGAAGGAAAAAATGACAAAAGAAAATCAAAGAACTATTAAAGAGAGGTGGCTGACTCTTTCTGGGGGGGGGTGCATTTGTGGGAAGGATAGCATAGAGAGAGACAGGCACAGTATACTTTTTAAGAAGCCAATGTGAGTGTCGAGTATGTCCCCTTTTTTCCACTAAGTGTTCTACCCAAATCCCCAAAACAAAACAAATGCTCAGAGATAAACACATCTTCTAGGGAAGTTTCTTTTCCCACCCCAGGAACATTGCTGGGAAGGTTTCTAGAGAAGGGAAAATGGGTCCCAAATGGCTGAGTCATTCAACATACGACAAGCAAATGGTCAGGGCTTGCCAGAGAGGGAGGCGTGGGTGGCACTTGGGTCGTCTCCACGCCCAACCAACACGGGCCCATCTCATTGCTAGAGTGACAGTTGTCACCACTGGGGCCCTTACCACGGTCAGTGCCCCAGAGCTGCCCGGTCTCAAGGGCTGCCTTGGACACTCCACGGGCTTTCGCTCCAAAGCCATGGAGTCCGACTGCAGATGAACCGGATCCTTAGCCTGGCCAGGGCTCGCCCCAGACTGGGAACTGAATTGCGGCCCAGCCTCTGTCCCGCTTGGCTGACGTGATTCTGCCTTCGCCCCCAAGTCTGGCCGGCCTCAGTTGGAGCTGGAGCCGGGAAGAGAGATGGGGGAGCATTCTGGGGGAAAAGTCGCTGGGGCAAGGCACTCTGAAGAGTTGGGGTAGCTATCCCATTTTATAGAGGAGGAAACCGAGGTTTACTGAGGATGGGAGGTGCACCAAAGATCGCACAGGCAGAAGAGATGGTGCTAGAATTGGAGCCCTGGCCTGTTGGCTTCTGTGGGCTGTCTTTTCCCTCTCTGCTGAGGGTTGATGTCTATGGTGGTGGAGGTTCACACTCTTCTTTTGCTCCTGGGTGATGCTTGCCACATCATTTAAAAGAAAAAAACAAAAAAAGAGGGTAGATATTTTGAGCCAGAAGACAACCTGTGCTGTACTCAAACTGAGCTCAGATGCAGCACCCGAGAGGGCAGGTGTCTTTCCCTTAAGAGCTGATAGGTGTTGACTGAGCCCGGATCCTTGCCAGGTTCTGTGCTGGACACTTGGGAGGCAGCCATGGACAGGACAGATGTGGGCTTTGCCTCACTGACTCCATAGTCTAGGTCTGGCTACTGTCTGATCCGAATCAAGCTGGCACTTGGCTCTGGTCGAGTGGCACCCTGGGCTCTAGAGTTCCACATCACTGGACCTAATGTCTTGGGCTCTTGGCCCAAGGTAAGGCTGCATTGGGAAAGGGTGGGGCAAAAGAAAGAGGAAGAACAGACAGTTAACTAGCCGGAACATGCAGGGACGGGTGACCAGGAGCTTTCGTAAAAGAAGGGGGATGAGGGGAGGAGGGATGTATAATTAGAAATAAAGAGTCTGACCAGTTTCATGGGGAAAAGAAGGGAAAAAAAGCCTGAGTCCCTGTGGTAACCTGTTTGCAGGAGCTGCCTAATTTAGCAGAAAATCATACACACTGGCCCTGGCATGGGCTGGTGGAAGGTATTTCCTCCCCGGCCTGGGTCAAGTTTCATTCATAGGTACGGTCTAAAATTAGATCCTCTGCTTTCATTCTGGTCCAAACTCCCTGCCTAGCGTAATATTTGGGAGAAACAGGCACTCCATTAAAAGTGTGCCTTCCTCCCAGCGGCCCTGGCCTGGGAAGGGCTGGGTCCTGTCCTCGCTGGCGGCCGCTGCGGCTCATAAACCCGGGTCTAAATTCAAAGCATCCGCTCTGACTGGTGACCTCTGGCTCCCGAGCAAACCCATGCCGCCTCCTGCAGCTCACACCCAAGACCTGGCCAGGTCACTGGGAGGGACCCGTTTCACGCTTGTGACCTTCTGTCAAGGGGAGTGTGAAGGCCACTTCTCAGCAAAGGAAGAGGGGCTTGACACCTCTCAGGCCATATGCTGGGGTCTCTTGCTGAGGGCTGCACCCTCTTCTCTTCTGGGCTCAGAGAGCCTGCTCGCTGAGCTGGTCTGTTTTATTGTTATTATTCTTTTTCTCCAAATTAACAGAACACCAAGGAAAGACTCAGTGAGACAGGGGAACCAGCACCATGTTTGAAATACTTTATTCACTTAGTAAGCATTTACTGAGCATCTTGCATTTGGAGGCTTTTGGTTGTGAGAAACAGAAACCAGGACCCTGCGGGAGTGCCTGGCCTCCAAGAGTCAGACTTGAGCCAGGGATGGGTTGGAATCCTGGCCCAGGATTGTGGGGAGCCCAGGAAATTTCTCTTTGTTTCTGGCTTCTACTTCTCTCCCAGCAGTGACTTCAACTCTTCTCTCTCAGCCTGCGGGCCCTTCTGTTCCTTAGTTCTCATGGTAGAACATGACTCCTGCTTCATATGGACTCAGTTCTATTTGTCTGTGCAAACTGACTCCTTCTGCGTTTCAATTCCAAAGTTCCAGGGGAGGTTTCTAATTGGCTGAACTTCTGTCAGATGCCTGCCTCTATGCCAATCACCAGTGGCCAGTGTGGGGCCATTTACTAGCCTTGTGATTCTGCTGTAACCATGTGAATATCATGAGGCGGAAACATTCCATGAGTAAAGAGACTATTTTAACGCTATGCAGTTGCTGCTCTGCAAGTGGCTTGTGGACAAGAATTTTTTGTTTTATAAGAGACAGTGTCTCACTCTGTCACCTAGGCTGGTGTGATTAGAGCTCACTGCAGCCTTGAACTCCTGGGCTCAAACAATCCTCCCTCTTCGGCCTCCCAAGTAGTTGGGACTACAGGTGTGCACCACCACACCTGGCTAATTTTTTGTGGAGATGGGATCTTGTTACGCTGCCCAGGTTGGAGGATCCTAACTCAGGCCTGGCAGATCAGGGAAGGCTTCCTGGAAGACCTGGAAGGTGGCCTCTAAGCTGGGTGAGCGGTAGTCAGGACCTAAGAAGGAAGAGTAGGGAATCTGTTCAAAGAACAGCACAGGCAAGGACCTTATGGCCAGACCCAGACCTGCAGAGGGACGAATCCCCTTTGTATCTGGCTTCTTCTTCTCTCCCAGCAGTGACTTCAACTCTCCTCTCTCAGCCTGCGGGCCCTTCTGTTCCTTAGTGCTCATGGTAGAACTTGACTCCTGCTTCATATGGACTCAGTTCTAGTTGTCTGTGCAAACTGAGTCCTCCTTCTGGCTTCCAATTCCAGCTGTGCCACCTTGGGCCAGTCATGTTATACTCTGAGCCTCAGTTTTCTCATGTGTAAATGGGAACCCTAACAGCATCCTCCCGGAGCTGTGAGGTTTAAATGAGCTCTCGTCTGCAGTAGTGTCTGGTGTGTGGGGCCGCTCAGCGTGTATGCATTGAATCATTAACCTTAGGTCTCTTTGAGGGCAGGTAGTGTTCCATCAGCTGGTTCCTTCATACGTTCAGGTCTCAGCTCAGATATCACAAGGACATCTCCAGAGATCAGCCTGATCAGTCTATCAGCCTTCAAAGTGGGTTTCTCTTTTAGCTCCTAATGTGTCATCTTGTTTCCTTCGCGGGACCTTTCTCAAATGCACTTAATCGGTGTGCCTTCTTATTTATGACCATTTTTGACTGAGACTGAAATGTTTCTGAAGGCGAGAACCCTGCCTATCTTGTTCTCTGCTATGCCTTGGGGGCAGACGGGGTGCCAACAACTATCAGTTGCTCCACCAATATTTGCTGAAACAGTGACACAAGAATGAATTTGACCAGGTTAGGTGACTCACACCTGTAATCCCAGCACTTCGTGAGGCCAAGGTAGGAGGATTACTTGAACCCAGGAGTTTGAGACCAGCTTGGGCAACACAGCAAGACCTCATCTCTACATAAGAATCAAAAAAATTAGCCAGATGTGGTGGCACACGCCTGTAGTCCCAGCTGAGGTGGAAGGATCGCCTAATCCAAGAGGTCAAGGCTGCGGTAGCTGTGATCATGCCACTGCCCTCCAGCCTGGATGACAGAGTAAGACCTCAACTCAGAAAAAAACCTCAAAAAAGCAGGTGCAGTGGCTCGTGCCTGTAATCCCAGCACTGTGGGAGGTGACAGTGGGGGAATCACTTGAGCCCAGGAGTTTGAGACTAGCCCAGGCAACATAAAGAGTATGTAACTCTATTCAAACATGCACCCACCCACCCACCCACACACAAAATGAATTCAAGCATAGATGAAGTCTCAGCAAGCTCACACAGGTAGGGGATTTTTCTTGGACATCCTCTGGCTCAGGGTGGTGTCCGGGCTCCCTCAGCAAGGTCACCGCTCTCACAGCAGCAACTTGAGTCCCAGGACCCCCTGACAGAAACTCCCCACCCCACACACCCCAGCTCAAAGGCTTTGGTGCTTGAGTCCACCGCCTCGTCTGAAAGTATCCAGAAAACCAGGATATATCCCAACCAGCCTATTCTCCAAGACTCCTCCCGTCTGGCTTTTGATGTTGGGAGTGGTCTGGGCCTGGGACCCCGCTCTGTCCCCAGCCTCCCTGGGACATTGAGTCCAAGGTCCGAAGGGAAGCTCCTCACCCTCTGCACGTCACTCATGCTGGAGCTGATGAGCTCCACCCTACAGAGCAGGGCCCAGACCGGGCATCTCCGACACCAGCCTTGGGGTTGCGTTTGGTGTCAACCTCCTGTGGAAAGGCTGACCCCAACTTCCCAATGCCCACTGTTTACTCCCTCCCCTTCTCCCACTGGAGACCTTGGAAGGAGGATGGGAATACAAGTAGTTTATTTGAAAGATGATTCTAGAACGTGCTGGAGAGGGGAACGGGGTCAGGGGACAGGGCAGGGCAGGAGGCCTACATTGGGGGCCAGCCTCAGTGTGGGCCACTGAGGCTCTGTCCTGCCCGGCTCTGGAAGACGAGGCAGAAGCATGCCTCTGAGGCCACCTACTGCTGGACTGGGAGCAAGGTGCTGTATGCCACGACCCCCGGCCACTGGTTGAGGGCCCTGAGTGGGTGTTGGCTCTGTGCACCTCTGGGCTGTCTCGTTAGCAGGAGGCCTTCCAATAGGCGGTAGGAGCTTCTACTTGGTCCTGTCTGGGCCAACACGCAGGGGAACGGCACATGCTGAAGGCATATGGGCTGTGGCTGGTGGCAGTTCTGCCCTCTGAGTGGCCCCTCTAACCCCCCCCCCAAGATTCCCATGGGCTGTCCATGCCCCCTTCCAGGCACCGCCTCACTGATGCCTCCTAGCTAAGACTTCCACTGTGCATCAAGCCCTGATGACTTTCCCACCTTACCTCCCGGGACCCCCTATGTCCCCTCTTAACCTCCCACTGACCCCCGTTCCTTTCTCTCAGCTCCTCCCCATCCTCCCTGTGTGGGGTTTGGGGGTGTGAGTGGGATTGGGCTAAATGTGCTTGCCGGAGCTACAGGAGGGTGGGTCCATTTCCTGAACGTCTCCTCCTGGGAGCTGCTGTGGCTGGCCGAGTGAGCCATGTCCTCCACCTCTCCAGTCCTAGCCCCTTTCCAGTCCCTCAGAGAGGGCCTGGCGCCTGCCCTGGCCCGGCCTCCTTCCTCCTGTTTCCCCACTGAGGGACAGGCATTTGGTGAGGCCCTGTGTGGTTGGAGAGGGGAGGAGAGGGCAACGGGCTTCAGCCTGGACCCTATAGCAGAGCTTAAGCATCTGGCCCATCACTGGACATCTCAGAAACAAGTACTCAGGTGTTCCCTGTGGCTCACAAGGTCCTTGGGGTATCAGATGGCTCTGTTCTCTTGGGATCCTGGACATGGACACCACCTGTTTGGGCTACTGTCATTGCAGTGCTTCTCTGGGTAAGCACTCCATCTTACCATGGGGAACACAGAAGCCCAGAGAAAGTGAATTACTCGCCCACCGCCGCATAGCTGGCGAGTCTTCTGCCAAAGCCCAGTGTGCCTGGCGTTGTGCCTGTCACCCTGAGAGGCACAGAAAGAAACCCACAGGGCTGGCTCAGGGAGCCTGGGGCTGAGCTGGCGGGGGTGGAACAAGTCTTCATCCACTGCTTTCCCTCTCCTGAACCCCTGTGAGAACCATCCCGGCTTCCTCATTCCCCTCTTGCCCACTGCAATACCCTCACCACAGAGCTTCCAGAAGGAGCTTAAGAAAAATAAGTCTGATGGTGTCACTTCCCTGTTAAAGACCTTCGATGGCTTCCCGCAGCCTGAGAATGAAACCGGAACTTTCTGCAAGGGCCTGCAAGGCCTCCGTGGCCTGGCTGCAGTCTCCCTCTTTGACCTCACCTCCTGGACTCTATGCCTGGCCCACCACTCTCCATGCAGGTCTCCGGGCCGTCCCCAGACACCCCAAGTTCCTTCACGGGGTGGGGAGTGACCTCTGCTGGGAGCCTATCCTCCCTGCCTGTCTGGAAGACCATATCTCCTATTTGTATAACAGGCTACAGCATCACCTGGTTTTATCTTCTCCACGAGCATCTCACCTCTGACACATTTCCTCATGTACTCAGTGACCAGCTTCTCTGCTGTCCCTCACTTCACCAGAATGTGACGCCATGAGGGCAGGCAGTTTTCTGTCTGTCCTTGTCACTGCTATTCCCAGCGCCTGAAGAGGGCTTGCACGGCAAGGGCTCTGATCAAAAGGCATTTGTTGAATACAGTACTGTTTGTTTCCAAAAGCTTGTGCACCTTCCTTGGACTATGGTATGCCAGTGGGGTACCAGGCAGCCCTGAACATGAAGCATGCAGGCAGACATGTGTGCAAACACACACACACAGTGCGCACACACACACCCTGCACAGGTGAGACTCCAGGAGTATGCTCAGGCCCTGCCCTGAGGGCTCCTGCTTCCCCTGGGTTTCAGATCAGGGACGACTCGGTGGGACTGGGCTGTGTCACCATCACTGCCAACATGCTGTATCTGGTGCCTCAGAACCACTGGGCAGCATCCCACAAGCTGACCCCTGCTGAGCTTCCAGCTCGTCTTCTTACACGGAGACAAATGTACCCCTAGCCTCAACCACGGCCACACTGGGCTGGCCAGCTAGCTGACTTGGAGGTCATAAAATCCATTTACCTTCATGAAAAACGACTTTGGCTCAGTCTTTTTCTAAACATCTTTCTGGACGTCGTTTGGAGTCTGCTTCTCTTTCAGTTCCTCTGCTTGTGTGTGTGTCTCTCCATCTCTGTTTTTCTCTTTCTCTTTCCCATTATTTTGTTTTTAGTAAAAGCGACATCCATGAGTCTGTACCCCTGAACAGAAGCAACTGGATTTGACCCAAGCGTCTGTGTCTTCCTCCCTCCCATCAAGGCCATCTCCCTTGTGATTGTATTAGTCATAGGAGGCTAACTGCAACACGAGACCACTGCCACAGCTCAGGGACTTGGTCTCATGGAGGGTTATGTCCTGCTCATGTCATGGTCAGTGTAGGTCACTGAGGAGGGGGAGGTGCTGTCCACACAGTCACTCAGCATAATATTCCAAGGTCCTGGAGTCTCCCACTGGATCCTTGGCCTTGACTAACACACAAGAAGAAAGAGGAGAGGATTGGCCTGAAGTGAGTTAGGGGCAAGACCCAGAAGTGACATCATCGCTTCTGCCCACATCCCATTGGCCACGCCTCAGTCACGTGGTAGCAATCCACTGCAAGGCAGTCTGGGAAATGTAGTCTGGATGAGGAGTGCAGTGTTTGAAGCGTACTCCAGCATCAGCCTCAGGTTGGTGTGTGTGAACGTGCAGGGTGGCTCCTCCTTTCTGCGAGGAGTTGACAACCTGTCAGCTCTCTGTCATGCTTCACTTTCCTCCACAAGGGTCTCTGTTCCTCAGGGGCCACAGCTCATGCTGTGTGGCCCATGCTCTGGAACTCTGGGACTGCTGTCTCTCGTCTCAAGCGTTCAACCTTTTCTGATGCCAGGGTACTGTACTCCCCCTATGATGCCCACAGTTTCAGAGGTGTGCTGGGCTTGACTGACCGATGGGATTACCCCATAAGAAGGAAAGGAAAGTCCCAGGGAACAAACCTCTTTTCATGATGACAGGTCCTCTTTCTTTGACCCTGCCCATTCAAAATCTCACCCGGATTTTGAAAGATTATTTTCCTGAACCATAGATGTTGACCTTGCCCCAGGGCCCATTCCTCTCCCATGGCTCATTCCCACAGATCTAATTTACCCAGGCAAGAAATCGAGCCACGGTGGTCCCTAAGACCCACAGAATAAGACACCATGTGTCTTCGACATGTTGTGTTCTGCAGAACCATCTGGAGCTGGTGTGGGTCCACCAAGTCTTGCTCCTTTATGGTTTCTTCGTCACTGTGGTCATGATTCTTTTTCTGGCGGCTAATTCAGAGATTAAACTGGATCTCTCTCTCTCCCTTTCTCTCTCTCTCTCTCTTTCACACACACACACACACACACACACACCTTTACCAGATCCAGACACTCATTCTCAGAGACAATTCTGTTTTTTTACAAGGAGGTCAAACTTGAAATACATGCAGTAGTCAGGAAATTGATATTGCTAAGTCCATCTGGTCAGTTACAGGGCGATCAATGGTGACCCACAGTGCTGGGAGATGCCAGTGGGTAGGGACAGTGGCACTGGCCAGCACATGACCCACCTCACGGGGGAGCCTACAGTGGGGCTCCAGCCAACCGCTGCTTCGCAGGGTGGGCACTCCCATCTTCCTCATGCTACAAAATAATGTGAGAAGCCAGGAAACCATGCTATCTTTTGAAAAATCTGAAATCTTCTATTTTAAGTGTAGAGAAAGGCAAATTTAAAACACGATGTGGGCAAAACATAGGTCAGAATGGACTCCTGGGATGTCAAAGACTTTTGCTTGGAATTTGTAAGAAGAGCAAGTGGTGTGTGTGTATGTGCATGTGTGTGTGTGAGGGGGACTTAAAAAAACCCTGGAATTTATTTACAAAAAATTGTGTATTTAGTCTTACACGTTTCGACTTCAGTCACCTTCAAAGTACTCCCTGTTGGATGCAATACACCTATCTAGATGCTTTTTCATTGCTCAAAACAGTTTTTGCACTCGTCAATTTTGATGCCTTTTAGTGCTTCTGCCATTTTTAGTTTCACCTCTTCCACATCGGCAAAATATTTCCCTTTGAGACCTTTTTCATCTGGGAAAACAAAAAAAAAGTCACTCAGGGTGAGATCACATGAATAGGGAGGGTGGAGCACAGGGGTCATGCTGGTTTTGGTCAAAAACTGCTGAACACTCAGCACTGTGTGGGCAGGTATGCTCATAAATCATTCGTCCTGAAATGGGCAAACACGTTGAAAGACTTCCAAAAAAAAAAAAGGTCACCAAAGATGAACACAACCTCTCACAACAACACTAGCAGGTACACTGATGCTGATGGGTTCCTAGAACATTTACCTAGCCGGGGAAGCCTGTACAACAAAAGGCCCGCTCCTCGCTCTTCAAAAAAAAAATTCAGTTTTTTGGGGGGTGTCCCCCGGTATATGTGCATATGTGTGTATGTGTGCATGTGTGTGAATGTGCATGTGTGTGTATCTGGGGAGATGGTGCCGCTACTCTTTCCTTCAGTTCAAATGGGACATGCTTTCCTATGCAGTTGTACCAGCCAGTGTAATTCCCTTGTGCTCTCTCCGGTCATTTCCCTGTAATTAGACATAATATCGCTATGATGAACTTCCTTTGTTTCATTTATTGATCTTTGTAAATGCATCTGTCATAGAACTGGGCCTTCCAGGTTTGTTTCTAAGGCTGTCTTCTTCTTTAAACTGACCTCTTAGGGCACAAAGAACATCTTATTTTTCTTGAATTCCCATTGCCTAGCCCTCTGCCTAGACCCTAGGAGGCTTTCGAGGGATGTTTGTTGAATAGAGTCAAGAAAGGAGGAAAATGAGCCTTGCAAGCCATCAGAGGACAATGTCAAGTGAGCTTGTAAAGTTGAATTACTGCAATGAAAACAGATTTTTGGGAGAAGATATGGGCCCATGTCTCTGCTAATGCCTCCCTACGCAATTAAATCACTTCTTTCCCTGGAATCCACCCTGGGCCATCAATACGTTCAAGGTTAGTAACACAGAAGACAAAAGACAACTCACATTTCCCTGGAATAAGATTATAATTGAGTTCACAAACTTGAGATTTGTCCTTTATTTTCAACTGAAATTCAAAGCAGTTTGAGTCCTCAAATGATATATGGACAGGAAGCCCAAGGTCTCCCTCCTGGGTACCTTCTCCCTTGAATTGCCCATGACCTCCAGGTGATTATCAGATCTGAAATAAGACTCAGTTAACTTGCAATGGACCCTGTGTCTGCATAACTCTAAGGGTAAGAGGTTTCTTAAGTGTGTCACCCTAGGCACCTGCTTCCCTCACACAAAGGAAAAAGCAGGCTGGGCGTGGTGGCCCACACCTGTAATCCTAGCACTTTGGGAGGCAGAGGAGAGAGGATTACCTAAAGCCAGGGGTTGGAGACCAGCCTGGGCAACTTGGTGAGACCTCGTCTCCACAATAAATTAAAAAATTAGCTGGTGTGGTGAAGCACTCCTGTAGTCCCAGCTACTTGGAAGGCTGAGGTGAAAGGATTGCCTGAGCCTAGTAGGTCAAGGCTGCAGTGGCTGTGATCATGCCACTGTACTCCAGCCTGGACAGAGAGTGAGATTCTAACCAAAAACAAGCAAGCAAAAACAAACAAACAAACCTCACCAAGTTATAGTTCCCAGTCTCCCTAAGGAGGGAATTTCTCTCCCAGGGACCATGGGTTGTAATTTGTCATAGATGTGTAGTTTCCTCCGTCCCTAGAAAGACTCACCTGTTTGGGCCTCTATTCTTGTGATTGAATGGCAAGGTCCAAGAGAAAGGGAATAACTAGCAATTAGATCATCTCTGACAGGACGTGGTGGCTCACACCTCTAATCCCAGCATTTTGGGAGACCCAGGTGGGAGGATTGCTTGAGCCCAGGAGTTTTAGACCAGCTGGGGCAACATAGTGAGACCTCATCTCTAGAAAAAATTCAAGAAATTAGCTGACGTGGTGGTGCACATCTGTAGTCCCAGCTACTCGGGAGGCTGAGGCTGGAGGATCAGTCGAGCTCGGGAGGTCAAGGCTATGGTGAGCTGTGATCATGCCACTGCACTCCAACCTGGGCTACAGAGTGAGACCCTGACTCAAGCAAACAAAGAAACAAACAAACAAACAAGATCTTCTTCACCTCATCCTCTCCACTATGAAGAAAATAAGGATGTTTTCTTCCCACATTGGGAGAGGGGGAAATGCTGGCATCAGGAGCGAGGGAGGGGCATTTTCCTTCTTTATGACTGACTTGCTGATAGGTGCGGGGGGCTTCGTCTCAGAGTGGTGAAAACATTCTGGAATTACATGCAAATTACAGTTGCATGTGA
Source organism: Cephalopachus bancanus (assembly GCA_027257055.1). Taxonomy (NCBI): domain Eukaryota; kingdom Metazoa; phylum Chordata; class Mammalia; order Primates; family Tarsiidae; genus Cephalopachus; species Cephalopachus bancanus. The sequence goes on from JAPVLO010000167.1 coordinate 6,636,829, forward strand.
CGATAGTACTAAAAAACACTGGATGGAACACTTTAAAAGGGTAAAGTTTACGGTTTGTGAGTTATATTTCAATCTTAAAATTCATTTAAAAGCAGAGTTCACAGTCAACGGTCTCCGCCCTCTGCCATCTGTGCTCTTCTGCTGGCCTGGGGCCTGGACTCATTCCCTGCCCAGCCGCCCCTCCCTGGAGCTGGACCCTGGGCGGAAGCCTGCTCTACAGAGAAGCTGGCCAGGGCTGGCTCAGGGAGCCCACGGGGCCCCCGTGAGCCACAGGCCACTCGTGCTGAAGGGTAGATTTACGGCTTGGAGGCCCCCAGCCTACAAATGAGTATGGGGTGGGGCCAATGGACAGAGGTAGCTACATGGGGAACCGGCAACTGGAAGTGAGAATGTTTTCTTTCCTAACCCTGGGAGGGAAAAGGCACAGCGTAGACCCAAATGAAGAAGGACGAGATTCCTGCCTTCTGAATTTGGTAGCTGAAAAGATCATTGAATTGATTTTCAGTGACGGAATGGATGATTTTTCTTTTTATAATTGGGATTCTGCTAAATCTACATTCAATTTTTTTATATCTTTGTTCAGAATAATTTTGGCTGTGTTATCACTTTAAACTGAGACCCTCAAATGTCCTGAGATCAGATATCGCAGGGGACAACACTTACAGGAGAGCCTTTCTCCCCTCCCCCTTCAGCACTGGGTGGAAGTAGGGTGAGGGGTCTTGTTCTGCAGCTGGGCAGGGTTCTTTTTGTGCTCTCTAGTTAGGAGATGAGAGGGTGGAAAGCTATGTTACAGAAGAAATTTTCTAAGTCTTCAAAGGATTAATACCTTTAGCTGTTCAGACAGTTTGAGAATCATTTAACCTCAGTGCAGCGCATTTTCTCAAACATTTGTGAATAGTAAATGTTTAGACTATTTCTATTTAAGTATCAGAAAATCAATTCAAGTTGGCTCAGCTGAAAGTTTATTGGCTCATGTAAACTAAAATACTTAGGACTTCAGGTATGGCTTGATCCAGGGGATCAAAAAAAGATAATCAGGTCTGTTTCTCTTTTCCCATTTTGTGGTTTTGTTTCCAGTGTTCTGGTTCTACCTTCAGAATAAACTTCCCTTTGCGGTGGCAAGATGGTCACCAGGAATTCCAGCACTCATGCCTTCCCAGGGCTCAAGTCTCAGCAAAGGACTAGTTGTAACTCATCAAGTGTGGCCAACTACCATGGCCAAGCGAATGTGATATTAGAATTGGGTAGGTCTTCATCGTGTGTTCATTTCTGGATTAAGGATGGAGCCCCACATTAACCACACAGACTGAAAGTGGGCAGCAGTGTAGTCCTTTAGAGGGAAATCATTGCACACTTGCTAGGAGAGGGGAGACAGTGCTGGGGTAAGAACGGTGAGTGCTCGTGATCCCCAGGGTAGCAGATGATGCAGACTAAAAACTTGGACTGCTATCTGGGATCAAACCCCAGCTCTGCCACAATGAGCCATGTGACTTTCCCAAGCCCAGGCTTTTCATTTGGAAAACAGGGATAACAACAGTAAGGGTGAGAGATGATCTTTCTTGCAGAACACTTAGCACAGTACCCGAACCCCTCAGAAGGCTTCAGATGATAACACTACCACTAGGAGGTATTCATTTGCATCTAAATATCTCTTCCTGGCCAGATGCAGCGACTCACACCTATAATCCCAGCACTTTGAGAGGCTGAGGTGGAAGAATTGCTTAAACCCAGGAGTTCCAGACCAGCCTGGGCAACATAGTAAGACCCCGTCTCTACCAAAAAAAAAATGAAAAATGAAAAAATTGGCTTGGTATGGGGACATGCGCCTGTAGTCCCAGCTGCCCAGGAGGCTGAGGCAGAAGGATTGCCTGAGTTCAGGAGGTCGAGGCTGTGGTGAGCCATAATCATGGCACTGCACTCCAGCCTGGGCAACAGAACGAGATCCTGACTTAAGATAGATAAATAAATAAATACCCCTTCTAGACCTGGCCCAACATACCATGATCCCCAGGGTAGCACATGATGCAGACTAAAAGATTGGACTGCTAGCTGGGATCAAATCCCAGCTCTGCCACCATGAGCCGTGTGACTTTCCCAAGCCCAGGCTTTTCATTTGGAAAATGAAATCTTAGAGGCCACATGGTGAAGATGGTGGAGATGCTGTCATCGGAGTCCCTGAGTGACTCCCTGGAGCAGAGACCCTCCCCTCGTGTCCCACCCCCATCACAGTTCAGGAACACCTGTTTTGTCTTTACAAAGGAACAAGTTCTCTCAAGTGAAGCCATGGGAACTTTAAGATTTGCCTACCTTAATTAGTACAGGACATAATGTTTTATATACTTTTTAGCATGTGTCAGAGGACTTAATTTTTTTAAAGGAACAAAGGAAAAGAAAATGAAGACCACATGGAGATCATGAGACTAACAAGAAAACAAGGACCCGCCATATTCAAAGTGTTCATAATCTCATTTCTGGACTAGGTTACGACCGGGGCGGTGGGGGGGGCTAGGGGCTGCTTTCCAGTGGCTACGAGGGAAGACCCAAGAAAACCCAAAATTTATCTTAAAAAATTGTGTATTGATTCTTACATGTTTAAACTTCAGTTGCCTTCAGAGTACTCTCCATTTGATGCAATGCACCTATCGAGACACTTTTTCCACTGCTCAAAACAGTTTGAACTTATCAATTTGGATGCCTTTTAGGTTTCCCCTCTTCCACATTTTTGGTTTCACCTCTTCCACATTGGCAAAATGTTTCCCTTTGAGGACTTCTTTCATCTAAAGAAACAAAAACAAGTTGCTTGGATCAAGACCGTGTGAATAGGGATGGTGGCGTATGGGGGTCATGCTGTTTTGGGTCAAAAATTGCTGAACACTCAAGTGCAGTGTGGGCAGGTACACTCATAAATCGCCCATCATTGAATGGGCAAATGTGTTTAAGAATCTCCAAAAAAGATTCACTAAAGTCGAACGCAGCCTCTCACAACAACCCTAGCTGGTGCACTGATGCCGATGGGTTTCTAGAAAACTAGCTGGGCTCGGTGGCTCAGCCTGTAATCCCGCGCCTTTGGGAGGCTGAGGTGAGTGGATTGCCTGAGCCCGCAGGTTCGAGACCCGCCTGGGCAGCGAGACCTCATCTCTACAATTAAAAAAAAAAAAATCAGCCGGGCGTGGTAGCGCGCGCCTGTAATTCCGGCTACTCGGAAGGCTGAGGCGGGAGGATCGCTGGAGCCCAGCAGGCGAGACTGCGGTGGCCGGAAGCGGCCACTGCACTCCAGTCTGGGCAACAGAGTGAGAATCCAACCCAAAAAAAAAGAAAAAAGAAAACTTACCTGGTGGGGGAAGCCTGTATTACAAGGGACATGTCCTCCAAAAGATAATTCTGGTTTTGGGGGGGTCCCTCCTCATATGTTTTCCTGATCCCTTTGAAGATTCTGTCACATGGATAGAAACCCCGAAATCTTTCTGAACCTCTTTTCCAGAGCAGGGTGAAGTTGAAAAGGAGGACAAATAATAGTAATGGTCCTAACAATAGCAAGAGCTGCTGCCCACAGGCTGTTGTCTACAGCCACCTCCCAGTCAAGCCCCACACCACACGCTCACTGATGCTCAGGTGGCTGGCAGGGCGGTGTCCTTGCCTCTGGCTTAGAGGTGGGGTTATCAGGGATCTAAGTCCAAGTCACATAGCCCAGGACCCCAGAACTGTGCTCCTGACCTGCCTGTCAGACAGACAAGTGTCTCTGTGCAGAGAGGAAATTGAGACACAGCCCTCAGATTCCTCCAGCCAGGAAGGGGTCCAGGCTGAGAGGGCTGCTCCCACGGGGGCGGAACGGACACATACCTCTGCTCCCCAAGTCTTTCCACTTCTCATTCTTTTAGCTCAGTCTCTGGCTGAATCCCACCTTTCTCCCTGTCACCATCACCCAGGTCATTTCAGCTCTTGGACGAGTCTCTTTTACCATCCTCTTGGAAATTTTTGCTTAAAAAATTAAGTTTGGAGGCCTCCCACCTCCCCTCATCTGCCAATCACTCACCAGCCACAGGCAGAGGGCCCAGAGCTGTTCTGAGGTCCCTCCAAGGTCTCAAAGCAAACCAACTCCCCTTCCCACCCTGAACTTTCCAGACTTTAGGGCCGGGAAGCACTTCCCTTGGAACACACAGCCCCGTTGTCGGTTCCTTTTTCTTCCAATCCATTATGGAATGGTCTCTTTTTCAGACTGGGGAGATACGCCTAAGTTTGTGCCCAGATATCAGGGCTATTTCATTCCTGTGAAATTTGGTTACTGGAAGGAGGTGGGTAAGTTCTTTAGACTGAGAAAAAAAGTACATGTGATGTGGCCCAGTCTCCTGTTTCTCCACCAGGAGAAATCACAGTTAGGGATGGAGCATTCTGACACCAAACTCACTGTGAAGGAGGCAGCAGGGTGGGCGGGAGAAGGGCTGGCTCCAGAGTGACCAGATGTTGCTCCCTCTGAGGTCTGCCATCCTGGGCCACTCTGCACTGCAGAACGAGTGAGAGAGAAAGCCAAAGACACACCACAGTACAGGGAGGTTTGGTTTGGTTTTGTTCTTGCAGGAAAGATATTTCTTTTTTTTTTTTTGAGTTGGAGTCTCACTCTGTCGCCCAGACTGGAGTGCAGTGGCCGTTCCCAGCCACTGCAGCCTCAACCCACTGGGCGCTGGCGATCCTTCCGCCTCAGCCTTCCAAGTAACCGGAATTACAGGCACGCACTACCATGCCCAGCTGATTTTTTTTTTATTTATTGTGGAGATGAGGTCTCGCCAAGTTGCCCAGGCGGGTCTCGAACCTGTGAGCTCAGGCAATCCACTCACCTCAGACTCCCAAAGTGCGGGATTACAGGCTGAGCCACTGAGCCCGGCAAGATATTTCTTAAAAAATTTTTTTAAATTTTTTTATTTGGGGGGGTCAGGGTCTTACTGTGTCTCCCTGACTGGAATGCAGAGACACCATCATGCCTCACCGCAGCCTTGCTCTCCTGGGCTCAGGGGATTCTTTCGCCTCAGCCTCCCGAGTAACTGGGACTACAGGCAAGTGCCACCACACCCAGTTATTTTTCTTTTTTCTGTAGAGACAGGATCTCGTTATGTTTTCCAGGTTGGTCTCAAACTCCTGGTCTCAAGCAATCCTCCTGCCTTGGCCTTCCAAAGTGCTGGGATTATAGGCATGAGCCACCACGCCCTGCCCTGCTATGCTTTCCTAACCTCACGCTCTGTCTTTAAGAGGTTTTCACATATGTCTACCTTATTCATTTTAACAACTGCACAATGTTTCACTGTGTGAATGCACTATGACTTGATTAGACCATATTTGATGACCATTTAGGGAATTTCTACCGTTTTGATGTCTACAAATACTGCAGCAAATGTTATTATACAGGCAATGATAGTAATGATAATGGTTAACATTTGTTGGGATCTTACCTAGGAACTGTTTCCTATATTTTCCTGTATTAAATCATTTAATCTTCAAAATAAATCTAGATTGCAAGTACTCTATTAGTAATAATAATTTAATAGATGTAGAAACCAAGGCACAGAGATCACTTCTTTGCACACATGAGTGATTATATTTATAGAATAAATTCCTAAAAGTAGATCTAAAAATTTTTATTTTAAATATGCAGGGTTCAATTCAGGGTTAGGTATCCAAATGTTCATTATACAGGTACCCTTGTTGATGAGGTATGTCCCATGCTTCCCCTGGCAGTTTCCCACTATTGCCAGTCCTTTTCTTATAGTATTACGATAGTTATTCAAGGTCTGCTTTTGAGTGAGAACATGTGATACTCGGTTCCTAAAAGTTGATTTTAAATTTTGGTAACTTTTGCCAAATTGCTCCTCTAAAGCATTGTATCAGTTTGTATTCTCACTGACCTTGTAAAAAAAATGTCTGTTTTCCTTATATATTTCATATGTGTATTCAATAGGATAGGAGAAAACTTGTAACTTGTTCTAATTTAATTTGCCTTCCTTTTATTATGAGTGTAATTGAGCATCTTTTTATCTGTTTAAAGGCATCTTATTTATTTTTAGCTGAATTCTTGAAGAACTTGGCTCATCTTTCCCGCTAGGTTGTTACTCTTTTTCCCTCCCTTTTCTCCTCCCTCTCTTCTTCCCTCCCTCACTCTCTCTCTCCCTCCCTCCTTTCCTCCTTCTTCTCCTCCTCTTCTTCCTCTTCCTCTTCCTCTTCCTCTTCCTCCTCCTCCTTCTTCTCCTCCTCTTCTTCCTCCTCCTCCTCCTCCTCCTCCTCCTCCTCCTCCTCTTCTTCTTCTTCTTCTTCTTCTTCTCTCTTTCTTTTTTTTTTGAGTCTGGATCTCACTCTGTCACCCAAGCTAGAGTGCAGGGACACCATTATGGCTCACCTCCTGGGCTTAGGTGATTTTCCCTTCTCAGTCTCCCAAGTAGCTGGACTATAGGCCTGCCACCATGCCTGGCTAATTTTTAGATTTTTTTTTGTAGAAGGTCTTGCTGTGTTGCCCAGGCTGGTCTCAAACTCCGGGGCTCAAGTAGTCCTCCTGCCTTGGCCTCCCAAATTGCTGGGATTACAGACATGAGCCACTGCATCCATCCTGTTGACCTTTTACTTATTACTTTACAAGAACTCTTTATATATTGGCAACTTACATTCTTTCTTTTACATTATTTTGTATAAAATGTACTATAAAGTATATCATACAGAGAGGTTATACATAACATATATGTTGAATACAAAGAATAATAATACAATGAATACCCAGAAACTCTCCACCTTAGGAAAGAGAACATTCCCAGTATCTTTGAGGTTCTCTGTGGTGTGTTCGCCATGGCATTCCTCTACCTGTCAATCAGAAAACGATTATCCTGACTTTTGTGTTAATTGTTTCTTTTCTTTTTTTTTGTAGTATTGCCACGTGTTTCCTGTTTTACATGTGGTAAAACTTCCTGATTTTAAACTCCCTAGAAATAGAATTAAACTGTGTATACTTTTCCACGACTTTCTTCTTTCATTCTCATTATGATGTTGAGATGCATCGATGTTCATGCGTAGAAGCTGTGGTTCATTAATTATCCATGCTACCGAGTGTTTTATGGGTATATCATTTACATCTGAAAGTAAAACCCACCAGCAGTACATAAGAATTTCCAATGTGCCACATTCTCACCAGCATTTGATATTGTTAGACTCTGATGGGTGCATAATGGTATCTCATTATAATTATAATTGGTATTTCCATATATTTTCATATTTTATGGACCGCTGATGTTTCCTTTTCTCTGACTTTTGTCCATTTTACATCGAATGGTTTGACTTTTCCTTATTGAGTCGTTGGTGTTCTTCATAAGTTCCGAATATTCATCCCTTGTCAGTTATTTGTGTTGCAAATATATTCAGTTTGTGGCTTCTCTTTTCACTCTCTTTATGGTACCATTTTATGAACAAAAGTTCTTAATTTAAAAAAAATTTTATTTTAAAGATGTGGGGTACATTTCAGGGTTAGGTATATAAGTGGTCATAGTACAGGTAAAGTTTGGGCCTCCCCTTGGTCCCCACTTTGCCTGGTTTGAGATCAGGTACACTTATTGATGTTATGTGCCCCCCCCATCTCCTGTAAGTGTCCCACAACTGTCAATTCCTCTCTTATAGTATTATGATAAATACAGTTAGATTTATCATAATGTTCGATTATTTTTGCTTTTTTGCATCTTGTTTGAGGAATCTCTCCTTTCTCTGAAGTCACGATAGTATTCTCCTTCATTGTGTTTTAAAGTTTTAGAGCTTTGGCTTTTGCATGTAAGGTTCAAGTCCACCTGAAATTGACTTTTGTTATGATGGAACATAGGAATCCATTTTCATTCTTTGGCCACATAGATAGATAATAGTTCCAGGACTGAAGTCCATCTATTATCACTCAACCTAAATTCCACTCTGGTATAAACCAAGTCTCCTTATTTGCATGGGTCTATGTCCGGCTCTCTATTCTTTTATACTGTCTGTTTATTCCTGTACTTATAACACATGCTTTTTTAGGGGGGAGTTTGCTATCTCACACTGTCACCCAGGCTGAAGTGCAGTGGCATGATCATGGCTCACTGTAGCCTTAGCCTCCTGGGCTCAGGTGATCCTTCCTCCTCAGCCTCCCAAGTAGCTGGGACTACAGGTGTGTGACACCAGAAATGACTAACTTTTTAATTTATGTTGCCCAGACTAGTCTCGAATTCCTAGGCTCAAACAATCTACCCACCAGAGTGCTGGGATTACAGGTATGAGCCACCATGTCCAGCCAACACACTTTCTTTCTTGTCATAGCTTTATTACAAATCTTCATAACTGAAAAACAAATTTCCTGCTAGCTCTTTCTTGTCCTTCTTCAGGAGTGTTCTGGTCTGTTCATGGCTCTTTTTCTTCTATATAAATACTAGAATCAGCTTTCAAGCTACATGAAACATTCTGTTGAGATTTTATTTGGAATTGAACTGAATTCATGCATCAGTTTTAAGATAAATGGTGTATTTGGGACACAGAGACATCCTCTTCAAGAAAATGTCCCTTCTCGCCATTTACTTAGGCTGCATTCCTGTCTTTCAATGTAGATTTATAATCTTCTTTTCTCAAAGAATTACATATCTTGTTAAATTTCTTTTTAAAAATTTACCTTTCTGGCTCATTGTAAATGCCATTGAAAAATAAATTACATTTGTAAAGATGCAGTTGTTTGTTGAATATTACCTTCATACTCAGAAATCTGTCTATACTCTTTTGTTATATTTTCTAATTTATCTATATATTATTTGAGTTTTCTTCCTAGGTAACCTTATCACCTGTGAGCAATGATACGGTTATTTATTACAAATCTTTAAATCTTTTACTTATTTATTTAAAATTTTACTTCATTTTAAAGATGCGAGATACAATTCAGGATTAGGTAGATAAGTGGTCATTGTACAGGTAGTTTGGGTTTCCTTTTAGTTGCTGCTTCGCCTGGCTTGAAATCAGGTACCCTTATTGATGTTATGTACACCCCCACTTCCCTGACAGCGTCCTGCTATTGCCAATCTCTTTCATGTAGTATTATGAAAAATATTCAGGGTCAAGACAGGCTCGGTGGCTCAGCCTGTAATCCCACGCCTTGGGAGGCTGAGGTGAGTGGATTGCCTGAGCCCGCGGGTTCTAGACCAACCTGGGCAACTTGGCGAGGCCTCATCTCTAAATAAATCAAAAAATGAGCTGGGCATGACAGCGCGCGTCTGTAATTCCAGCTACTTGGAAGGCTGAGGCGGAAGGATCGCCAGAGTCCAGCAGGTGGAGGCTGCAGTGGCTGTGAGCAGCCACTGCACTCCAGTCTGGGCGACAGAGTGAGAATCGAACTCAAAAAAAAAAAAAATGTTCAGGGTCTGCTTATGAGTGAGAACATGTGGTACTCAGTTTTTTGTTTCTGTGATCGATCACTGAGTATGATAGACTCTAAATCCATCTAAGTTGTTGCAAAGTCCATAATTTTGTCTTTCTTTATGGCTGCATATTATTCCATGTTGTATATGTACCACATTTTAAAAATCCAGTCTACTTTTGATGGGCAGCGTGGTTGGATCCATGTTTTTGCTATTGAGGAATAGTACTACAATAAATGTGTGTACAGGTATCTTTTTTATAGAATGATTTGAGTTCCTCTGGGTATATTCCCAGGAGGGGGATTGCGGGATTGTGTGGAAGGTCAGTTTTTAGATCTTTTAGGAATTGCCACACTGTTTTCCACAGAGGTTGTATTAGTTTACACTCCTCCCCAACAGTGTAGAAGCATTCCCTTTTCCCTGTTTCCTCTCCAGCATCTGTTGTTTTTTTGAGTTATTGATGATGGCCATCCTGACTGGAGTTAGGTGGTATCTCAGTGTGGTTTTAATTTGCAGTTTTTGGGTGATTATTGAGGCTGAACATTTTTTCATGTATCTGTTGGCTGTTCGTATGTCTTCCTTTGAGAAGTGTCTATTCATATTTTTTGCCCACTTTTTAATAGAACTGTTTTTTTCCTTTCAGCACGTTTGAGTTCCTTGTAGATCCTGGATGTTAAGCCTTTGTCAGATACAGTTGGCAAATATTTTTTCCTGTTCTCTAGGCTGTCTCCCTGCTCTCTTGATGGTTTATTTTGCTTTGCAGAAACTTTTCAGTTTGATGAGGTCCCACTTGTTATTTTATCTCTTATGGCATGGGCATTTGGGGTTTTGATCAGGAATTGATTGCCTACTCTGATTTCTATAAGGTTGGCTCCTGCATTTTCTGAGATTCTTATAGTTTGAGGTTTTACATTGAGGTCTTTGATCCATTTGGAATTGATTTTGTGTATGATGATAGGCAGGGGTCCTATTTCAATCTTCTGCATGTGGTCAGCCGGTTTTCCCAGCACAATTTAATAGATAGGTTCTCTTCTCCCCAGTGGTTGTTGCTGGAGGCTTTGTCGAAGACGAGTTGGTAGAGAAATTGGGTTTTGCTTCCGGAATCTCTATCCTGTTCCATTGGTCTATGTGCCTGTTCTTGTAACAGTACCAGGCTGTTTTGATTATTGCAGCCTTATAGTAAACTTTAAAGTCTGGAAGTGTGGTACTTCTTGCTTTGTTTCTTTTGCTAAGGATTGTTTTGGCTATTCGTGGTATTTTATGCTTCCAAATAAATTTCTCTATTGTTGTTTCCAAGTCTGAGAAGAATGGTATTGGTAATTTAATAGATATTGTGTTGAATCTGTAGATTGCCTTTGGTAGGATGGACATCTTAACAATGTTGAGTCTTCCAATCCATAAGCGTATAATGTTTTCCATTTGTTTGTGCCATCTTTGATTTCTTTGAGCAGTGTTTTGTAGTTTTTGTTGTAAAGTTCTTTCAATTCTCTGGTTAGGAAGATGCTGAAGTATTTCTTTCTTTCTTTCTTTTGTAGCTATTGTGAATGAGATTGTGCTTTTTATTTGGTTCTTTGCCCGATTGTGGGTGGCGTATAAGAATGTGACTGTCTTTTGCACGTTTATTTTGTACCCTGAAACTTTGCCAAAGTCCTTTTTCAGTGCAAGGAGGTTTTTGACAGATTCTCTCTTGACAAGGTATAGGATCATATTGTCAGCAAAGAGGGATAACTTAACTTCCTCTTTTCATGTTTAGATACCCTTGACTTCCTTCTCTTGTCTGGTTGTTCCAGCTAGGACTTCCACCACCATGTTGAACAGGAGGGGTGAGAGTGGGCAGCCTTATCTTGTTCCAGTTTTCAGGGGAAATGCTTCCAATTTCTTGCCATTTAGCAGTATATTGGCTGTGGGTTTATCATACATGGATCTTACTATTTTGAGGTATGTTCCCTCTATGCCTAGGTGTTCAAGTGTTTGAGAGTTTTTATCAAGAAGGGATGCTGGATTTTATTGAAAACTTTTTCCGCATCTAATGATATAATCGCGTAGTTCTTGTTTTTACATCTGTTGATGTATTTATTTATGTTTATGGTCTTGCCAATGTTGAACCAGCCCTGTTTCCCAGGGATGATGCCTACTTGGTCATGGTGGATGATTTTTGAGATGTGTTGTTTGATCCAATTTGCTAGAATCTTGTGAGAATTTTTGCATCTATGTTCATCACGGATATTGGCCTGTAATTCTCTTTCTTTGTTGGATCTTTACCCGGTTTGGGCACCAATGTGATATTAGTTTCATAAAATGATTTAGGGAGAGTTTTGTCTTTTTCCATTGCTAGGAATACTTTCAATAAGATTGGTGTCAGCTCCTCCTTGCATGTTTTGTAGAATTCCGCTGAAAAGTCGTCTGGTCCAGGGCTTTTTTTTTTGTAGGTAGTTTTCTTATGACAAGTCAATTTCCTGGGTTGTTATTGGTTTATTTAGGGTCACATTTCTTCTTGTTTAAACCTTGGGAGGTTGTGTGACATCAGAAAGTCCTCCATTTCATTTAAGTTTTTGAGTTTGTTTCTGTACAGGTGTGCATAGTAATCTCTGATAATGTTTTGTATTTCTTTGAGTTAGTTGTGACTTGATTTTTTGCTTTTATGATTGTGTTTATTTGGGCTTTTTCTCTCTTTTTTTCTTGGTCAATCTGGCTAGGGGTACTTCTTTATCTTCCTATTTCACCAGTTGGATCATCCAGAATCGTGTTGAATAAATGTGGTAAGAGACTGTACATTGGCCTTGTTCTGATAAAGGAAATAGTTTCACCATTACATGTAATAATTTGCTACAGATTTTTAGAAGATACTTCCTATGGAGTTAAGAAAATATCTATTCAGTTTTATTTGCTGAGTGCTTTACTATGAATAAACATTGCTCTGTTTGCATGGTTTGTCTTAACCATGTTTTTGTAATGAACAACATTAATAAATTTGCTAATATGGAACTAAACTTGCATTCGCATTCCTAGAGTAGAGACAATTTGGTGAAGTTGGTTGTTTTTTTTTTAAATAAGCATTACTGGAATCAGTTTGATAAAATTTTGTTTAGGGTTCTTTTACATCTCCAAAAATGAGAGGGGTATCTTCATTTGCTGTCATTTTCTGATTTTCTCATCAAAACTTGGTTAAGCTCATAAAATATCCTTTTTTCCCCTCTGCTCTTTGAAAAGGTTTAAGATTTAGTTACCTGGTTAGTAGAATACTTACGATGTTGTAAGGATGTTGGATCCTGAGATTCCTTCTAAGGGAGATTTTTAACTGCTGATTCACTTTCTTTTGTGGTTACTTATATTTTCTATTTTTTCTTAAACCAGGTTTTATGAGCTTAATGAGTTAACCAGCAGAATTTGTCCCTTTGTCTAAGTTTTATAATACATCAGCAGTATTTTCCATGATATTTTTATATTGTCTGTTTAATATCAGTAGCATCTGTTTTTATGTCTCTATTTTCATTATTAATATTTATTGTGACTTTATTCATTTTTTATTAGTCTGATTAGAGATTTATCTATTTTTGTATTTTCAAAGAGAAAACATTTGGTCTGGCTGATTTTTTTCACTATATGATTTATTTTTCAATGATGATTATGATGGTTATAACCCTTCTTGTATTTTCTTTCAGGTTGTGCATTGAATGCTTAGATTATCGATATTGAGCTTTTTTCTTTTTCTTTTTCTTTTTTTAATTTTTTTATTTTTTGAGTTGGAGTCTCACTCTGTCGCCCAGACTGGAGTGCAGTGGCCGCTTCCGGCCACCGCAGCCTCGACCTGCTGGGCTCCGGCGATCCTTCCGCCTCAGCCTTCCAAGTAGCCGGAATTACAGGCATGCGCTACCACGCCGGCTGATTTTTTTGATTTATTGTAGAGATGAGGTCTCGCCTGCCCAGGTGGGTCTCGAACCCGCGGGCTCAGGCAATCCACTCACCTCAGCCTCCCAAAGGCGCGGGATTACAGGCTGAGCCACCGAGCCCGGCTAGCTTTTTTCTTTTTAAATGTAAACATTTAAGGCTATCTATTTCCCTAAAAATTCAGTGGTAACTGCATTTCACAAGTTTTGATATGTAAAAATGCTATTATTCATCTTTAAGTGTTTAAATGTCTTGATACATAATTACTTCCTAGATGAGTTATTTAGAAATTTGCTTTTAATTTCCCAGTTGGTTGCTCCAGAATTTTTAACATGCATGTTGAACTATATTAGATAGAAAGTTAAGTGATACCTCTGCTTTCTTACCAAATAATAATCTTCAAATGTAATTCTAATCATGTCTCCTAAAATGTTATTTTGATCATTATCTTTGTTCTGTTTTATTTCCCCCCCAAGCTACACATTACTGTGTTTTTAAAAAATAAAATATATTAATATTTAGCCTGTACTTACCTTTTCCCTTGTTTTCCATTTTTACTCACATTTCAGCAATTTCCTCTTAGATCATTGTTTTGTCCTCCCATCGTTTGGAACTGTCTTGATGGCAAGCGCTCTCAGTTCTTGTATCTGAAAGCATATTTATGTTGCCTGTTTGTGTGTTCCTACTTAGAATGAGTTGCTTGATTACAGCGGAGAGTTTGGTATCACTCTGAAAACTCCAATTAATAATCTCTATCCTTTAAAATGATTTTATTGAGACATAATTAACATGTAATAAAGCACAATGTTGAATCATACGATTTGATAAGTGAAGCCACCACCAAAATCAAGATAGTGAACATATCCTTTATCTGCAGAAGTTTCCTCATGCCATTTGTAATCTCATCTTCCCAACTCTCCCACTCCCCACCATTGCCCAGATTAGTTTACATTTACATTTACATTGTATTTACATTGTAAATACATGAAATCATAGCACATCTACTTTTTTGTCTGGCTTTATTCAGATAGCAGAATTATTCTGAGATTTATCCATGCCGTTTTATGCATCAATACTATATTTCTTTTTATCACTGAGTAGTATTCCCTGACTTGACTCTACCACAATTTATTCACTGGTGGACATTTAGGTTGTTTCCAGGTTTTGTATAGTACAAATAAAGCTATGAACATTTTTGTACACGTCTTTATATGAATAATGCCGTTATTTCTTTTGGGTAAACACCTAGAGTTAGGATGGCTGCATCATATGGTATGCCTGTGCTTCACCTTTTAAGAAATGCCCAAACTATTTTCCAAAACAGTATTGTTCCATTTTATATACCCACCAGCAGGGCATGAGGCTTCCCGTTGCTCCAAATTCTTGTAAACTCTTGGTATGAGCAGTATTTTTTATTTTAACCATTCTAATACGTGTGTACTGGGATAGCACGGTGGTTTTAATTTGCAACTTCCTAATGATGAATGATGTCAATAATCTTTTTGTGTCCTTATTTGCCCTTCGTATCTCTTCTTTGGTGAAAAGTTCAAATCTTTTGCTCATTTTTAAGTTGGGTTACTGAATTATTCATTTTTTATTATTATGTTTTGAGAGTTCTTTTTATCCTCTGGATACAAGTCCTTTATATATATATTTGTATACATATGAATATAATTTTCAAATATTTTCTCCTGTTGCATGACTTGTTTTTTCTTTTTCTTTTTTTTTTTTTGAGTTGGAGTCTCACTCTGTCACTCCAGTCGAGACTGGAGTGCAATGGCTGCTCCTGGCCACTGCAGCCTCGACTTGCTGGGCTCCAGCGATCCTTCCGCCTCAGCCATCCAAGTAGCCAGAACTACAGGTACACGCTACCACGCCCGGCTAATTTTTTTGATTTATTGTAGCAATGAGGTCTCACCAAGTTGCCCAGGCTGGTCTTGAACCCATGGGCTCAGGCAATTCACTCACCTCTGCCTACCAAAGCGTGGAATTACAGGCTGAGCCACTGAGCCCGGCCATGACTTGTTTTTTCATTATGTTAACAGTATCATTTAAAGAGTAAAAGTATTTATTTTGATACAATCTGATTTCTGAGTTTGCTCTTGTATGATTTGTCTTTTGATGTCACATCTAAGAAATCTTTCCCTAATTCAAAATCACAAAGTTCTTTCTTCATTTTCTTCTAGAATGTCTATAGCTTTAGGTCTATGATCCATATGTTTTACTGATTCACCTTTTTTTAATTTTTCTTGCAATACCATACTGTCTCGATCAACTTTATAAGTCTTGAAATCAGGCGATAATGATCCTCCAGCTTAATCCTTGTTTTTCAAAGTTGCTTTGGCTATACAAGGTCTGTTAAATTTCTATATGCGTGTGAATTGGCTGGTTAATTTCTTCAGAAAAGGCTGCTGGGATTTTGATTGAGACTGTGTTGAATTTGTAGATCCGTTTTGGGAGACTTGACATCTTTGTAGTGTTAAGTCCTCTGGTTCATGAACACATTTTATCTTTCCATTTATTTAAATCTTCTTTAATTTCTCTCAGTAATACTTTATAGTTTCCAGGGTACAGGTCATGTGCACCTTTTGTCAGATTTATCTCTAAATATTTCATATTTTTCATGCTATTATAAATGATATTGGTTTTTAAATTGCAATGTTAATTTTTTCATTACACAATTGGTTTTTGTATATTGGTCTTATAGCCTTGAAAAACGTATTAGTTCTAGAAGATTCTTTTGGACTTTCTACATAAAATATCATATTGTTTGTAAAAAAAAACCAAAAAACAAAAAAACCAACAACAATACATCTTCCTTTCCAATTTGGATGTCTTTTATTTATCTTCTTGCACTTTCTAGAGTCTCATGTACAATGCTAAATAGAAGTGTTGAAACTAAACATCCAGTGTAGCTCCTGACCTTGAGAAAGAAGCATTCAGTCTTTCTGGATTAAATTTTTTATTGGCTGTTTTTTGTAGACGTTTTTTATGAGATTGAGGCATTCCCTTCTATTCCTAGATTGCTGAGTTTGTTTGTTTGTTTAAAATCTGGAGTAAATGTTGGATTTTTTTGTCAAATGGTTTTCCTGTGTCTATTGAGTGGATCACATTGTTTTTCCTTTTTAGTCTTTACTATGATGAATGACATTGATTGAGTTTTGAATATTTACAACTTTGTATTCCGAGGATTAATCTCTATTTCACCACAAGGCATCTTTTCTATACATTGTCGAATTCAATATAATAAAATCTTGTTTAGAATTTTTTGTCTATGTTCATGAGAGACATTGGTCTATAGTTTTCCTATCTTGTAATTTCTTTTTTTTTTTTTTTGAGTTGGAGTCTCACTCTGTCGCCCAGACTGGAGTGCAGTGGCTGCTCCCGGCCACCGCAGCCTCGACCTGCTGGGCTCCGGTGATCCTTCCGTCTCAGCCTTCCAAGTAGCTGGAACTGCAGGCGTGCGCTAGCACACCCAGCTAATTTTTGATTTATTGTAGAGATGAGGTCTGGTCAAGTTGCCCAGGCGGGTCTCGAACCCGTGGGCTCAGGCAATCCACTCACCTCAGCTTCCCAAAGGCACGGGATTACAGGCTGAGCCACCGAGCCCGGTTTATCTTGTAATTTCTTAATCTGATTTCGATATTAGAGAGCGCTGGCCTCAGGATGTGTTGGAAAGTATTTTCTTCTGTTCAGTATTTTAGAAGTGCAGGCATATACCTCAGAGCTATCGTGGGTCTAATTCCAGACCACAATAAAGCAAATGTCACAATAAAGCTAGTCACACAAGTTTTCTGGTTTTCCTTTGTATATAAAAATTATGTTTATATGACATCATAATCTATTAAGTGTGCAATAGCATTATGTCTTAAAAATGTATGTACCTTAATTTTAAAAAACTTTGTTACTAAAAAATGAGACATGAAGTAAGCACCTGTGGTTGGAAACATACTGCCATTGACTTGCTTGATGCAAGGTTGCCAGAAACCTTCAATTTGCAAAAAACATGTCTGTGAAGTGCAATAAAGTGAAGCACAATAAAACAAAGTATGCCTGTTTGTGTTTAACAGATATTATTTATTCCATAAATGTCTGGTAGTATTCACTGATGAAGCCATCTGGGTCTTTGTTTTTGAGCTGTTCTTTAACTGAAAAACCATTTTCTTTAATAGTTTTATTGATATAGTCTGTAGTGATATCACTTCTCTTGTTTCTTTTTTTGTTTTTTGGTTTTTTTAGTTGAGTCTCACTTTGTTGCCTAGGCTGGAGTGCAGTGGCATGATCACAATTCACTGCAGCCTTTACCTCCTGGGCTCAGGTGATCCTTCCACCTCAGCCTTCTGAGTAGCTGGGACTACAGGCATGCATCACCATGCCCAGCTAATTTTTTTTAACTTTTTCATAAAGACGAGGCCTTGCTATGTTGTCTAGGCTGGACCTGAACTCCTAGGCTCAAGCAATCCTCCCACATTTGCTTCCCAAAGCACTGGGATTACAGGTGCAAGTCATTGCACCCAACCTCTTGTTTCTAATATTAATATTTTGTATATTTTCTCCTTTTTTCCTGATCAGTTGAACTACAAATTTTTTAATTTTGTCAGTTGTCTCAAGAAGTCAGCTTTTAGTTTCATTGATTTTTCTATTGTTTTTGTTTTACATTTAATTAATTTTTCTTGGAATTTTAATTTTCTTTCCTCTGCTTCCTGTGGATTTAATCTGCCTTTTTTTTTTTTTTTTTTTTTTTTGAGTTGGAGTCTCACTCTGTCGCCCAGACTGGAGTGCAGTGGCCGCTTCCGGCCACCGCAGCCTCGACCTGTTGGGCTCCGGCCACCCTTCTGCCTCAGCCTTCCAAGTAGCCAGAATTACAGGCATGCGCTGCCACGCCCGGCTGATTTTTTTTTTTTATTATTATAGAGATGAGGTCTCGCTGCCCAGGTGGGTCTCGAACCCGCGGGCTCAGGCAATCCATTCACCTCAGCCTCCCAAAGGCGCGGGATTACAGGCTGAGCCACCAAGCCTGGCTTTTTTTTTTTTTTTTTTTAAAGAAAGAAGCTGAAGGCATGAATTTGAGAACTCCCTTCTTTTCTAATACGGCATTTGGCGCTATAAATTTCCTTATAATTACTAATTTAGTGGTAGCCTACAAATTTCATATGTTGTGTTTTCACTTTTATTTAGTTTGAAATACTTTTAATTTTTCTTTCGATTTTTTTCCTTTGGTCTTTCAATTATCTATAAGTGTGTTATTTAGTCTCAAATATTTGTGGATTTTCTAGAGATCTTTTTGTTATTAATTTATAATTTGATTTCACTGTGGTCTAAGAACATACTTTGTAGGACTAGAATCCTTTTAAGTTTATTGAGACTTGTTCTATGGTCCCCAAAATATGGTCTATCTTGGTACACGTTCATTGTGCACTTGAAAAGAATGTGTATTCTGCTGTTGTTGGGTGAAGTGCTGTATACATGTCAATTAGGTCAAGTTGGTTAAGAGTGTTCAAATCTTCCATATCTTTATTGATTTTTCTGCCTACTTATTGTGTCAACTCTTGAGAGAAGGATATTGTAATCTTTGACTATAATGATAGGTTTGCCTTTTTCTCCTTGTAGTTCAATTCTATTAAACTTGCTTCATGTGTCTTGGAGTTCTGTTATTAGATGCATAAATATTTAGGGTTGTTATGTTTTGATGAATTAGCCCCTTTATCATAATAAAAATACCTTTTTCATCTTTGGTAATATGCTGAGCTCTGAAATCTACTTTGATACTTATCAAAACTTTCTTTAGATTAGGGATAGCATGGTATCTCTTTTCTATTCTTCTATGTGTGTGTGTGTGTGTGTGTGTGTGTATAATTTCCTGGAGGCAGGATATGGTTGAGTTTTTTTCTTTCTTTCTTTTCATTCAGTCTGAAAATCTCTGCCCTTTAATTGGGGATATTTAGAACATTTACACTTAATGTGTTTATATGATTAGGTTTAAGTTTCTCGTCTTGTTATTTATTTTCTATTGTTCTCATCTCTTTTACATTTTTTGCCTTCTTTTGGATTCATTGAGCATTTTTTATAATTCTATTTTATCTCCTTTGTTGGCTTATTAGCCATAACTCTAGTAATTTTAGTGATTGTTTTAGGATTTATAGTATACATATTTAGCTAGCTATAGTCAAGCAATATTATGCCACTTCACACATAGTCTGAGAACATTGTGATAGTATATGTCCACCTCTCCCCTCATGGTCTTTTATGCTATTATTGTTATAGGTTTTAACGTACATAAATGATAAACTGCATTGTATATTATTATGTTTGCTTGAAGAATACATTATTATTTAGAAAATCTTTTATATTTACCCATTTAATTGCCTTCTCTAGTGCTCTTTATTCCTTTACATAGATCCAGACTTCTATCTAGTATCATTTTTCTTCCACTTGAGGAGAACTTCCTTAAACATTTTTTTGTACTGCAGTTCTACTGGTGATGAAGTCCTTCAGCTTTTGTCTGTTTGAACAAGTCTTATTTTGTCCTTTTTTTTGAGTTGGAGTTTCACTCCGTTGCCCAGACTGGACTGCAGTGGCCACTCCCAGCCACCGCAGCCTCAATCCACTGGGCTCTGGCAATCCTTCCACCTCAGGCTTCCGAGTAGCCGGAATTACAGGTGTGCGCTACCACACCCGGCTGATTTTTGATTTATTGGGAGATGAGGTCTCGCCAAGTTGCCCAGGCGGATCTTGAACCCGCGGGCTCAGGCAATCCACTCACCTCAGCCTCCCAAAGGCGCGGGATTACAGGCTGAGCCACCAAGCCCGGCTTGTCCTTGTTTTTTAAAAAAAGTATGTTTGCTAGTTAAATAATTCTAGGTCAATAGGTTCTCTCTCTCTCTCTTTCTCTCTCTTTTTAGTACTTCACCTGTTGCTCCATCATCTTTTTGCTTGCTTTATTTTTGCATTGTTTTAATCAAGAAATAGATGTCATTCTTATCTTTGTACCTCTGCATGTAACATATCTGTTTTTTCTCTGGCTGCTTTATTCTCTTTATCACTGGTTTTAAAAAATTTGATTATGATATTCCTTGGCGTAACTTTTTCATCTTTATTTTATTTTATTTTATTTATTTTTTTTTTTTTTTGAGTTGGAGTCTCACTCTGTTGCCCAGACTGGAGTGCAGTGGCCGCTCCTGGCCACCGCAGCCTCGACCTGCTGGGCTCCGGCGTTCCTTCTGCCTCAGCCTTCCAAGTAGCCGAAATTACAGGCATGTGCTACCACGTCCAGCTGATTTTTTGATTTATTGTAGAGATGAGGTCTCGCTGCCCAGGCGGGTCTCAAACCTGCGGGCTCAGGCAATCCACTCACCTCAGCCTCCCAAAGATGTGGGATTACAGGCTGAGCCACCGAGCCCAGCTCATCTTTATTTTTTGAGTGAAGTTCTCACTTTGTCACCCAGACTGGAGTGGAGTGGCACAATCATGGCTCACTGTAGCCTTAAACTTCCTGGGTTCAGGTGATCCTCCCTCCTCAACTTCCCAAATAGTTGGGACTGTGGGTGTGCACCACCATGCTCAGCTAATTTTTTAAACAAATTTTTACAGAGATGAGGTCTCACTATGTTGCCCAGGCTGGTCTCAAACTCCTGGACTCAAGCAATCCTTATGCCTTGCTTCCTAAAGTGCTGGGATTACAGGTGTGAGCCACCACATCCACTCCTTTTATATTTATTGATCCAGAGATTTGTTGAGTTTCTTGGGCATTTGGCTTTTTAGTTTTTACTACATTTGGGAAGTTTGTGACCATTATGTCTTCAAATATTTGTTCTGTTTCCATTGCTCCTTCTGAGACTCCAATCACATACGTATTTGAAATTGTACTACAGATCACTAATGCTCTGTTAATTTTTTGTTATTTTTTTCTCTCCCTGTCTCATTTTGAATAGTGTCTATTGTTGACTTCAAATACACTAATGTTTTCTTCTTTAGTATTTCATAATGTTTTCTTCTTTAGTATTTCTTCAAATACACTAATGTTTTCTTCTTTAGTATTTCATCTCATGCAGTGTATTTTTTATCTCAGACACTGTAGATTTTACCCCTATAAGTTTGACTTGTGACTTTTTATGTCTTTAATCCCTTTACTTAGCTTTTGAACATCTGGACTATAGTTATAATAACTAGTTTAGTGTCTTTGTCTGGTAATTCTCACATTTGCATCAGTTCTGGATTCATTTTGATTGAGTTTTCTCTTCATTGTGTATTATATACTGTATTTCCTGCTCCCTTGAACACCTGGTAATTTTTTGTTGGATGTGAGACATTATTAATTTTACCTTGTTAGTTGTTGCATGCTTTTTCTGTGGTTGTTATATTAATCACACTTAACATATCAAAGTTATAACACTATAGTTTGAATTGATACCAGCTTAACTTCCACAACATACACAAACACTGTTCCTTTAACCCTGTCCCTGCCCTTTTTGGTGGTTGTTGTCATAATATTACATCTCTGTACATTGTGTTCACCACAACATAAATTAATAATTTTAAAATGCCAGCCGGGCTCAGTGGCTCAGCTTGTAATCTCAGCGCTTTGGGAGGCCGAGGTGAGTGGATTGCCTGAGCCCGCAGATTCCAGACCCACCCGGGCAACTTGGTGAGACCTCATCTCTACAATAAATCAAAAAATTAGCCGGGCATGGTAGCGCGTGCCTGTAGTTCCAGCTACTTGGAAGACTGAGGCGGAAGGATCACCGGAGCCCAGCAGGTCGAGACTGCGGTGACTGGGAGCAGCCACCACACTCCAGTCTGGGCAACAGAGTAAGACTCCAACTCAAAAAAAAAAAAAAATTAAAAATGCATTAGTGTCTTAAATTATATAGAAAACAAATGCGAAGTTACAAACCAAAGTTGCAATAATACTGGCTTTTAGGCTCAGTCTTTAAAAATACAAGTCTCTTAAATCATGAACTTAATAATAGGTGGAATTACAATGATACTAGCTTTTATAGTTGCCCTTGTATTTACCTTTACTGAGATCTTAATTTCTTCATGTGGCTTTAAATTACTGCCTAAAGTCCTTGCTATTCAACCTGCAGGTCTTCTTGGAGCATTCCTCTCAGATCAGATCTAGTGGTCACAAACTCTCTCAGCTTGTATTTATCTGCAAATGTCCTAACATTGCCCTCGGTTCTGAAGGCTGATTTCCTTGAAGAGGATTCTTGGTTGATAGTTTTTTCCTCTTTTAGCACCAAGAATGTATTGGCTTACTGCTTTCTGGCTTCCAAAATTTCTGATGAGAAATCTGAGTAATCTCATTAAGGATCACTTGTATATGATAAGTCACTTCTCGCTAATTTCAAGATTCTCTGTTTTTATCTTTCAAAAGTTTGCATTATAATGTAAAGTTTCTACTATAATGTGTCTCCATGTGGGTTCTTTGAATTCATCTTTCTTGAAGTTTAACTTCCTAGATGTTTATCTTCATATCTTTCTCAAATTTGGAAAGTTTTAAATAATTATTTCTTCAGATGTTCCCTTTCTCCTTCTGAAACTTTCACAATTTGTATTTTGGTCTTTCTGATAGGGTCTTACAGTTCTCTTTGGCCTGTTCACTTTTCTTCTGTCTTTGTTTTTTTTTTCTGTTTCTCAGACTCAATAATGTCCATTGTCCTATCTTTGAATTTAGTGATTTTTTTTTTTTTTTGCCCATTCAAATCTGTCTTTGAATACCTGTAGAGAATTTTTCTTTTTCATTATTGTATTTTCAGTTTCAAAATTTCTTTTTGGCTTCTTTTTAGGTTTTCTATCTCTTTATTGGTATTTTCATTATGGCTATAAATAGTTTTCTTGACTTTTTCCATATCTTCTATTAATTTTTTGCACACCTTTAAAATAGTTGTTTTAAAGTATTTGTCTAGTAGATCTGCCATTAGGTCTTTTTCAGGGACAGTTTCTGTTTTGTTTTGTTTTTTCCTTTGAATGAGCTATTCTTTCTTGTTTCTTTACATGCCTTGTGATTTTTGTTTTTGAAAACTGGACATTTGAATCTAATAATACTGTAACTCTACACATCAGATTATCTTCCTTCCCCAAATTTTTCTGTTTTTGCTACTGATTTTCTTTTTTGATTATCGTAGGCTACCTCTGTGCCAAAGATTAGCCTGAGGTATAAACTTAAGGTCCTCTTGGGTGTTTTCTGAGCCTGCATCTCTTTCTAGATATATGTAGTCATTTCCTAATTTTCTCCCATGTGTAGTTGCTTTTGAATATTCTAGTCTGTAATGTCTGGCTCTCAAAAGAAGAAAAATAAAAAATGAAAAAAATGTGCTGGTCTATTAAATCCCCTGGAAGTCACATGAGGGGAGGGGCCTGCAACAAGGAGGGGAGGTATAACAACAATGACTGCCTGGGTCTTTGTGCTTCAGTAATTAGAAGCAGCAATCTGAGATCAGACCACAGTCAGATAGAAGGCAGGCACCTTTTTGCCTACTCTGGCTCACTCAAGTCATGTGCAGGTTGCTCCAGGAGCATGTGCACAGCTTCCTGCCATGGGGCTGGGGAATGAGTAGCTGCTACTGTGCTGAGAGTTGAAAATGGACTGAAATGGGCCATCTAAGCCTTTCCCTGGAACTTTCAAGACTTCAATAAACTCCAGAGTTCTAAAATGTTATTTTAACAAGTGTTATGTGAGGAGACAGATTCTTTGTGCTGTCTACTCAACCATCTTTCTAGAGGACCTCCTCCAATTAATTTTTGATTTCACATATATTAGTTCCAGAATTTACATTTTGCCATTTTTTTATAGTTTACAATTTTCTGAAGAAATGTTCAATCTCTTCAACTATTATAGCATTTTTTACCTCTAAAATTTTAAACATATGTATAATTGTTCTAAAGTTCTTATCTGTCAATTCTAATACCTATTTCCTTTGGTGGTCTGTTTCTATTGGTTGTATTTTCTCTTGATTATAATTATTTCCCCTCCATTTGATTTCTCAGATGACATAATTTAAAAATTTTATCCCAAACATTATATATAAAGAGCAGTGACTACTAAAGTATACTTTATTTACTTTCTACAATAAAAACCATTTTTTATGACTAGAGGTGAAAGTGAATGTCTGGTCATGCTTACTTCTGTTGTTTTTTTTTTTTTTTTTTGAAGAAATCTTATCAGAATTTGAGCTGGGAAGTGGTTGACTGCAGTTTTGTATATTTTTGGTTCACCTTTGCATTCAGTTCTTTCAGGGCCCTGGAATCCTATTCTCACGAGAGTGCATGACACTGCCATCTGTTTACCAACCCTTCCTTTACTGCTGTTTTCTCAGCAAAACGTTGGGGAGGGAAGCATGTGGAGCAGGAAATATCAGGGGTGAGTGACCTCTCCTTGTGTCTGGAGCTCTTCCAGACTCCTGCTGGCCCACACTGTGGGTACCTCAGTGAAACTCCAATACACCTCATCCCATCCCAGCATAGCCCTTGTGGACAATGGGGCTGTGCTCCAAGAAGCCTGGGACCAGTACACAGGAAAGGGGCATATTTGTTGGAACTCAAATGATCTTGAGGTTCCTAAGCATAGAAATAGATTCTAATTTTTTTCTTCCTGCCATATCCACTCAGGCCTGCAAAGAAAAAAATTATGGGCTGCCTCTGTCCTCCTTATTCCACTCACAGCCTGCAAGTTGGCTTTTTTTTTTTTTTAGTTAGTTTGTTTGTTTTTGGCCAGAAGCCCATGGAGTGAAGACAGTAGAGAAATGGTTGGAATGGATGGTATGAAATTCAATTTGTGTCGTCAATTGCAAGTGTCCATTAGGCACCTCTGGAGGCAAACCGAAATACATCCACGGGCTTCTCTCAAGGAGGCAATGACACTCCTGGACCTGGCCAGAATCTTGTGGGCATGCCCAGCAAACCAACCGCTCGCAATCCCAAAGGTGACAACTTCTCATACACACTCTGCACTTGATGCTTAAAAAGTTGTGTCCATGTCCGCGGATCTCCTTTGGTTCTCACAATTCAGTTTTAGTAGAAGAGAAGCCTGGAAAAATCTCATGGGCCAGTTTGGGAGTGGTCTTGAATGTCATCCCAAAGACACTGCGCTTTAGTCCATATTCTACTATCTGTCTTCTGTCACTCAGATCACTACAATGGCCTCCCTGCCTCCAGGCCTGACCTCCTCCACCTTTCCATAATACTGAATGAGTAATCTCAAATTTCCCCTTGCCACTGTCCTGCCTAAACTCTTCAGTGGTTCCCCATGCCTTCAGGACAAATCTACAAAGCTCTTGAGGTCTGGCCTCTTTCTACTTCTCCAGTCTCAGTGTCCCCTCCTGCTGCTTTTCACTCCAGCTGCGCTAAACTATTCCGTCACTGGGTTTTGCTTCCTCCAGCATATGTTCACGATGTTCCTTTTATCTGGGACACTTTCCCTGCATCTCCACCCCCCCACCTCCCCACACCCCTGCTTATTCATCAGGTCACAGCTGCAGATGGCCTCGTAAGTCTGAATTAGGCTTGCCTCCTCTGTACCTATAGACACGTGGGCTTGCTCCCAGCCATCACCTGGCTTGCCGCTAGGACAGCTCCCTTGTGTGCTTCTCCACTAGAATGAAAAGCCCTGGGAGGGTAGAGCCTGTTCATTCACTCAGTGGGGGTCTCTAGCACCAAGCACAAGCGTTGACACATAGTAAGCGCTCAATGGATGCGCGTGACATCAGATAGGACCCAGGGAGCTATCGACTGCTTGTTTTGCTGTATTTTTGCCAGTTGTTGAAGGAGTCAGTCAGTTCACCAGCACCTGCTATCTCTCATAGTCTAGTTCTGGGCTTAAATGAGGGGTCGGGTGAGCGGCATGCTGAATTAAAATATTGACAGTACTCACATGTATGGAGGGCTTGACACACATTCTCCCACGTAATCCTCACACAAGGTGCTGTTATTATCATACCCACGTTATAGATAGGAAAACTGAGGCACGGTGAGGTGGAGCCATTTGCCCAAAGTCACCAAGTTCAAAAGTGGAGACTCTGGGATTCCATCCAGGCAGTGTGATGCCAGAGATTTGCACCTCTAACCACAACACAGCCATAACATTGACCCCTGGAAGCTTCTGGACTGGTTCTTGAGATAGGATGGAGATGTCCACATAGGCGCTGAAGTGCAGGGGACGCTCAGAGAAGGGAAAGGGGCAAGTGTGACTCTCTGCGGGCTCAGAAACCCTGAGAGGATGACATCCCTGGACATCCCAGACCCCTGGAAGAGGGCTCAGAGCCCCTTCCTCCCACGTCCCTGTGACCTCGTGGCTGGAGGCAAGGCTGAAGTCAGCTGAGACTATGGGCCAGAGACTCCTGAGAGCCCGGGCTGGAAAACAGTGCAACTAAATGTCAGGGATTCGGGCCCTAGCCAGGCCTGGCTGCCTTATGTTGAGTTCTATCCTCCGGCTAGGGGCGGGGGGTGGGGGGGTGAGGAACAGGGAGAGACTCCACAGGAGCCCTCGGGAGAGCTTCCGAAAAGGGCCCCCCAGCCAGGGAGCAGGGAGAAGTGGGCACTCTGGCGGCCAGGTCGGGAGGGGCACCCCAGGTCTGTGTGGGGCAGCCGGCAGCTGGGCCACCCGGACACCTCTGACAGGCAATTTCCAATTTCCTATGGAATTAAAGTGTAAAAGCAGAGAGTCCGTCACTGTCTGCTGCCTCCCTGGGAGTGGAGAGAGTTACTGCTGTAGGCTTGAAAAAGCTGAACTGTCCTTTCCCAAACAAAACAGCAACCAAGGAAGTTGCTGGTGGGAGGATGGTTTCAGAACCTGGAGCCGGAAGTCAGACCGCCTGGATCTTCTTCTGTCCCTACCTGCTTGGGTGACCTTGGGCAAATCCCTTCTTCTGTCTGGGCCTCAGTTTCCTCCTCTGAGAGAGGAGGCGCTGGACGAGAAGATGGGGGAGCCCTTTCCAGCTCTGAGAGGCTAGCCCTCGGAAATAAAGTTGGGTGTGGGAAAGATGAGGTCTCGGGGGAGGGGAGAAGGGGCTGGACCCATCCTGGGTTGGAACTGTTAAAGGAACCTCTGTTCAGCCCCAGCCCCAAGGCTCCCACATCCAGCAGCAGAACTGGGATCCACCCAAACAAAATCAGCAAGGAGAAGCCAAAAGCATGAGTAAGGAGAGGTCGGGCCATAAACATGTCATCCACGCAAACAGCCAGCCCCCTCTGGGGTCCCACTGGCCCTGCCGGGGGAGGAGACAGCTATTGGGGCCCCCCTCAGCCACAACCCCAAGCCTACTCGCTTGGCCCAGGATTCCAGGGTGGAGGCCTGACTGCTTCGAAGGGAAACCTGGCTGTGGACGTGCTCCGAGGAGCCGGCAGGAAGGGGCCAGGAGAGGCCAGGGCCCAGCCGAGGCCCGGCCAAGGCCCGGAGACTGGGGGAGGCTCTCTGAGGAAGGAAGGTCTTCCATCCTGATGTAACACAGGGTTTCTGGGATGGTCTCCATCTTAAATCTACCAGGGTTCCTGCCTCGCCAGTCCTGACCTCTCTCCAAAGCTCTGGAAATTGAGCAACCTGTGGGCCCTGCTCTGTGGCTCTCCACAGGCATCTCAGATGCGGGGTCCCCCCGATCCCCCAACACACACAACTCTGGGTTCTCTCCAAACCGCCTTCTCCTGTTGGGTTCCTAGTATAGGGATGGCACCACCACCCAGGCCCCCAAGCGATGTTCCACAGGGATCCTCGGTCCCCTTTCTCTCTCACCATCCACATGTCAGAGATCCCATGTCCTGACCATCTGAGCCTTTGCGTGTCTTGTATCGGTCCATCCCTCTCTCTGCCTCTCTCTCTCTCTCACCCTTTCTAAATCACAAGCGTGCACAATTTGACTAATCATAATCCAGTTTTCTAGGGCCTGCTTTTAAATTTTCTTATTTTTAATAATGAAAACAAAAGCTAGGACCAGGAAGAGAACCTGTGTTTGAAATGCATGATTTGGCCGTACGTGGGGGCTCACACCGGTAATCCTAGCACTTTGGGAGGCCAAGGCGGGAGGATCACTTGTGGCCAGGAGTTTGAGATCAGCCTGGGCAACGTAGTGGGAACCCATCACTACAAGAAAATGTTTAAAATTAGCCAGTCTTGGTGGTAAGCCCATGAGATCGAGGCTGCAGTGAGCTATATCGCGCCACTGGGACACAGAGTGAAACTGTCTCAAAACAAAACAAAACAAAATGAAACATGATCCTTGCATCCCATCTTCCTGCCTCCTGCCATCCAAGGGAGCCGTCATCCCGGCCCCTGAGTTTATAGCTCTATCGCTTCCTTTGATGAAGTCTTATTTCATCCATCTGCACCCCTGAAGGCTAATTTTAAATTCTACGAAAGGGTATCATTTTGTATGTACTCTTTAGGAATTTACTTTTTCACGTCTATTGCCAAGCACAGTAGACTGTTTGCAAATATGGCTGCAATTATCCCTCTTTCTGCCTCCACACCCCTCTTGCAATGTGACTTTGAAGTTCCTTCCATCAGGAGGCGGGGTCTATTTCCCCATCTCTTAAATCTGGACTGGCCTGAGGTACTGTGTTGACTACTAGAATGTGGTGGAAGTGGCATGGCGCCAGTTCTGAACTTAAGCCTTAAGAGGAGTTGTGCTCTTCCTTATTCTTCTGGAAACTTCCACAGCCATGGGAATAAGTCCGGGCTAGCTTGGTGGATGGTGAGTGACGTGTGGCCCGCTTGCCATCATTGTCTCAGCCAAGAGCCAGTCAACGCTCAGGAGTGGAGCCCCTCAGCTGACTCTCTGCTGACCAGGGACTCTTGAAGAAGGCCAGCCAGGATCAGAACTACCTAGCTGAACCCAATCTAAAATACCTACCTGCTGAATTGTGAAATAAATAAGTCATTGACTATACCACGAAGTTTAGAGTGGTTTGTTGCACAGCAATCACCAGCTGTTATACCAAGGTCCAATCTTTTGTTGCTTGCTGCTGTGGTTCCTTCCTTTTTATGGCTGTATAGTATTCCACAGTGTGCACCCTAGCGTAATTTATTCATCCACGTGCCTGTCAATGGGCATTTGTGTTTCTATTGTAAAAATGCCTCCATGAATTTTCTTGGACTTGTCTTCCATTGAATGTATACAAGAGGCTCCTGCCTCTCTCTAATCTCACAGCTACTGGAAAACTTGTGTCCACTCTTCTCATTGCCCCAGAAGAAATGATCAAAAGTGAAAAACATCAGGATGTTCCCCTGCTCAGAATCCTTCAATCCTCTTCTCTGCTCTTTGGGTAGAGGCCAGTACGTTTACCTGATATTTGAGGCCTCTGTGACTGGGTCAGCACTGGCATCTCTGGTCTTACCTCCTTTCTGACAATAAGCTCTGCCACTGATGAGCTTGGACAAGCTCTTTTTTTTTTTTTGAGTTGGAGTCTCACTCTGTCACCCAGACTGGAGTGCAGTGGCTGATCCCGGTCACTGCAGCCTCGACCTGCTGGACTCCGGCGATCCTTCCGCCTCAGCCTTCCAAGTAGCTGGAACTATAGGCACGCGCTACCACGCCCGGCTTATTTTTTGTTTTATTGTAGAGATGAGGTCTCGCCAAGTTGCCCAGGCGGGTCTCGAACCCGTGGGCTCAGGCAATCCATTCACCTCAGCCTCCCAAAGGCGCAGGATTACAGGTTGAGCCACCAAGCCTGGCTTGGACAAGCTCTTAATTCCTGTCTCTGTGCCTCAGTTTTCTCTGTGCCTCAGACCAAGTAATAGGATTTCAGGGGAGATTAATGAATTGGTACTTATAAAGCCTTAGAAAGGTGCTTGGCACAAACATTTGTAGTTCAAACCCACATATATTTGCTCTTACTGTTGCTCTTGTTGTTGTGAGAAGCATGGTCAAATGGTGAAGTTGATTTTCCCAGAGCACATTGCATCTCAGGGCCTTTGCCTGTCCATCCCTCTGCTAGAAAGCCTGCTCTCTCCTGGTTTACCCGGAAAACTTACCTGCTCAGCCCCTGCCTAGGTGTCACCCAGTCCAATGCCTTTCCTACCTACCCCCAGAAGAACTGACCTCCCCCTCCTCTGGGCCCCACCAGCCCCTGCACACGTGGCTAGCATTGCCCATGTCTCTTTACTGGGCCTCCTTGAGTACAGGGACTGTGGCTCATTCGTCTCTGAATCCCAGGGCCTGGCAGGGCCAAATGCAGAGAAATTCACGATAGATGTATGGTGAATGAATAAATGGCTTACCAGCCTTGTTTCCCCTGTGCAATCATTCATCCAGCTACCATTTGCAGTGCTGGCTCCAGGCCAGGCAATGACATGGCTGAGGGGAGACCTCTGCCCACAGGGGTCTCCTGGTTGGGTGGGAGGAGACAGATTCCCAGGTGGGTGAGCACAGAGCAGTGTGGTCCAGGTTGCCAAGTGCAAGTCCCCTACATAGAGCGAGTAGAGAGGGGCCTGCCCTCAAGGAGCCCACCACCCCAGGGAGACAGAGCTTAGATCCGTCTCAGAGAAAGCAGCCCAAGCACTCGGTGTACTGGGGATTCTGACTGCACAGGATGGGAGTTTCCAGGGCCGCAGAGATGCATGGTGGGCTGGAAGCTACTGTGGCCGGCTCCGTGGGTGCAGGCGCCATCTTGGTCACCTTGTAGCCCAGCCCAGCCAGGGTCTGGCATGGAGGGGGTGGTCAATATAAATATTTGTGGAATCCAGAATAAATGAGGAGAAGGAATCTCATGAAATAAGAACTGCATTTCAGTCCCACTCTGCCACATACCGGTCAGCGACCATGGCCTCAGATATTTTCCAACATCCTTTCCAAGTCTCACATCCTATGATGATACAGAGGGGCAGGCTATGCCCCTGGGGTGCTCCTTGA
Organism: Cephalopachus bancanus; assembly: GCA_027257055.1. Taxonomy (NCBI): domain Eukaryota; kingdom Metazoa; phylum Chordata; class Mammalia; order Primates; family Tarsiidae; genus Cephalopachus; species Cephalopachus bancanus. The sequence goes on from JAPVLO010000167.1 coordinate 6,667,946, forward strand.
CTTACTGTGTGTGTGTGTGTGCGCGCGCGCATGTGTGAAGCACATCCCAGAGCTAGAATTAGAAGCAGCAACAACAAAATACGCTAATCACCATCTTGGGAGCACTTGTTCCGTGCTAGGCACAGTTCTGAGCGCTTCGTGTGTATTATCTCATCCTGTCCTTACCCAGTTGCATGAGACAGGGGATGCCATTGCTCCCATTTGACAGATAGGAAAACTGAGCCCCTGAGGTAGAACCCACACAAGCCCACCACGAGTGAGTGGCAGATGTGAGACTCGAAGCAAAGTCTGTTTGGCCCCAAGCTCTTAGCCACTACTCTCCTTGGCCTCCCATGAGAGGTCTGCCCTCAGGCTCCTGGGCACACACCTTTCTGCCACTTGAGGGCAGCTCTTAGTGACAGAACCTGACTGAGAATTCAGGGGTGACCGAGGCCAAGGCTGAGGGGAGTGGGGGGTGGGCGAGGAGAGGGTGCTCAGCTTCACTGGCTCTCCAAGCCTCTGCGAACTGGAGCCAAGTCCCCCACGTGGATGGCCTGGCTTGGGCTTTCTTGGGCTTGCATGCGAGTTTTCACTTTGCTCAACCAAAGGGCTTCCTGCAGCGCTCTGGACTGTTCCTTTCTGGCCAAGCTAAGGGAGGGCAGAGGTCATCAGAGGCTCTGCCTTTGGCTCAGACCTCCTGGAGGGTGGATTCCCAGCAAGCCTGAGAGATCCTGAAATGGCCTCTCGGCACTCAGGCAGAGAACTGGGACGTGGTGGTCCCCCAGATGGGGTCTCCTTCCCTCCTGTGCCATGGGGCAGCTTAGAGGGGCCAGCTCAGCCCTAGAAACCCAGTCACGGGACAGGCTGCTACAAGCTGGCCCCTGAAAGGTGTGCTTTTTCTTCTAGTGCTTAGTGGAGGAAATAAGTGAGAGAGGGAGGGAGGGGAGAGAGAAGGAAGGAAGGAAGTAAGGAAGGAAGGAAGGAAGGAAGGAAGGAAGGAAGGAAGGAAAGAAAGCAGGAAAGGAGGAAGGGAAGGAAGGAGGGGGAGAAAAATCTGCCAGACTAAAGGTCTGGTCTGTTGAGTTCAATCTCTGGACGGGCTCACCCTAATGATGCCTGAGCGGAGGCTGGCGTAAGGCTACTCTTGCACATGTGCTTGGAGGACAGACTGTGGCCACTTCTGCAGCTGCAGGCTCCCCATTCCAAGGCCCCAACTCAACAGGTCTGATGGAAGGTCTTGGATGCTAACTGCAGCTCGAGTCGCCCTGGCTGGGAGGGCCTTCTGGGCCCCTGGGGAAAGAGTTGGATGGTGGGGACCTCAGATCCTGCAGCTGAAGCTTCTGCCCTTCCAGGAGGGCAGGGGAGGGCCAGCAGGCCACGGGACCTTCCTCGCCGGGCCGGGGGCTTTGGGGAGAACATCTCCTGGCTGTCCCTGGAAATGACCTGAACTCCAGGGACTCGGGCCAGAAGCAGCCTTCACCACGATTTCTACACACTCCCCTGCCCCTCCAGTGAGGTGTGGGGGTGGGTGGGGGAAAGGCTTGCTCATCCAGGCCCTTGGAAACATCCCGACACACTTTCCTCCAGGCAGACCGAAGTCATTTTCCAAGTATTTCACTTTCCATTTCTTCTCCAGATCTGGTAACAGGGTGTTCCTGCCCTCTTCCCCTTGCTGACCCTCTGCCTGCGCCCCGCCCATGCTGCATCTCGTCAAGTCCACACGCTCTCAGAAAGCAGGCCAAGTCCGCGCTCGGCCCCGGAAGGCGCACACGTGGGCGACCGCCCCAGTCAGCCCGCAGGAGCTCACGGTCAAGCCCAGAGCACAGCTGTCCGGTAGGCAGTGGGCACGAGGGGCTCAGTGGGGCACAGGGCTCGAGGTCTGGCATCTCTCGCTGGCTGTGTCACCCTGGGAAAGCGTCCTGAGATCTCTGAGTCTCCATGTGCTCCCTTGTGAAATGGGGGTTTATCCTCTCTGCCTTGGAATGTTGTGAGGTTGAGAGAGGACACTGGACATGTTTGAAGTCCAAGTGCACATCTGGGTCAGCAAATGGGATCTGATGCCGCTTTAACTTTCGGAGGTAGACGTCAACTCCTGGAGACTGCTCTCTTGGGGACAGCCTCCGTGTCTTTCTAGGCATGCAGGGGAAGCCCCAGCAGCAGAGGCAGCCAAAACTGGGCATAAATTCTGGTTACATGGCTTCCCAGCTGGGAGACCTCGAGGGACTCATCCTCCTCTCTGAGCCCCAGTTATAAATAAAATAGAATAGAAAATGCAAGCAAAAATGCTACCTCCCTCAAGGAGCTGAGGCAGGATTAAGTGACACAATGCACTTAGCTTAAGGGATGGTGACCATCGTGAGTCTTCTCCAGGAATCAGGATGATGGCATAGTCTCCAGCCCCCTCCCTGAGCTGGCCAAGGTGGCTCTTGGCTGGGAAGCCAACTGCTTCTTTGTCTAAGAGGAAGAAGATGCCATCCATCTTGCGCTCGCTCAGCCCCACTCCCTCCCACTCACCACCACCCCTTTTCTTTTTCCAGGCTGCGTGAGTTTTGCAGAGCAGACATAGAAAGCAGAGAACGAAAAAAAATAAAAATAAAAAGAGGAGCGATCTGAAGCCAGAGTGGGCGTCGTGCGAGAGGCTCTGGAGTTGCAGACAGTTGCAGCCCAGATACGACGTGCAGGGAGAGACGTCCCAGATCTCCCAAGCAGAGCTCCGGCCACTTTGAAGTGTTGACAACGTATAAAATTAAAAGCATCACGATGCGAATTATCACGTTGTTTTTCCACTTTGATAGCCTCTACAAAGCATTTTATACCGATGAATCAATACAAACGTCTCTTTACAAAGACATCAGGAACACAAAAAATATGTTGTTGGTTTTTTTTCCTTAAGAGAAACTGACAAAACTAACAAAAAGATTTGAGCTCTGGCTTGCACGAAAGCTCTAGGTAACCGAGTGAGTTTGTTCCTCCTTTCAACAGTGGCCTGGGAGGTCCCAGATGGCTACTTGCAGGTCACATCATACAGCCTCTGGGTGACTGAGGTTGCTAGGTTCTGCCTGCTGATTAATCAGTATCCCAAGATGAGACAACCTGGTCGCAATTGCATTGCTATTGTCTCATGACTGTACACGTGTGTGTGCATGTGTGTAAGGATACATCTATAGTATGTGTGTAAATATGTGTATACATGCGAATGTGTGTGTGGGTGTGTGTATTTTGTGGTTTGGTAAAATAAAGCTTGCAAATTAGGATTAATTTATAACTCGTTATAACTTGATTGTTGGCTGGAACTCCCTTTATGTTACAGCAGATGGACTTTTGTGTGAAATATTTTCCCCAAGTTGCTATAGAGACGTGCCAACATCTCTCTGCTGAAGTGATTCCCTGCAGGCCTGTTTGTTGTTGTGCCCATTCTGAATCCCTTGCAGGCTGAATCACTTACAGCCCTTGCAGAGGCTGATTAAAGAGCCTGGGGACCAGGGGAGTCTCCGGTCTCTCGGCTACTGCCACTAGAGATAGGCTGCAAAAGTCGTTAGGGCTGGAGTGGGGAGCGGGGGCTGGGCTGGAGGGCGGAGGGGGCTGCCCAGGTGAGTCAGGCAGCTGCAGGGACAGAGGAAAACAGCTACCTCTGCCACGGGAGAGGAAAGAACTTGGGCTCACCAGGGCTCTGCTGTATGCTAGCTGTGGTTCTGGGAACACGTCCATCTCTATCTTGCCTGGTCTGCAGCAAGCCTGTGAGGGGACTCCTATTAGTCCCGGCCTTCAGGTGGGAAAAATGAGGCACGGGTGATTAAGTGATTTTTTTCAAGCTACTACTGCAGCATTCAAGCCAGGTCTCTCTGACCCCATGATCTTCCCACTGCTGTCTTCCCAAAATGGGGGTGAAGTGGGACAGACGGGATGCATTTGGATACTGGATCTTGGGTGAACTGAGAAGCCACAGGCTGGGCGGCCACATGCATCCCTCTGCCAGCTCCTTTGGCTGTCGGAGGATCCTCAGACAAAACCTCCAGGCTTCATCACGCAACTCACAGTCCATTTGGGCAGACACACTCAGGCCTGTCTGACCAGCAGCGTAAACATGGCCGAGCACTGAGACACTGTGTGTGTGTCTTGTCTCCTGGGCCAGAGGCTGTGTATGGGAGCCCTGACTCCCTGCGTCCCTTGCAAGCAAGGATGTGAACTGGACAATGTTTCCAGAGAGCAGAGTTTACAAAGAGAGTGGCCTGGGGCGATGACAAGGGCATGGGCTTAGATGTCAAGACAGACCCACGGTAGGATCTTGAACCCAACCTTATCCGTGAAATGGGACTCATAGTACCTTCCTGGCAGCATTAGACTCAGCTTGCCCACTGGAATGGAAGCTCCCTAGAACAGTGCCTGGTGCACTGTAGACTGTAAATACATATTGAATAAATGAATATGTTTTGAATACATCTGTCATGAAATAAGTCCTAATTGATGGTAGGAATGATTTCAATTTGGCACTTCTTAGACTTTTGATGTCCTTCTCTTTTTCCATAGTCTTTTTTGGAGTCAGGATTCACTCTGTCACCCAGGCCTGGAGTACAGTGGCACAATCGCAGCTCACTGCAGCCTCGACACCCTGGGCCCAGGTGATCCTTCTGGCTCAGCCTCCCGAGTAGCTGGAGCTACAGGCACATGCCACCACACATGCTAATTTTTTGATTTTTTGTAGAGATGAGGTCTCACTATGCTGCCCAGACTGGTCTTGAACTCCTAGGCTCAAGCAATTCTCCCAAAGTGTTGGAATTATAGATGTTAACCACCATGCCTGGCTGTTTTCTTTCATATTCTTAACTTCCTGTCCTGTGCAATGTCAGGAAGGATCTTGAGTCTCTTCTCCAGTCTCTACCAATCCATTGTAGACAGGATTCTTAGAGAATACAAGCAACCCATGTTAACCAGTATCTCTTTTCTTCCTATGAGAGGACATTAGTCAGGACTCTTTACATGCCAAGGATAGACACCTAACTCAATCTGTCTTAAGCTAACAAAGAAGCTTATTGACAGGAATAAAACATGGCATCAGGTATGGCTGGATCCAGATGCCCAGCCAATCTTGTCCATTTCTTAGATTACTTCTCTTCTGGTTTGGATCCACCTTCAGATAGGCTCTGCCCTGTGATGGTCTAATGGATGCCCAGCTTAGAACTCCCTCTCACCAGCTCAGCAACCTAGCAAAAAAGGAGACTCTTCTCCAAGGATTCAAATACAAGCCCGCAGGCAGAACTTCTTTAAATATCCTCACTAGCATGCCAAGACTGGTCATGTATCCTTTCCAAAAGTGTGGAGGTGAAGTCAACCCCACTTAAATCCACAAGGTCTGAGAGTGAGGAAGGACTAGGTCTCCAAGGGTCATTTGAAGCACCTGCAGCCATTTGATGTTAATCAAGGCAATTATCTAAGCCTTAGTTTCTATCTACAAAGGGGGAGAGGGTTGTGGTGAGAATTACATAAAATCATATTTGCAAAATGCTTACCAGTGTGATGCCAGTACTTAGCGCTCAAGAAATGATAACGACGATCATTGTTCCTTGAATAACCAGTGTGTTTGTTCTGTTTTTTTTTTTTTTTTTTTTTTTGAGTTGGAGTCTCACTCTGTAGCCCAGACTGGGGTGCAGTGGCTGCTTCCGGCCACCGCAGCCTCGCCTGCTGAGCTCCGGCGATCCTTCCACCTCAGCCTTCCGAGTAGCCAGAATTACAGGCGCGCGCTACCACGCCCGGCTGATTTTTTGATTTATTGTAGAGATGAGGTCTCGCCTCCCAGGCGGGTCTCAAACTCGCGGGCTCAGGCAATCCACTCACCTCAGCCTCCCAAAGGCGCGGGATTACAGGCTGAGCCACCGAGCCCGGCTGTTTGTTCTGTTTCAAAGTCATCTCTGAAGTGTGGTTGGAGAAAGGAAATAATAAAAGACTGTATTCAGGCTTTTTGAGAAAATAACCAACATCAGATATCCACATTTCAGCCATATTGACAGAAGAGGAGGGTGACACTGAGCAGGATGAAACAGCCAATGTCTACCACAGGGCAGGAAACCACCCAGTCTTTATCCTCATGACAAGCCCATGCCAAGAGGTTGTCAGGGTGTTCCCCATTTTGCAGGAAACTGAAGCCCAGAGAGTCTGGGGGCCTTGCCCAAGGTCACACAGTGTCAGAGACAGATTCAGGATGGGAATCCCGAGGCCCATGTGGTTGCTGGGACTTTACCGGAGAGAGCAAGCCCGAGCTAGCATTTGGGGGATGTGTGAACGACACGGACGGCCCTGGAACCCTATCCTCAGCATGGGAAGCTCCCGGGTCCATGCAGGTCGCTTGTGGTTCTGGCTTCCATCTGGGCAGAGCAGCATGTCATGAGGTCAGCAGGCACCCACTTTTCTTCATCTTTCCAAAATCCCAGAGCATGTTGTTAGGAACATTTGCAAATCTTGTAAGCAATTTATTTTATTCTGGTTGTCTCAAGTCAGAAATAATTTGATCTTGGCATTACTGAGAGTCCTATTTTCAAACTTGTTTCTTTTCATTGGCCTTGGTGGCTCTCTTTATTGGAAGAAGGTTCCTATGTCTCGGGCCTATATATCCTCACGGCATGGGGATCTTCCACGAAGGTTTTGGATGAGTATGCCTCAATTCAGTCCTAAGAACGTACACAGATGCTGTTGTTTCTTAATCTACCTCCACCCTCGTAGAGCCCTAAGTCTCGTCATGCCTTTGAAGATCGCCCTGAGTTTCAAACCTGCACTTTCTCCCTTGTCCAGCGGTGGTCCTGCTTATCCGAGCTGCACAAGAAACACCTTTACAGAATCTAGACTAGGTCCCAGTGTCCGCCTTATCATCTACCCTGTCCTTTAGTTTATCTGTAGAATCTTGTCCTTTGGAGACTTTTGTTCCACATAAAGTTTGTAAGAGGCTTTTAAAACTGTAAAGCAATATATATGATAGATGTTATACAAATCTAAGGTAGTTGTCCTTCATCTCACCCTCGCCAGTCTGTTAGTACCTTCCTCACTGAAAATTGGTGTAGAGATGATAGAAAAAATAGATTGATAGATAGATGATAGATGGATTACAGATGATTGATGGATAAATAGTTGATAGATGGATAGTTAGATGATAGATAAATGATCAATAGATAGATAACTGAGGGATAGATAGGTAATAGATGATAGAGACAGAAAACAGAGAGAGCTAGAGATAGCTATAGAGAAATAGATTGAGAGAGATAGGTAAAAGACAGATAACACATGGTAGATGATAGACTGATTATAGATGATTGAGGGATAGGTAGGTGATAGGTAGACGACAGACGACAGATGGATATATAGATAGATAGGTAACGAGCTAGCTAGATAGGTTTTGATCTATCTCCCTACTAAAAAGCACGCTTCATGAAGACATGCCTGTGACTGTCCTGTTCACCACTCTATTCCCAGCACATGGTGCTATCCTGGTGTAGAGTCGATGCCCAACAGATTTTGCTGAATGAAAGCGTGCATGAGTGGGTGAACGAAAGAGCGAGTGGATGAGTGGGTGAATGAAACCGTGAGGGGATGAGTGGGCAGAAAATATAGTCTGGCTCTCCCAACCGGTGATCAAGCAAAGGCATTGGAGTTAGGCACATCTGTGACTTTGTAGCAATGTGACCTTAGGTAAGTGACTTTGCTTGACCTTTCTGTGTTTCCGTTTTCTCACCCTGAAAATAGGGGTCATGTGGTACTTCACTGAGGACACCGAAAGATCACCTGTGTGAATTCAAAGCTCGGCATAGTAAGCACTCAACAAATGTCAGCACCCTTCTCTCTTCCCTTCTTAGAGATTCCACAATACCTACAATAAAGCATTGGGTATTTAGTAAATACTTTCCTTTTCTTTTTTTTTTGAGTCTCACTCTGTCATCGACCTGCTGGGCTCCGGCGAGCCTTCCACCTCAGCTTTCCAAGTAGCTGGAACTACAGGTGCGCGCTACCACGTCTGGCTAATTTTTGATTTATTGTAGAGATGAGGTCTCGCCAAGTTGCCCAAGCAGGTCTCAAACCCACGGGCTCAGGCGATCCACTCACCTCAGCCTCCCAAAGCGCGGGATTACAGGCTGAGCCACCGAGCCCAGCTTAGTAAATACTTTTCAACTGACACATGGATACATTTATCAGAGTGATGATGGACACACATTGGATGTGGGACTTCCATTCCCAGTTGAAAGAAATCGATGAGATGCGTAACTGAATCGATAATTCAGAGAGGCACCGAAGACTCAGAAAAAGTCAGTGTGGGGGAGTGGGAGGGTCTGTGTGTGAGGGTGTGCATGTTTATGCATGTGTGCCTGTGGTTATGGATAGACATTCACAAAGAGGAAACTAGTTATTCAAAGTCCAGTGACTCTGGGTTGGAAAGTTTAAGTTCCGAATTAAACAGGTACCTGGCAGCCCCTGGAAGTTCTTAAGAAGGAGGAATATCACAGGAATTCTTTCATTGTGTGTATGAAGAACAGACTTGAGCAGGGAGAGGTTGCAAAGACTGTTCCTGTAATCTAGGAAAAAGAGAAAGGATTATTAGGTCTCAATAAACCATGTTGACACCAAAGATTAAGAAGCAGCATGTCTTGAAGACGCCTTGGATCCATAAATCAAGAAATACTTATTTGATATGGAGCAAAAAATAGGAAGGGACCAAGTTGGTTTTTATTTTTCCTTCTACAATTATGTGTGATTTTTTTCCATTGTGAAATATATTATTTCACATGATGGGATATAATTAGAAAATGAAAGAAAAAATAACTACCCATAATCTTATAACCAGAACACTACTGTGACTGCATTTTACAACCCCAAATCCGTGAGCTTGGGGGAATAAGTGAGCTTGCTGTGTTCATGATAGAGATAAGAAAAAAGTGTCAGAAAAATGTTAAAGGGAGGCCATTGCTGAACTTACTTGCTCACTGTTTTTTTATTTGCTTCAACCACCACGAGGGAGACCTAAAGCAAGAACCACATCTTGGGTTAGAATCTTCCAGTCTCTTCATAAACTCTGGACATCAACAGTGTCAGGTTACCTCCAGCATGATCACTCTGGTCCTCTTCCTTCTTCCCCATATAGTGGACATTTTAGTTTAGCTGTCTTTTTGCACCTGCTACCATTTTCTGATTGCATCTGATCTTCCTTTGGGGATGTTCCTCACTGTGTGTTGTCCTGGCAACCTGAATTGTCTCTGACAATTGTGTAGATCAATGGCTCCTTGCTTCATCCACCCACTAGATGCCCCTCTTCTTTTCATATTGTCCTGCTGGTATTTGGGGAGGTTGGTCTGTTGGTCATAGGTCAGGTTGATTGACCAGGTTTTTGTGAGGCAGACGGGTTAACCTTACAATCCACTGCCTCACTGACAAAATGATCTATCTGTCAATCAGTTGGTGTGTTGGCTGGCTACGAGTCCAGACGTCCATGCGTTGAGCAGTCGGCCCATTTACTGGTGTATCAACCACTCCATTTGCTCAACCGACACTTGGTTATCTCACCAATCCATCAGTCTGTTGGTCAGTCTCACCATGAGCCTGTTGGCTGGTTAGCTCCTCAGTCAGTCAGTAAGTCTGTCAGTTGCCGGTGTGATGGTTGGGCCACTCCCCTGTCAGTTGCCGGTGTGATGGTTGGGCCACTCCCCTGATGAGCCCTCCAGCTGGTGATCTCTGTCCTCACCTGAGCCGGCAGGGCATGGAGGGAGAAGCTCATTTTCCCCCTGGTGAGCTCCTTTGAAGTGCTCTGTCAATCCTTGGAAACTTTAAATCAAAAGTTATTTATGAGGTACCAGATTGAAAGCAGCCTCATCATTCTAAATTACTAGTGGCCAACTTGAGTTCACTCATTTTCTTTAAAAAATTTTTAAAATTCAGAACCATGGTTTCCCTTCCTGCCTCTGCTCCCACTCCCTGGCCTGCCTTCTCTTCTCTGGCCACTTGGGAGATTGGTTTTCAGGAGCATGTGACTTCATCAGCTGCTCCCAATGCCAACCAGAGGTGCCAACATCCAGAAATGATGAGTCACCCAGCCTGGAGAGGAGGCTGTGGGGAGACAGGCAGGTGCCCAGACCCTGGGCCTTGGGCCTTGGAGTCCTTGGGCCTTGTGGCCCCAAGAGTGAGGCATTAGTTCAGACTGTGGGGCATTTTCCACTTGAAGACCCCTTGCAGACCCAATAGAACTAGATGAAAGATTCATCAGGGACTCAGCAAAGGGACTGAAGAGCTGTTTTCCTGTGGGATCTCTTTTCTTTCTGAGAACTGGGGGAGGCAGAGGCTGTTTAATATTCAGAACAGGTTTCCTAATGCCCAAGAGAGCAGGCAGCATACTGGGTGCCAGGACACCTGGGCCCAGACCATCCCACATCCAAGAGCAGAGGAAGACATTGGCTCTTGGCCACCCCCTGTCTCCCCACTGAACTGCTCTCTTTCCAGGTTTCTTATAACTACTTCCCTCCCTCACCTCTGTCTCAGGCTCTCTTAGTGCTCGTCAACAAGTCTCCAAGAATTGACACTGTGCTGTTGAATGGAGCTGTCGAGTAAAATTCAACAACAGGCATTTTCTCGGTAGATCCCTGTTCTCTCCTTCCAAGGGGCATGCACCTTCATTTATTTATGTACTAGATATTTACTGAATACTAGCTGCCTTCAAAGCACTAGGCTAGGTCCAGAGATACAGTGTTAAGCAAAGCACACATTGCCCTTGTCTTCATGGAGATTAGCATCTAGGCAGATTCAGGCATTCATGAACAAATGTCACATTCATGAACAAATGACACTATCTTAACCTACTGAGATAGGTGCTTTGATGAAAAACACCAGTGATCTATGAGAGAGACTATAACAAAACTTAATGTGGTGGTGGTTTAGGGGGCTGAGGACTTCAAGTAAATGACTCAGTGTGAAGATTGAAAGTTTTGAAGGTAAAGGGATAAAGGGTCATCTCAAGGAGAGGGTACAACACACATCAAGGCCCTGTAGAGGGAGGGAAATTGGACCATCAAAGCACCAAAAGAAAGCTAAAGCTCCTTGCAGCTGATGCCAGACAGAGCAGGAAGAGTGGTGAGGTAAGTGCACAGAGAGGCAGGCAGGAAGCCTCCTTCATTCATTCATTATTACATTTATTTATTCATTCATACACATATACATTAATTAATTAACTACACTTGCATTCATTTTCTCATTCATTCATGCATTTATTCAACAAATATTTACTGAATACCTACTCCATGCCTGCCTTTCTTCCAGCACTCATTGACTGCAAGCAACAGAAGCCAGGGCTGGCTAACAGTCCTGGCTGGGTTGCCAGCGAAAAGATGCTGAAGAACCACAAAACTGGTGGGATGTGGGAGGAGCAGGCTCAGAAAAGAAGGTTATCTGGCATCTCTGGGAACCATGGCAAACAATGTGCAGCAGGCCCTACACAGTCAGCCACCACTCTGATGATGAGTGTCCTCTGGCCATCTCCTTTCCTTGTAGTACCAAGATGCAAAGTCCTGGTAGGAAGTCCAGTCTGGCTGCCATATAACTGCTCCCTACCACACCACATCTACAAGAGAAAGGATGAAACCCTTTGGCTTTCTTAGTGGTCTGCCAGGCTCTGAATTTACTGTTCCACCAAGACACCATGTACACGGGGAGTGGTTATTCTCTGAGAGGGATTTGGGGTATTATTACATGGGATAAATAGATGTTGGGTAGCCCCACATTATCTATAGTTCTTTGCAACTTTCAAACCCTAAAGGTCAAGCTGGGAATACCCATAGCCTTCCTAGCAGTGGTTCTCCTTCAGAATTCTGGGTACCATTTTACTATTTTCTTTCCTCTATTCTGAATTTCTACTCATAATTCTTCAGTCCATCCATCCATCGATTCACTGATCCATCCATCCATCCATCCATCCCTAAACAAAAGAAAAACATTTAGTAGTGACATACTAACTTCTTGCACATGTATAGGTGTGTAGCTTTGTTCCCTGGTGTCTGAGTTGGTCCCTAAGGTGTTTCCCTAGATGTTCTCATTCCCTCTCAGGTATGTGGGGTCTGATGGGGGTAGGGTATGACCCTCCACAGGGTCGGTCTTGGCTAGGCTCACACAGAAAACTGGTGCTGGAGACAGGGTTCAGACTCAGGTTCAAAGTCAAGGTCTTCTCACTACAATCCTCAGCCTTCAGGAAACCAGACCAATTCTGATCCACTTACCAGGTGGATGAGCAGGTGCCCGTAATCCCATACTCTCTCTTCCAGATCTGGCCTGTCTTTAGGTGCAAGCTTCCCAGTCAAGGCCTCAGGGTCTTCATTTATGAAATGGGCATAAGAACCCTCCCTTTGGCAAGTCGTGGGATTAAGGTGAGAATAAAGCAAGTTGATGCCGATTGAGAGTCTTTCAGAAGGTCAAGTCTCAGTATCACCACAGTTCCCTGAGCTCAGGGGGGGAAAATGGTTGACCAGGATAAGATTCATATAGAAACAGCAAGGATTGTAGCTTGGCGGGCAGGAAAGAGAGGTCTGCCTGGCTTTGTTCTCTGGGTTAGTGGAGAGTTGGAGTTAGAGGTATTCATGAGGCACAGGAAATTCCCCCTGGGGAATCTGGTTAGGATGGTTGGGTGAGGGAGAGATCGTCCTTCCCTTTTGAGAACTGGAGGCAGGGAGGAGCTATTGAGGGCATCTTCCCAGTGTGAGGAGAGATCCATCTTAAGGATAGTTCCTTTCACCAATTCTCAAACTCCATTTTGCTAATTAAATCACCCAGGCAAACATGCATGTGTACACACACATACATGTGTATTGCAGGGCAGCAGGTACATGTAGTGGCAAGATGGTCTCAACTTGTATGAAAATCAGACATGCCTTTGAGCAAGTCTGGTCAACTGGGGAAAAGCCCTACCAGACACAGATATAAAGGAGGAATGAAGAGCTTCCTGGAGACAGTAAGGACTTAAGAAGAGGCACTTGGGCATAGAGGGCTGACCCTGGAAATCCCAAGAAAGGCACACGGGTGAATCCCTGTATTTGTGCCCAGCCCAAGTCCCTGGCTTTATAGCCAAGTTCAGCAATCCGAGCTCTCCCCACCGTGGCCAGAAACTTCATGCAATTTTGGCATTGACAGAATTTAGGCACAGCTGCTGTAGGAGAGAGGAGAGCAGCCATGGCTCTGAGGAGGGGACGTGTTCACAGGCACACATGGACATTCCCAAGGGTCTTTGGGTTGGAGGGAGTAATTTTACTACACATCTGAGGGTCACTCAGTTTATATGGGCACACGTATAGTATGACTCCATACTATGTGCCAAGCATTTTCTCCCACACTGTCTTCTCCACAACACTTCTCTAACTTTCCTGTTTTACTATTTTCTTTTCCTCTGTTCTGAATTTCTACTCATCGTTCTTCAGTCTGTCCGTCTGTCCGTCCATCCATCCATCCATCCCTCAGCAAAAGAAAAAACTTAGTAACAACATACTGCGGTTTATTAACTACTCCCCTAGTGGTGGAAGCTAAAGTTGTTTCCAGTTTTGACTTTTATAAACAATTTTGCAATGAACAACCTTGTGCTTGCCTAGGAAAATATTTGTTGAGCACCTACTTTATACCAGATTTGTCCTATGTCCCTCCCTTAACTAGTTACATTTTTAGTGAGCGGGTCTTGACTTCCCAAACTTTGGAGTGTTAGAATTTTGTCTTTGTAGCTTCCATAATTCACTCCCCCTCGTAGGTGCTTAATAAACATCAAACGAATGAATGGATCAATGAATAAAAATAATGAACCACCCATGGAACCAAAGTGTAGGCCTCAAAGGGGAGCTGCAGCTTGACTCTACAAATGAGCTTTTCCCACCCTAGATGTCTGTGGTAACCTGCTTTCAATATCTGGGGCTTTTTTGTTTTTTAAAGTTTTGACATTTGCTCCCTTCTCTGTACTTTAGTCTCTGTCTCCAGCCTCATCAAAGGCTTGGAAGTCAGAAAGGGAAGCAAGGATGGGAATAAGTGAAGCAGAGGCCCTGGGCCATGGCTAGAGTTGGGTCCTTTCTGCCTCTGAGCCTGCAGAGCAGAGTCCAGTCACCTCTCACAACTACTCCCACTTAGCTCAAAGTTGCAGCCCCACCGAATGACTGCCGGTTGACCACCTGCTCTGCGTGCTCCCACCTCTGAGCCTTAGCTGGTGCCTTGGAATGCCCTTCCTTGTTCTGGGATTCATTCAAACACCACCTCTTAAAAAGCTCTCCCCGAATTTGCTGCTAGGCAGAACCAATCAACCCAACATTCTGCTCTGGTGGAAATTGTGTGTCTCCTCCCGCATTATAGGGGCCAGTTCTCTGACTATCCTGTGAGCGCCATGTAGCAGGCACTACCTCTTGCTAGGAATGGCAAACAGATTACCCCTCAGTGTCCCAGCTCTCATGGAATAGAAGTGACAGTGCAGAGTGCTGTCTCGGGCAGCACGCTCCAATTTAATTTTAATGTGAGACACATATATTTTAAAATTTTCAACAGCTACATTCAAAAAATGAATAGGCAGATAAATTAACTTTATTAATGACATATTTAAGCACAATATATTCAAATATTATCACTTCAACAAACAATGTCAAATTATTAATGAGATATATTCCATCATTTTTTCCATATAGTCTTCAAAATCCAGCATGTGTATTATATCATAATTCAGATGTTGTTTTCATCCAAAATACTTGATGTTTATTTAAATTTTATAAAATGAAAGGTTGAAAAAGTAGATTCACCTCTCCAAGTTGCTCCAAACACATGTAAAATTTTCCAACAACTGAATTGTCAGTTGTTAACTTTCAATGAATTTTAAAAATTAAAAATTCAGCTACTGTTTGGGTGCAGTAGCTCACTCCTTTAGTCTCAGCACTTTGGGAGGCTGAGGTGGGAGGATTGCTTGAGCCCAGGAGTTCAAGACCAGCCTGGGCAACATAGCAAGACTGCATCTCTACAAAAAATTAAAAAAATTAGCCAGGCACGGTGGCGTGAGCCTGTAGTCCCAGCTACTTGGGAGGCTGAGGCAGAAAGATTGCCTGAGTTCAGGAGGTCGAGGTTGTGGTGAGCCAAAATCATGCCATTGCATTCCAACCTGGGTGACAGAGTGAGACCCTGACTCAGAAAAAAATGAATTCGGGGTCTGGTGGGGTGAGCTGTAATCCCAACACTTTGAGAGGCTGAGGTGGGAGGATTGCTTGAGGCCAGGAGTTCAAGACCAGCCTGGGCAACATAGTGAGTCACTCTCTCTACAAAATAAAATAGAATAAAATAAAAAAGAATTTTAAACATGTTCCTCAGTGGCATTAGCTACATTTCAAGTGCTCAGTGGCCCGTGTAGTCCGACTTCGGTATTGGAGGACAGGAGAAGAGGGACTTTGAAATCACAGAATGCTGAGATCAGCTAGCATTGGACACATAATCAGACGCACAGCTGGGGAGTGGATATCCTGGGCCTGATATCTGTCATTGTAGTTTCATTTAGCTCTTCATCACCAGCTCCCGGTGAAGCCCACTCCGTTTGTGGGGGAGGCAGACAGTGCCCAGTACACAGTGTCTCAGCAGGTGCAGGGAGCTGGCACACTCAGCTGTCTCCCATAGAGGGAGAGGGTGCTGGGGAGTTCCTGGGGTTCTCTGAGAAGGGGGAGGGCAACAGCAGGTTAAAACATGAGGGAGACCGCTCTGGGACTAGCTGGAAAGAGACGGGGGCACACACTCCTGGGGTGAGCTGTGGGCAGGAAGGAAGTTCTGCAGTCGCCCTCTCAGGGCCAGACAGGGCAGTTCAAGCCACGGTCAAGGCGCTCTGACTCCTTCTGCTCTTGGAAGGAAAGTCCAGGGAACTGGTTATTGCTCCAGTTCTGGGGAAGGCTGCCATCCCTCAAGGGAGTGGTTGTATTGTTACTGAAGTTTTATTGCTATTGTGACGCACTGACCTCACTCTGAAGAAGGAGCTCGAAGCCACACGAAGTGGAAAGAACAAGGTCGTAGGGTGAGAGGCTCTCCAAGCTCAGAGGTACGGCCAAGTGACCCTGGGCCAAGCGACCTCACCTCTCCCAGGGGGCCTGTCAGGATGCCCCTTACGGGGTTGTATATTTGGCAGGAAGTGACGGTCGGGTTGAATGTGATAACTCATGTGAACCATCTCTTAATGGGCCTGGCACGTAGTTATGGTAAGGACTCAGGCAACAGCATTGCTATGAATATCAGGGTTATTACTCACCTATGAACATCTACAACTTTTATTTTATTCTCTTGAGTCAGAGTCTTGCTCTGTTGCCCAGGCTGGAGTGCAGTAGCACAACCACGGCTCACTACAGCCTCAGCATCCTGGGCTCAGGTGATTCTTCCACCCCAGCCTCCTGAGTAGCTGGGACTGCAGGCACGTGCCACCAGGCCTGGCTAATTTTTAAAATTTTTTGTAGAGTTGAAGTCTTGCCACGTAGCCCAGGCTGGTATCGAACTCCTGGGCTCAAGCAATTCTCCTGTCTCGTTCCCCTAAAGTGTTGGGATTACAGGTGGCTGCCATTGCACCTGGCCAAGGAATCTGTGTATTTTTAAAGCCTCCAGTGGTTCTGGTACACAGCCAGGCTTGGAAACCATCACTCTCAGCTGTGAAATGGGAGTCGGTACCAAGAATCAATGTAATGCCAACAGAACAAGCCCAAGGAGGCGATGTCCTCAGCTGTAGTGACAGGTGCACACACCCCAGCCCCAGGTTTAGTGAACTGTAGAGAGCATAGCAGGGCATGTTTCCAAGTGAATCCTCGTCTCAGTGACTTCCTTCTTCCAGAATGCTGCTCACTTTTCTTTTTAGCATTACGACTTCTCTTTCTTCAAGACCTGGCTCAAATCTTGCCTATGAAGCCCACTTTAACTGCATCTGTAGAGAGGAAAGTAAAGACAAGTGTTAAAACCAGCTTGACTAAGAAATTCCACTTCCAGAGGATTACAGAGAAATCCTAGCTTGTGCTCACAAGGAATTATGACAAAGGCATTCATCACTGTGCTGTTTGTGATAGCAACAAGGCAGACGTGGTTGTTCATCAAAGGGCCGATGTGGAAACAGCCTGTCATTTATTTGCATGGTGAGCACTATTTGGCACATCACATTAATATATCTATATGTCTCAGTATATATAATTCTCAGCTGGGCATGGTGGCTCATGAATGTTATCCCAACAATTTGGGAGACTGAGGTGGGAGGATTGCTTGAACCCAGTTCAAGACCAACCTGGGCAAATAGCAAGACCATGTCTCTACAAAAAATTTTTTAAAACATCAGCCAGGGCTGGGCTCGGTGGCTCAGCCTATATTCCTGCTCTTTGGGAGGCCAAAGTGAGTGGATTGCCTGAGCCCACGGGTTCGAGATCTACCTGGGCAACTTGGCGAGACCTCATCTTTACAATAAATCAAAAAATTAGCCGGGTGTGGTAGCGCGTGCTTGTAGTTCCAGCTACTTGGAAGGCTGAGGCGAAAGGATCACTGGAGCCCAGCAGGTCGAGGCTGTGGTGACTGGCAGCATGCCACTGCACTCCAGTCTGGGTGACAGAGTGAGACTCCAACTCAAGAAAAAAAAAAATCAGCCAGGTATGGTGGTGCATGCCTGTAGTCCCAGCTACTCAGGAAGCTGAGGCAGAAGGATCACCTGAGTCTGGGGGCTTGAGGCTGTAGTGAGCCATGATGGTGCCACTGCATTCCAGCCTCGGTGACAGGGTGAGACCCTGACTCAAAAATATATATCAGAATTAAATACAGAGGGTTCCCCCAAGAAGCATATACATTTTAAGAAAGGAAAAAACTGTATTAAAATTGTAATACTCAATATATACTGATAACAAAAGATTAATGCCGTCTTTTGAGCAAATATCATACTACACATTCCTACCATAATTCAACTCAACTTCGAAAAAGTAATACGTAGATAACATCTCTTAAAAAGTGTATATACTTTTTCGCACCCCTGGTATATATAATTCTAAAAAAAATCAAGTTGCAAAAGAATCTTGTTACATGGTAATTTTTAGGCAAATTCTGAAAACCTAAAACAATTCTGTAGTTACACTCATGCATAGAAAAAGTATTAAAATCTTGTGGGCATTATACACATCATCCTCGAGTTAGTGATTACCTCTGGGAGGGGAGGGTTGGGGGCCCTTTATAAAGGTCTGAAATAAATAATGGCAAACATCAGCATCTATTAACTCTCAGTGGTGGATCAATGGGTGTCATTTTTTTCTTGACTCTTAAGAACATCTGAGCCGGCTCGGTGGCTCAGCCTGTAATCCTGTGCTTTGGGAGGCTGAGGTGAGTGGATCGCCTGAGCTCGCGGGTTTGAAACCCACCTGGGCAACTTGGCGAGACCTCATCTCTACAATAAAATTAAAAAATCAGCCGGGTATGGTAGCGTGTGCCTGAAATTCCGGCTACTCGGAAGGCTGAGGCGGAAAGATCGCTGGAGCTCAGCAGGTCGAGGCTGTGGTGGCTGGGAGCGGCCACTGCACTCCAGTCTGGGCAACAGAGTGAGACTCCAATTCAAAAAAAAAAAAAAGGATGTCTGAAATATTTTATAATAAAAATAAAGCAAGCCAGCATTCAAGGAATCAGAGATGTAAGAGTCCATGTGACCTGGGAAGAACAGAGATGAGTCCTTTGAGATTTGGGATTCGTTGTGGGGTATATTTTGAAAACTCATAAAGAAAAAGAAATGACCTTGTTTGTTGTTTTGCAACTGAAGTCTTTGTCTTTTACTAGAGGCATTTAACCCATTTATATTAATACTTACCTCATAGCTGATTCATGTGGTCTTCTGTCATTTTGAAGTGTTTGCCTATTGTTTTAGGTCTATCACTCAGCGCAAATGAAAGGGTGACTTTCACAAACAAGTGCTTGCAAGATGACTCAGTGGTCACAAACGCCACCCAGGCATGTGAAATGTTATCAAAAGATTTGGGTTCAGGAAGTGAGTTCTAGTTTGGACAATAGGGCTCAGCTAGTGCCATGTCTTTCAATCAGATTAATCAGAACTAGAAATGGAACAAAATGCATAATCTTCACCCAGAAGTGGATGTTGCATCACAACTTGGGACTCCATCAAACATACTATTAAAGGACATGTCACTCTGAGAGGGAGGGAGGCATGATGAGAAGAACACAGACCGAGAGTCAGACACAAAACAATTTCATATAGAGTTTGCCGCAGCTGGACGCCTGCCTTCTCTGAGCGAGCGCTCAACTCGACCGCACCCAGACGGCAGACTTAGAGTTGGACAGCCCTGGGTTTGAGTCACATCTCTTATGCTGACCAGTTCTGTGCCCCTGGATGAGTCATCTCACCCCTCTGAACTTTAGCCCCGCGTCAGAAATGAAGGCACCCATGTCCACCTTGCTGCACTGTTGGTGAGTTGACTGAGATGAAGAATCTAACTCCCCAGCACGCAGTGGGCTCTCGGTGGATTTCATCTTCCCACTCCCATCCCTTGGATACCGACATCCACCATCTCATTTCTCCCTCCCAGGAAGGTGGGGACAAAAGTGAGTCCCAGAGAGGGGTTGGCATTGACCCTGCAGCAGGTTCCTCGGATGAGCCACTGGGCTCTTCCTGTTTATGATCCACTGGGGCAGCCAGGGGCTTTCTGGCTGTTCAGGGAGAGAAAGGACCCCTCACTCCCACCCCCGGCTCCCTCCAAAAGTGTTGGGCTGGCCCCCGGGGACTGCCAGCTCTGCTTCTGAGCCTGCATCAGCAGAGGCCCAGCGTGCTGAGGCCTGGCCAGGTCGGCTCCACGCTCCATGGGCCCTGGCCCCGTATACCATTTGTCGAGCAGCAGAACAGAATTTCCTCATAAATAAACAAGATCTTGAGTTTCACGCTGGGGAGGCGATGACAGAAGAGGGCCTGGGGCGCTCCACGTTATCTTCACCCAGGCCTGCCAACTCCTGGCCGCCTGAAGAGCCGAGAGGAGCAAGGAAGGAGACCCCGGCCAAGAGCACATTTTTCGGTCGTGGAGTCACTGCCTGGCGGCTGGCCGCAGCTCCCCTCACTTCCCGCGACGTCCCTCACGCCGGCCACCAGGGACTCTGGGGCTCGGTGCATACCAGAACTTCTGCCCGGCCAAGTGCAAGCACTTGAACTTTGTCCTTCGGGAGGTGTGTTGGAGGGGGTGGCCAGAGCCTCGGAGATGCCAGGCCTGGAGGAGGGTGCATCTGGCAGTTTCTAGTCTAGATTGCCTGCCCTGTTCCATCCCGAGTGAATTCTCAGCTCAATCCCCAGTGTGGAGCTGGCTCCATCCTGAGCCAAGCCCAGTGCAGACTAAAGAAGAAACTGAGGACAAGCCCACCCAGAGCAGCCCACCCCCCAACACTGGAGAGTGGGAGGAGTGGAATACTACATAGCAATAAAAAAGGAGGAACCAGTGCCATGTGATGGGTCACATACAAGTAATGTTGAGTGGGAAAAAAAAGACACAAAAGACTATATGCTTTAGGATTCCATTTATACACAGTTCAAAAACAGATACAATTAATCTAGGATGATAACAATCAGAACAGAGGTCACCTCTTGTGGGAGGGAGGGCTGACGAGGAAAGGGAGCCTTCTGAGTGCTGAGGATGTTCTGTACTTGGATGGGGGAGGGGTTGCGTGAATATACGCACAAGGAAAAAGACCTGGAGCTGTACCCCTAAGGTGAACATGCTTTTGTACCTTATCAAATGTAGGTGACACCACAATGAAAAGGTATATCTAAAAACAGTTATATCAGGTCATCTCCTCCTTCAGTTAAAACCTTACTTTGGCTGCCCATTGGTTGGGACATAAAACCCAAACTCCTCATTGTGGCCTACAAAGTCCTCTCTGATCCAGCCCCTCCAACCTTATCACCTTCACCTTGGGCTACGCTCCCTGCTGTGCCCTAAGACCCACCCCCCTCTGGACTTTTTCTGTTTCTGGAACTCACATAAACACGTTCCCACCCCAGGGCCTTCGCACTTGCTGTTCCTTCTGCTAGAAATGTTTCTCTCCCAGTTCTTGGCACAGATGACTTATTATTCAAGTCTCACTTCAATGTCAGCTCCTCAGGGAGGCCTTCCCTGACCGCTTATTTAAAATAGCCTCACCCCTGTTGCTCTAACTACACTGGTTGTTTGATAGTCATCCTAGCAGTTATCACCATCTGAGATGATTCTAGTTATAAATTTGTTTATCTGTGTGTTGTCTGTGGCCTCTGCTTGGATGTAAGCCCCCAGGGGCTATAGAGAGCTTTTTTTACTCACCTCAGGATCCCCAGGGTTTACATGCAGGAGGTGTGGTGGGCTTCGGCACTTGTCTTTTCATTATCCAACCCCTCCTCCTTATTTAACTTGGTTCTACCTCTCCTCAGTTCTCAGTCCATGTGGTCTGGGTGGAGTTTCTGGAGAAGATCTTTGATCTTTCTTGCAGGACCAGAACCCGAATGGATGTGAAGCTGCAGCTG
The DNA here is from genome assembly GCA_027257055.1 of Cephalopachus bancanus. Lineage (NCBI taxonomy): Eukaryota > Metazoa > Chordata > Mammalia > Primates > Tarsiidae > Cephalopachus > Cephalopachus bancanus. The sequence goes on from JAPVLO010000167.1 coordinate 6,689,421, forward strand.
TGGCCACTACCAGCATTGCTACTACCTGGAGGAGAGAAGAACTGAGAGATGCAGAGACTAGGTCTTAGAAATATTACTCGAAACCTGGATTAAACTTCACCTGAAACTAGACCTATACCTGGACTCTCCAGTTGCATTAATCATTAGATTGCCATTTTCTTAAGCTAGTTTGCCTGAGCTTTCTTGCAACCAAATGAATGTTCTGTGCCAAACCTGGTGCTAACTGAAAAGGAAACAATCCCATCATCTCTAGAGCCATATACACCATGTCCATATCTGATGAAGATCAGATCTCAGACAGAAAACAGCATATCTCCCAGCAGCGGGAGAGTGCATAGCTGCTCAAAATGTTCACTGAGTAAATAAGTAAACAGGTAAATAGATGGACAGATAGGAGGTGAAAGGATGAATGAGTGGGGGGCGAGTGGGGGTGAGTGGGGGGTGAGTGGGGGAGTGGTGGAAGGATTGGTGGGTGGGTAAGTGAGTGGAAGGATGAGTAGGTGGGTAAATGGGTGAAGGGAGGAGTGAACGAATGAATGTGAGTGATTGAGTGACGGATGGGTAGATGCATGAGTGATGAATGGGCCAATGAGTGGATAGATGGGTGGATGGCTACATGGATGAGTGGACGGGGGAGTAATGGATGGACGGATGGATGGATGGTGGATGGATGGATGGGTGAATTGGTAAATGGGTGGATGGGTTAATGGGTGGATAGGTGAATGGGTGGGTGAATGGGTGGATGAATGGATGGGTGAGTGGGTGGATGGGGTGGATAAATGGATGGGTGAGTGGGTGGATGGAGATGGATGAATGGATGGGTGAATGGATGGATGGGTGAGTGGATGAATGGATGGGTGAGTGGATGGATGGGTGAGTGAGTGGGTGGATGGATGGATGAATGGATGGGTGAATGGGTAGATGGGTGAGTGAGTGGAGGGATGGATGGGTGGATGAATGGATGGGTGAATGAACAGATGGGTGAGTGGGTGGATGGATGGATGAGTGAGTGGGTGGATGGATGGATGATGAGTGGGCGGATGGGGCGGATGGATGGATGGGTGAGTGGATGGGCTGGATGGGTGAATAAATGGTGAGTGGGTAGATGAATGGATCAGTAAGTGGGTGGATGGATGGATGAGTAAGTGGGTGGATGGATGGATGATGAGTGGGCGGATGGGGCGGATGGATGGATGGGTGAGTGAGTGGATAGGGTGAATGGGTGAGTAAAAGGTGAGTTGGTGAATGGGAGGATGAATGGATGTGTGAGTGGGTAGATGGATGGCTGAATGGATGGGGAGTGTGTAGATGATGGTGGATGAATAGGTGGGTGAGTGGGAGGCTAGATGGATAGGGAAGTGAATGTCTTGCTCTCATGGAAGGGAGTTCATCACCATCCAAGACTGTAGGAGGAAATCCAGGATTTCAGGTGGAGGAAGTCACTGGGTCTGGAGGGCATTACAGAGGAAGTGGGGCTTGAACTGGGTCTGTTGGGAGAAGGTCAAGAAAAGACCAAGGACCCGTATTTCTTGGTACTTTCAAATATGTAAAACTCACACAGCCCTGTGAGGTTGATATGGTTACCTCCATTATGCAGATGAGGAAACAGGCTCAGAGAGGCATCATGACCACTGGAGTTGCAGAGCCAGGAAGAGGCAGCAGGATGGACAGCCGGGGCTGTCTGAGCCCAGACTCTTCGGTAGGCCCTCCTCCCAGCCTGTGGGCTGCCCGGGACCCTCTGTCTGCAGTGCCAGAAAAGGAACGGGGAGGACAGAGGCCTCAAAGTCCCAGCCTGGCCGTGCTCAGGCCCCCTGGGAGGCCCAGGCCGGGTCTTCCCCACCCCTCGGAAACTCGTGTCAGCGGCCTGACGACTGTATTCCACTGGCCGGCCACAGCTGCCACTGAGGCCCTTGTTCCTGAGGCTGAATGTTCCACCACTTTTTCCTGGCACCCCAGGCCCGACGGCCGCTCAGGAAAGCTACTGTACTTGTGAGAAAAGTGAGGTCAGTGCATGTTTCCATTTACTCGGAGAAGGAAAACAAAAACAAATATGCTCGCTACTGAATGTGCTTTTTATTTCGCAGGATCCATCCCCAGAAGCCTTAATTTATGGTTCACCCATGTGTCCCTGAGCATATTTACCAGAGGCCATTGTGGGGAAGTCTGGAGGGGCCTGTGGCCCCAGTGGGTCTTGGCTGGGCTTCGGGCCCACAGCAGCAAAGGGCCCAGAGAGTGGCAGAGAGAAGACGGTGGGTTGGGCTCATGGGAGCAGAGAGAGGTTTGAAAGCAGATCCAGGATGGCGAATAGGGACAGCTACTCGCACCTCTGCTCTGCACATGCTGTTCTGGTTCCTAGAACACCCTTCCCTGCTGTTCAGCCTGGCAAACTCCTATTCATTGTTCAAAGTCCAGTTCAATCTTCCCTGAATGCTCTGGGAAGAGTTAGCCCTCCCTCCTTGGAGCTCCCTGAGCTTCCCGCTTGTCCACCATGGGACAAATCACCCATTTGTCTCCCTCTGGACAAGGAGCTCCTGGAGACAGGGACCACAGCAACAGACCCCTGAAAGCCCAGCCCAGGGTCCAGCACACTGTGAGTGGGCGAGCAGGAGAGCAAGGTGGGGTGGGAACAAGGGCAAGCCTGAAGGACAGGACCTGGCTGAGCTGTCAGCTGGAGTTGGGGGCGGGGCTTGTGTGACATTTGGGACCAGAGTCGGGAGGTTCCGTCTCACGGTAGGAAAGAAGGCATGGCTGAGGTGTGGGGGCAACAGTGCGAGTCACCTGATTCACATCCAGGCTGACCTCTGAGTTCACAGATGTAAGACTCTGCAGGGGCCTGCCCTGTTCAACCCATTCTCACCGGGTGTGTCATTCATGCCCTACCCCTGTCCTCAGATGCACCCCAAGCCTCTCTGTACTCCTGCCTCTGCCCCCTCTGTTTCCTCACACAGGACCCAGGAGACCCATGTCCTGCTTGCTGGCTCTTTCTGGCCACGTGTTCAAAGGCACCACTCTGGCTGCCACTCCTTTGTTCCCCTGAGCCTCAGTTTCCTTATGTGTGAAATGAAGGTCGTGACCACAGCTTCACTGGGTCATAACTGAGGTTCTAAATGCAAAGTGCTTGGCACAGTGCCTGGAACAGAGTAAGCACTCAGTTCCTTCCTTCCTTCCACAGATTCTCTATGGTCTTCTCTTCTTCTGATTGTGAAGTCGACTTTCCACCCCAACCTCCCTCTGCAAAGGTCTGTCCCACTCTGAAGTCTTGGTGGCCACTGATGAGGCTCATCCCAGCAGCCTCATGACCTTCCTGATGTATAGCTTGGGTCAGGCGGGTGTCAGTTGGCCGCCTGCCCCATTCCCCTCACCCCGTCCAGATGAGGAGGGCCGGGAAACTTGACTTCATGTATTTTTATACACGAGAGACAGAGGGAGAGATGGCGGCCAGGGCGGAGGAGGCAGGGAGGAGGGGGCTGAGAGAGCAGGAAAAGACATTGGGGGCCTTCGTCCCCTCTTGACTCTGGGTTGCTCAGGCCTGGCTCTGGGCCTGATGACCAAGGGGAGCCACAGCTTCTGCAAAACACATTGGCAAACTCACACCGCTGGTGGAGGGGCCGCCAGGGCTTCCAAAGCCGTGCTGGTCACTCACAGTGAATGAAGGTCCCTTCTCCTCCTCCTCTTCCTCCCCAGCAGGTTTCATTTCTGGAGGCTGAGGAAACGTCACCTATAAATTACTCTCCTTCACAGACAGTGCGTTTTTCTTTATGAATCATGCAGGATCCGCCTCCGGCCTCAGTGTGTATAAAACAACAAGTCAGGAGAAATTTGACTTGACCCAAGCAGGGAAATTTCCATCCATCACAAGAGGAAAATGTTGGCGCAGCAGGGAGGGGCATGGAGCTGGTGACAGTCCCAGGTGGGCGAAAGACAGGGCAGGGGTCCAGCAGGGGCTCTTGATGCTCTGCGGTGGGTAGGAGACTGGGAACTACAGACACCACAGCAGGCTCCAGCGGCATCAGGGTCTGGGGCAGCCTCCAAACTAGCACTCCCTAGGCCCTCTCTTGGGCTTCTCAAGCCCTTGCAGGTCACCTGGATCAAAGCCACCCTTTCTACTATATGGAACTCCTTATGCCAGGGGAATTGAAAAAACTCGTGGAAAAATGGAATTAAGAGATAAAAATAAAACATACAAACTTTATTTCTCAACATAAGCTCTGTCAAGTTCAAGACACTTTTGCAAGCAATCATGCTAGCTATTGAGGGTCCTGGGAATTTAAGCATGTTGAGGCAGTCATTTTATGTTATTAAATGAAGAAAAATGGGTTCTCTTTACAGATTGTCTAAGATTAGGAAACAAAAAGAAGTCAGAAGGAGCTAAATCAGGACTGTGAGGTGGATGCCTAATCGTTTCCCATAGGAACTCCCACAAAATTGCCCTTGATGGTGAGAGAAGTAAGCAGGAGCATTGTCGTGGTGGAAGACTCTCTGGTGAGGTTTTCCTGGGGGCTTTTCTGCTAAAGCTTTGACTAAAACAATCTCGTAATAAGCAGATATTATCATTCTTTGGTCCTCTAGAAAGTCAACAAGCAAAACGTTCTGAGTATCCCAAAAAACTGTTGCCCTGGCCTTTACTCTTCACTGGCCTGCTTATGCTTTGTCTGGACCACTTCTGTCTCTTGGTAGCCACTGCTTTGATTGTGCTTTGTCTTCAGGATTGTACTGATAGAGCCATGTTTCATCTTCTTTTACAATTCTTCAAATAAATGTTTCAGGACCTTGATCACTTGTTTAAATATTTCTATTGGAAGCCCTGCTCTTGTCGGCAACTGATCTGGGCACAATGGTTTTGGCTCCCATCAAGTGGATAGTTTGTTCAGCTTTAATTTTTTCAGTCAGTATTGAGTAAACTGTGCCCACTGGGATGTCTAAGGGCTATTATTTCTGCTGTTAATCATGAGTCCTCTTCAATTAAGGCATTAACATTTTTTTCTTGTAAATTGTTGTGGATGGTCTGCTGCTGAGAGCTTCCTCTTCAATACCATCTCATCCTGCTTGAAATGAATCATTCATTTGTAAACTCCTAGTTTCTTTGGGGCATTGTCTTCATAGACTTTTTGAAAAGCATCAATGATTTCATGATTATTCCACTGAAATTTCACAACAAAGTTGACATTTGTTCTTGCTTCAATTTTAGCAGAATTCATGTTGCTCTGATAGGAGCTCTTTTCAAACGGATGTTTTTGTTCTTCTTAGTGCCTCAAGTTAGACCCTATTCAGACATGTTATAACAAGTTAGTATGAGTTTATTTTGGAGCAAAAAAATTAAAGTCTATGCATAGTTTTTCCATGATATGCATTTTCTAGGAACTTTTTGAAGACTACTTGTAGCCCCTCAAGCAAGCCTCAAGCCTTCACACTGTGGCATCTTTGTATATGCTGTTTCTACTGCCTCAAGCAACATCCTTCTTCTCTAAAACTGTCTCATGGCTATGTTTCCTGGTTCCCTCGGGTAGAACTGACCTCACTTTCCTGGGTGCCGTCACTTTCTTGACTCAATGAAATCATTTTTCATGTCTTTTCCTCTAACCCCCACCCCCACCAGATTGACTGTTCTGTGCAGGCCAGGCCAGTTCCTGAAAGTCCCTGTGTCCCCATGGGGCTGCTACACTAGGGCGGCAATCTTTCCTGCATGTTCTCAGATTCATCCTTAGCATGTAGCACACAATAGGTGCTTAATAAAGAATTGTTGTATGAATCCCCAGGCACCCTCACAGGGGTTGGCATAGAGTAGTTGTCTGGGGAATGTCCTCTAGTCTCTGATATGCCAGAGACCCCACCCAGGGCTTGATGCACACTGGAGGCTGATGACACGAGATGGAACTGAAGATGGGCATTGAGTGCCAGCATGCAACAGTTTGGTTTCTTCTGCTGGTGGAACATTTGGCCCTGGCTGCCTGCTCCAACCCAGGAAACCATCTGACTTGGTAATGTTTGACTTCAACTGACCCACTGCCCAGCCCACTGTCTGGGCCCAGCCTGCCCTTGTGAGTTAATGATCCTCACCTGGGTGCCAGGTTAGTTGGGCTATGCTACCCTGCAGCTCAATAAACAGGCTTTCCATGAATATAGCTTTTAGGTCTCCTCCTGGACCTCTGAAATCAGACATGCAACCCCTAACATCCCCCTCCCATGCAGAGACACATGATGCCTCTACCCCCACTTCTCTCTCCACATTGGAGGACCCCAGTTGACTTCAGGTAGACCTTGTCTAAAGAATGAAGAGGGAAGCATGAGAAATCAGACAGACACAAGGTAAGGGAGATGAGGGTGGCTCAGAGGACTTGACCAAGCAGATCCTTAGGATAGAAGATGCCAGATATAGGCCTTGTTCTGGAAGGCTCCAAATATACCTTTAACCAAATGCTGCAGTAAACATAGCATAGATTAGTGTCAAGAGACTTGGGTTCTGGTTCCAGCATTGTCATTAACTTGTTGTATGTCCTTGGAGAGCTCCTTATTCCTCTCTGGACTTCTATTTTCTGTGTTCTTGAAAAATAATAAGTAAAGCTACTATTTATTGCTGGCTTTCTTCATGCCAGTCACTGGGCTAAGCAATTTAGTTCCTTCTTCAGTACTGCATTGTAGGAATTATTGCTATCCCTATTTTTTTTTATGTGGAACTCCAGAGGTGACTTACTCAAGATCATACAATGAACTCAAGGTAGAGGCTGAAATTCTTCCTTAACCATGACATCATGGAGGGGGTTGGAGAATGTCATTGCTGAAGGCCCTTCATCTCTGACATATGTGTAGACTCCGTTTCTACTCTGGGGAGTCTTCTAGCTCTTAGTTGGTTGGCTTAGGAGCCCCTAACCCCTTGGCCTCCAGGCTCTGACTATCCCACCACTGTCCACTGTGGCTGCCATGACCTGCTCCTTTCAGGAGTCAGCACAGGATGACCCAGAGTAGGAACTGTGGTGTGTGCCTTTCCAGCACTGGGGGCCACAGTTTTGAAGGTTTCATGGAGGAGGGGCTGGCATCCTGGCCCCTGAGCCCTGGGGCCCAAGCCAGTGGCACCTGGTAAAGATCATTTTTATAAACACATCCCTCTTGTGTATTTCAATTTTTTTTCAGTAACAATTATATAATAATCAGCAATAATCACAATTTTCTCATTTCACCCTTCAGTTTTAATCATTGACAATTAAAAAGAAAAATGCTGATTTTATTCAAATTTGGTAAACTGTTTCATGTACAAATGAAAATTGGCACTTAGCAAACAAGATACTCACACTGTGTAGTTTGCACTGTTTCATGTTTTTGTTTTAAAATCAGAGGAGTCATATAAGATGACAACCAGAGCAAGTCTCATTCTGTTTTGTTCATTCTTACAGTCATTCTGCTGTCATTATTTATTTATTTATTTATTTATTTTGAGTTGGAGTCTCACTGTGTCGCCCAGACTGGAGTGCAGTGGCCGCTCCCAGCCACCGCAGCCTCGACCTGCTGGGCTCCGGCGATCCTTCTGCCTCAGCCTTCCAAGTAGCTGGAACTACAGGCGCGCGCTACCACGCCTGGCTGATTTTTTGATTTATTGTAGAGATGAGGTCTCGCTGCCCAGGCGGGTCTCAAATCCACGGGTTCAGGCAATCCATTCACCTCAGCCTCCCAAAGGCGCAGGGTTACAGGCTGAGCCACCAAGCCCGGCATGCTGTCACTATTCAAATGCTGTCACTATTTAAATGCTGATTTTTGTGGTACCATGAGGGTTGGGGATGTTGGCTGTGCCCAAGACAAGCTTGAATGATTCAAAAATGCTACCAACTTAGTCTCCAGATGATTAACGGGTTGCTACACGAGGAGGGTTTCCCAAACCAACCTCCATGTAGAAGACAATATTTCTTTAAGCAGAAGTAATCATGACTTGCTCATATAAAGCTTACCTATGCATTCTTTACTGCAGCACTAAGTTCCTTAGAACTAAGACCAGCACATTTGGGGGAGGGGGACAGTGTTTTATCAGTGACATTGTTTAGGATTGGCAGCACATGGTGATAATAAAAAGCGGGTGTCCTTGTTGTCAGTTTATTACTGCTTTTCAATTCCCTATAAAGAATGTGCCCCCTTATCCTGAGCTGGCCAGTGCCCATGAGCCATCTTTGATCTGCCCCTGCTTCCCACTACACTCTGAGCCCCTGCCATGGTCCCTGCCCCTTCTCCCCTTCTCCAGGGTCCAGGAATCCTCTTGCCCACAGCTCAGTCACACACTTGTTCAACACAACCTTGTGAGGTACCAGGCAAAGTATGGACTAGAAAGGCAGAGAGGATCATGTTTGCTGCTGCATAGGTCACACAGCCTCATGCGGGAGACAGGGGAATAAACAGCCCACTCTCACATAGCCTGAGAAGCCTTGAAATCTAAGTCAGTGCAGGCAGCTGGGGGACTCCTGGGTGGGAAAGCCTGATCTAGCCTGGAGGAGTAGAGAAGGCTTCCTGGAGGAGGCAACACCTGGGCTGAAGAATGAGGAGTCTGCTAGACTGAGGCTAGAAACAATAATTACAATTGACCTTTACCGAGCACTTACCATACGCCATAGATTGTGTTAAGCATCTGTTTTGTTTTATCTTGACTTTCGTGAGAATATATTGTTAACCCTTGAATAATGTGGGGTTAGGGACTCCAATCACACACAGCTGAAAATTCATATATAACGTTTGGCTCTCCCAAAACTTCACTAATAGCCTACTATTGCCTAGAAGGCTTACCGACAGCGTAAACAACCTATTTTTTAAATGATTTTTTATAGACACAGGATTGTTGCCCAGGTTGATCTTGAACTCCTGTTCTCAAGCCACTCCCAAAGTGTTGGAATTACAAGCGTGAACCACTATGTCCAGCCCATAAACAATTTATTAACATGCATTTTGTGTATTATATGTATTATATACTGTGTTCTTATAAAGAAAGCTAGAGAAAAGAAAATGTTATTAAGAAAATCAGAAGGAAGAAAAACTATTAGGTTGATGCATAAGCTCGTAGCATTTGTTTTTGGCATGGCAACATGGCAGTGTTGGGAGTTTGTTTATTGTTTGTCATTTGGTGCAGTGTTGTGCTTGGGAATACACCTTGCATTTGCAGATTTGAAGAAAGTTAGTGCTATCTGTGGGCTAAAGAAGACGGAGTGTCAAGTGGGACAAAACGAACACTTCCGACATATTCTTTATTTGAGTTTGACTGAGGAGTAAAGGCAGCAAAGGCAGCTGGGAACATTTGTGCTGTGTACAGGGAAAAGGCCCTCAGGAGGAAGCAAGATTTGGTTTTGTCGTTTCAAAGAGGCCAGCTTTGACCTGAATGATCCTCCACGTTCAGGAGGACAATCAGGCTTTGATGAAGACTGCCTAAACGCTTTAGTCCACGATGGTCCACATCAGTCAATGCAAGTATATGAAAATGTGACCAACGGTGACCCATCAGCCATCGTGCGATATTTGCCTTCCATGGGCAAGTGGAAAAACGCTGCGAACGTATGCATCAGCCTAATATATTTACTCTCCATGAAGTGGAAGTGGATCACCATAAAGGTCTTTATCCTCATGGTTGTCACGCTGAGGAGGCAGATGAGGAGGAGTAGGAGGAAGAGGAGGGGTCTTGTTGTCTTGGGGTGGCAGAGGTGGGAAACCCGCACTGGACATTGTAATGAGAGTCATCATAATTTCTTGGTTCACCATGTACTGTCTTTATTGGTTGGGGTGTGGTCCTCTTTCATTTTATTTTAATTATTTATTTCCAACAACACAAGGAGCATGATGAGCCCAATCCCCACTCAGGCCCAGAGCGGCATCACCAGCCTACATTCCTCTCCGTGCTCCTTTGTCTTGTCTTGTCTTCCTGCCTTCCCCTCACCACCCGCCCCACTATTCTGACTTTTGTGTTTGTCATTTCCTTGCTTTTGAGACATATATATTTATAGTTTTTCACAGATGTATGTATGCCTTAACAATATGTTGTTTAATTTTTCTTGTTACAAAAAGTGTGTTCCAGAAATCCCAGACTTGCTTTTTCTCTTTTAACGTATGTTTCTAAAATTTATCTATGTTGCTGCATGTAGTTGTAGTTTATTGATTTTAACTGTTGTAAAATAACCATCTGTGTATAAACCACGATTTATTTTCCCATTCTCCTATGGATGGGCATTTAGGCTCTCTCTCTCTCTCTCTCTCTCTCTCTCTCTCTCTCTCTCTCTCTCTCTCTCTCTCTCTCTCTCTCCCTTTCTTTCTGTCTTTTTGAGTCGGGGTCTCACTCTGTTGCCCAGGCTGGAGTACAGATGCACGATCACAGCTCATGTAAGCTTGACCTCCTTGGCTCAGGCGATCCTTCAGCCTCAGCTTCCCAAGTTGCTGGGACTACAGGTATGTACCACCCACCTGGCTAATGTTTTTTTTTCTTTGTAGAGATGAAGTCTCACTATACTGCCCAGCCTGGTCTTGAACTCGTGGGCTAAAGCAATCTCCTCCCACCTCGGCCTCCCAATGTGCTGGAATTACAGGTGTGAGCAGTCACCATACCCAGCCTAGATTACTTCTCATGAGTTTCTGTTGCATCTATACCTAGATGGGAATTATTGAGTTTTAGGTTGTGCAAAGTTCAATTTATAAGATAGAGCCACACTGACTTCCAAATTGATTGTATTGATTCTTACTCTCACCAGCAATATATAAGAGAGCCTACTTAACCATCTATTTACAAAATCTGGTATTGTCAAATTTCTTTTCTTTTTTTTTTTTTGAGTTGGAGTCTCACTCAGTCGCCCAGACTGGAGTGCAGTGGCCACCCCCAGCCACCGCAGCCTCAACCTGCTGGGCTCTGGCGATCCTTCCACCTCAGCCTTCCAAGTAGCTGGAACTACAGGCACGCGCTACCACACCCGGCTAACTTTTTGATTTATTGTAGAGATGAGGTCTCACCAAGTTGCCCAGGCGGGTCTCGAACCCGCAGGCTCAGGCAATCCACTCACCTCAGCCTCCCAAGGCGCAGGATTACAGGCTGAGCCACCCAGCCGGCTGTCAAATTTCTTAATGTTTGCAAAGCTTTGATTTGCATTTTCTTAAGTAGCCTTGATTTCCATTAGCCTTGAATTCTCATTTTCATTGAGATTAAATATCTCTTCCTAGTTGTATTAACCATATGTAGCTCCTCTTCTTTAAAATAATTTTCCTGTCTTTGGCCCATTTTTCTAGTTATTTTTTTCTGATGATATTAACAATTGTGTCTTCCCCTCCCCTCTTTTATTCCTCGTTAGTCTGGTTGGAAGTTTATCAATTTTGTTGGTCTTTTCAAAGGACCATGTTTGGTTTCATTGATTTTCTCTATTGTTTGCCTGTTTTCTATCTCATTTATTTTTCTCTTTTTTTATGATTTCACTTTTTCTGTATACTTTGTTCTAACGTTCTCTTCTTTTTCTAGTTTCTTAAGGAGGAAACTCAGATCTATTTGGAACTTGCACTCTTTTCTAATGATAACATTTAATGTTTTAAATTTCCCTCTAGTTACTACTGTAGCTGTAATCCCACAATTTTTTATATGCTGTGTTTTCCTTTTTAAACATTTAAAAATCATTTAAATCAGTTCACAAATATTTTCTACTTTCTCAGGTGATGACTTCTTTGACTCGTTTGTTTCAAAATTGGAGTTTTGTTCTGCTCTCTTGCCTAGCCTGGAATGCATGATCATAACTCACTGCAGCCTCAAACTCCTGGGCTCAACTTCTCCTCCTACCTCAGCCTCCCAAGTAGATGGGACGGCAGATGTGTGCCAGGTAGTTTCAAAACTTTCTTTTTAGGGACAGTCTCCTTATGTTGCCCAGGCTAGTCTCAAACTCCTGATCTCAAGTGATCCTCCTGCCTCAGCCTCCTGAATAGCTGCGATTACAGGCATGAGCCAGTGCCTGACTTAGAAATATTTTTACTTTTACTTATTGTTTACTTTTAAATATTGAGGAAATTCCCAGATATTTTTATGTTATGAATTTTTACTCTAATTCTTTTGTAGTCATGGAACACACTTTACTTTAAAAATCTATTTTTATGTTTTAATTTTGAACGTACTTTAGGCTTACCTTTAATTACAACTTTTGCACAGAGAAATTCTGTACATTCCTCATTCAGCCTCCCCTAATAATAACATTTGACATAACTCTAGTACATCTGCCAGAACCAAGAAATTAGCATGGCTACAATACTTTTAAGTAAAGGTGTTCCAATTTTACCAGTTTTCCTATTAATTTTATTCTTCTGTTCCAAAAGATTGTCCAGGCTCATCTTATACTTTTTCTGTCTTAGTCCTGGAATTATCTACTTATCCAGAAAACATAGTTCCTTTAATGGAGAATGCTGTTTAGAAATCAAGATCTGGGCACTAGTGTGCACATTACGACTGGGTGTTATTGCTTCTAGGCCCTCTGGAATAGTGGCTAGAGCTACTAATACAAACACCTGTAAGCCTCTCTCTCCTCTCAAGAACTATTTTTTTTTTGAGTGGGAGTCTCACTCTGTCACCCAGACTGGAGTGCAGTGGCCGCTCCCACCCACCGCAGCCTCGACCTGCTGGGCTCCGCCGATCCTTCTGCCTCAGCCTTCCAAGTAGCTGGAACTACAGGCACATGCTACCATGCCCAGCTAATTTTTTGATTTATTGTAGAGATGAGGTCTCGCCCAGTTGCCCAGGCGGGTCTCAAACCCGCAGGCTTAGGCAATTCACTCACCTCAGCCTCCCAAAGCGCGGGATTACAGGCTGAGCCACCGAGCCTGGCTAAGAACTATTTCTTTATACTGATATTTTAAATTAAACTCTAACACCACCATAAGGTTCTTTATTTATAACTTCTTTCTCCAATAGTGAGAAAATTTGATTCTTATATAGCTTAAGTATTTCTGTTTTCATAATTATTTGTTTTCTGATTTATTTGCATAAAAGTCTGCAAAGTATTTGTGTCTAATCTTAAAAGTTTTATCTGATTCCATGCTTGTCTTTCCCCTTGTCACTCATATTTTGTATATTTGTGCTTCCTTCCTTTTACCCTTGATTAAGTTAGTGAGTGTTTTGTCCAGTTTAATTTTTTAAACCAAAATTTTGATTTATTAATTAGATCTTCACTCTGTTTCCTCCTCAGCGATCTCTAATTTTATCCTTATTATGTCCTTCTTCTTGCTTTCTTTTGGTTTGCTTTTCTGCTGTTACTTTAATTAATTGTATACTGCTTTCCATGTATATTGATTAAAGTGTTAAGGTAATGTGTTTTTCTCTGATCACTGTTTTAAATGCTTCCCATAGATTGACATGGCATGTTTTCATCGTCATTAACTTTTCCAAATTCTGTTATTTTCATTTGTATTTCTCCTTTACCTAGGAGTTGTTTAATACAAAGTTTTCAGATTTCTAGGTAGAAGGACCACTATTTTTAAAAATATTCTCACAAGCCGGGCTTGGTAGCTCAACCTGTAATCCTGCGCCTTTGGGAGGCTGAAGTGAGTGGATCACCTGAGCCTGCGGGTTCGAGACCCCCCTGGGCAGCGAGACCACATCTCTACAATAAACCAAAAAATCAGCCGGGCGTGGTAGCGCGCACCTGTAATTCTGGCTACTCGGAAGGCTGAGGCGGAGGGATCGCCGGAGCCAGCAGTCTGGGCGACAGAGTGAGACTTCAACTCAAAAAAAATTTTTTCTCAGTTTCATTATGGTCAGAGAGTATTGGTTGTAGCATTTATTTCTTATAAAAGTAACTACTATTTTCTTCATGATTTAGGAATTATGTTATCAGGATGTAGACTCCAATCTATGTCTATAAGATCTACTCTATTACCTTGTTTAGATATTTCCTTTCCTTGTCATTTGTCTTATATTATAAGTAGTATATTAAAGATTATTATTAATGCGTTTCTATCTTATTATAGCTCTGGTAGTTATTGCTTCAAGAAAATAGTTGTAGTGCTATTTGGTATGTACATATTCATGCCTTATATCTTTTTTTGTAGATCCCGGCTTTTAGCATTAAAAGGTGTTCTTCTTTATCATGTTTAACACTCCGGCTTGAATTCTACTTTGCCTGATATCTGGATCACTTCCTCCACTGTTTGGTTTGGTTTTGTTTTTGTTTCCACTTGCTAGGTATACTTCTGTCCATCCCTTTATTTTTAACTTTTCTGAATCCCTTTATTTTAGGTTTGTCTCTTTTACACAGCATATAGTTAGATTTATTTTATCAGAAACTTTTTTATTTTTATTTTTTTGAGTCAGGGTCTTACTCTGTCACCATACTGAAGTGCAGTGGCACGATCATGGCCACCACAGCCTCGACCTCCCAGCCTTAGGTGATCCTTCCATCTTAACTTTCCAAGTAGCTGGAACTATAGGCACACAGCACCATGCCCAGCTAATTTTTTAATGTATTGTAGAGATGAGGTCTCATTAAGTTGCCCAGGCTGGTCTTGAATACCTAGGCTAAGGCAATCCTCTCACCTCCGCCTCTTAAAATGCTAGGATTTCAGGCATGAGCCACCACTACTGGCCTGTCAGCAACTTTTAAATCTTTTTTTGAGGTGCATTAAGGCTATTCATACTTATTGTTATAACTAACAGATTTTATCTCAACTGTATCATATCGTATAATGATGTATATTGTGTTATATTTGCTATTTTTCTTAGAGTACATTCTTTTTTTTTTTTTTTTTTTTTGAGTTGGAGTCTCACTCTGTCGCCCAGACTGGAGTGCAGTGGCCGCTTACGGCCACCGCAGCCTCGACCTGCTGGGCTCCGGCGATCCTTCCACCTCAGCCTTCCAAGTGGCCGGAATTACAGGCATGCGCTATCACGCCCGGCTGATATTTTGATTTATTGTAGAGATGAGGTCTCGCTGCCCAGGCGGGTCTCGAACCAGCGGGCTCAGGCAATCCACTCACCTCAGCCTCCCAAAGGCGCGGGATTACAGGCTGAGCCACCGAGCCCGGCTGAGTACATTCTTTATATAGTTTAAATTCTCTTGAATGATTGAGACTTGTTTTATGATCCAGCATATGGTTTATCTTGTTTTTGCAATTGATTTGCAAAAGCTCTTTCTATATTAAGGATCTAGATTCTACATCAAATATGTTGTAAACTCTCCCTGGATTTTTTGTTTTTTTTGTTTTTTTGAGTTGGAGTCACTCTGTCACCCAGGCTAGAGTGCAGTGGCACACTCAACACTCACAGCCACTGCTGCCTCAGTCTGCTGGGCTTAGGTGATCCTTCCACCTCAGCCTTCCAAGTAGCTAGAACCACAGGCACATGCTACTACACCTGGTTAATTTTTTGATTTATTGTAGAGACGAGGTCTCGCCAAGTTGCCCAGGCTGGCTCGAACCCCTGAGCTTAGGCAATCCTCTCGCCTCGGCCTCCCAAAGTGCTAGGATTATAGGCTTGAGCCACCATGCCCGGTTTGTTTTGTTTTTTTGAGTTGGAGTCTCACTCCATCGTCCAGGCTGGAGTGCAGCAGCATGCACATGGCCACCGCAGCGTCGACCTGCTGGGCTCCGGTGATCCTTCTGCCTCAGCCTTCCAAGTAGCGAAACTATAGGCAGGCACTACCACGACTGGCTAAATTTTTTTTTAACGTATTTTTTTATTGTAGAGACCAGATCTCGCCAAGTTGCCCTTGCTGGTCTCGAACCCGCGGGCTCAGGCAATTCACTCATCTCGGCCCCCCAAAGTGCTGAGATTATAGGCTGAGCCTCCGAGCATGGCCCCCTCCCTGTTTTTAGTTGATTTAAAGGGTGGTTGCCTGAGAAGAGAGAGTCAAACGAAAAGTTGCATATTACAAAGGGTAGATATTTCTGTTATTCACATAGACTACTAGAATCTGTTCTATCAGCAACTTCCTTTATTTGGATCCTCTTCATTTTTTCGCCTGGATTATTAGTCAACCCAGTTAACTATTTGTTGCCAAAATTCCTTGCTTGGAGAATATACACTACCTCCAAGACTTTTTTCTTAAAATTATTTGGTTTTATGACTTATCTATAATTTTCTGGGGTTTTTTTTACAGTGGAAAAATATCAGTTACACAAATTACAAAATGTGATTAGTGTTCAGCTCTCATATGGGCCAATTTTAATAAATTCTCATGACCCAGTTGATGTACTTGACTGGTGATAAAGCGTCACGTGTGATACAGTCATTTTATGTTACACAATGATTAAGTCCAGACAGGATGATCAAATACCCTGTGCATCTCCTAGAAGTTATATGGGAAGTGGGAGTAATTAACATCAAACAGCACCTCCAGTCACTGTCCTCCCCAGCCCCAGGCTTCACCCTCCTGTCATGCTGAACTCAGAGGTCTTTAGTCATATCAGTCTCTCTCAAACTTCCTTACCTCCACCCTCTCCTTAACGCTTTTCTCAACCCGATCCCTTGGCTTTACTAGTAAATTCCAGCTCATTCATCAAGAACCTGCTCAGCTATCGTTCTCTGTGATGGCAGCAGAACGTGGGGTCCTCCTCCAGGGAACAAGTGTTAAGTATCTGGGAGGGACAGCCCCCCTGCCCCTCTGCCCCAGAACTGCTCTTTCTCACTTTTCAAGATTCTTCATCTTATAAGTCATGTCAGCCAGGAAGAAGCCTTCCCTGAGCCCCTCAAGTCTCTGCCATCCTTTATTTCCATTCTCCTTCTTCTATAGGGCCATTGTCTGCTTCCCAATTTATTTCCAATAGAAAGGGGGCTTTCTGGCATGGGGACCACATCTTTCCTGCTTACTCTGGGTCTTTAGATCTTAACATGGTGCCTGACACAAGAGAAGGCTGGAGAAATATTTTTTGAGTAGATAAATGTAGGGCTGTACTTCCTGTAGCCATTGGGTGCAAATCAAGGCAATTATGTAAGCCACAGTCTCTATGTCTATAAATGGGGAGAGGATTATAGTGAGAATCACATGTGAGATCATATTTGCAAAATACTTACCAGTGTGGTCAGCACTTGTTAAGTGCCCAGTAAATGATAATGATTGCTGTTATCACCCAGGAATTACCAGCAGGCTTAGTTCTGTTGCTGTCAACGCTGAAATGTAGTTTGAGAAAGTAAATAATAAAATACTGTAAGCATAACATTAAGGTTCTTTGAGAAAATAGCCAATATCAGATATCCAGGATTACAGTCATATTAACAGGTTCATAAGCTCTGGTCAGCAGAATTGATGATTTGCCATTTGGAAAAACTAATATTCCAGTAACGTTCCAGACACCTCACTTTGAAGAAACACTAAAAAGTATACTTGGAAAAATAAGATCATGAGTGGTCTTGGCAGAGTTTCAAAGCAAGTGTGGAAACTGAAGATTCAGAGAACTATTATCATTCTGAAAAGGCAGCTGCTCCCCCAATATGAACCAAACACTTAGTGGAAGTAAAGCTCATCTGTGTGAGTGACAAGTGAAAAGGTCATTCATAACCCATGCCAAAACCTTCCAATGTCTCCTCATCATATTTAGAAAAAAATCAGCTCTGTACTAGGACCCTGTCAGCCCTGGTGATCTGGCCTCTATCCCCTTCTCTGAACTCATCTCTTACGTTCCTGCTACAAGTTCCTTCAAAAGCATCTCACTCATCCTGACCTCAGGGCCTTTACACTTGCTGCCTGGAGTGCTCTTCTTCCAGGTCTTTGCACAGCTGCTCCTGACCATTTTTGTTTCACATTCAATGTCAATTCTTCAGAGGATCCCCCATCCTTCCCTAAGTGTGCCCATTCCAAGATCTCCCTTCTATCCCAACACCTTCTTGCACTTGCTACCATCTCAAAAATGCTACTGTGTAAATATTTGTTCATGGTCTGCCTCTCCATGAATGAACATTGTCTCTCTTGTTTATCATGTCTCTAGTACCTAAAACAATGCTTGGCATATAGTGGGTGCTCAGTAAATATCTATGACAGGTGCTGCTTCTGGAGTGGGGGGGGGGTGGAAGGTCTCAAGTGAGTTCCTCCCCAGGGGCCTTGGCCATCAGTCTGAGTCTCACTCTGATCAGGCTACACCCAGCTCATGGAAGCTATGAAAACCCTAAAGCAACAATAACAATGGTCAATGGCTATTTGCTTGCTCAGCTTATTCTGGTAAGGAGTTGTGGTAGGGTAGTACACAGTAATGGAAACCTCACACCATCTACTTGACAGGAGCAGGAAAAGGGCCATTCAAATGCGAGGCCAGTGTGGCGAAAGGGATGGGCATTTAGGACAGGAAGCCTGGAAAGCCACACCGACTGCAATTTACCTATAACCTTGCTCCTCAGCTTCCCGGCAGGTATTTTAACAATTCTTTCTTGTCCATAAAGACAAAGCACCTTCCTACCTTTTTCTTCAATAGAACCAAAACTATTTCTGGCAGAGTTCCTATCTGGGGCAGGTGACAAATCCACTGGAGGAGAACACAGATAGCACTTTTGTGCCACATCTCTTCCATCCGCTCAACAACTGGTTTCTTAAGATTGTTTCCCGCAAAGCCCGGACACATGGCAGGACAGTACAGGGCAATGACACGGCGACACACGGCAGCTGATCCCATCCCAGTAGCCTCTTCGATGAGTTTTGTCACCTTGTGCCAATGGTGTCCCCTTTCTGAGCCTTAGATTGCTCATCTGAAATGTGGGGCTTGGTGGTACTTGTTGCTGAATCGACAAAAGGAAGGACAAAAGAAAGATGATTATTACTCCCTTTATCACTCAGCCTGTGATTCCCAGGGTGCACAGCTGGGGCATGTTCTTCCCTGAAGTTTGTCCAAGAAGCGACAAACTTTTGATGAATCCGCAGGAGACCTGTCTTCTGCCGGCTAATTGACTGGATTGCTGCTGGGGAATTGAGGCCGCAGGAAGAGGGGCTTGATTTCCCAGGATGAGCCAGCGTGGGAGGTCCCCCTTGGACATACGTAGAGCAGAAAGGACAATTATGCTCCATCTTTTCTTAGAGCACATGGCTGCTGTGGGGCTGCCCGCCTGGGGGCTGAGGGTCCCACAGCTCCGGAACCAACTGTCTTCTCCCAGGTGTGAGGGTACCTTTAGCAAGTACTCCTGGGACTGTCATTCTCACTCCGCCCTGCCTGGCTCTCAGAAGGAAGAGCTAGAGAACAGGCAGCCATGCACTTGTTTGCCCATGCCCTCCCACCCAACCCAGGTCAGCAGAGAGCCTGAGCCTGCTTGTAGGTCTGTGCCTGGCTGTCTGAGTGTCTGGGGCAGGGGTCACCACTCCACCAGGTGGGTGTCCTGTGACAGGCCCATGCCCGGTGGTGCCTTGAATTGCAGGGCAGCAGGGGACATGCAGAGAAGCACCATCTATGGTGTGGCCACTGTGTCCCTACTAACTCCCATTTCCCCCACCCTCATTATTTCTTCTAATGCCCCACAGCCCCAAGTTGAGTTGCTTGACAGATGAGGATGCTGAGATTTCAAGAGGCGAAGTGACTTGTTCAGTCACACACTCAGCAAGGGGTGGAACTGGGGTTTGAACCCACCTACAGATTGCAGCCACATGGAGCTCTCTGGTGTTGGAATCTGAGAACAGGGAGGAATGGGAGGTGAAGAAGGGCCAGGCAGGAAAACGAGGAAGAGGAGGAGAATGAGCTGGAAGAGAGGAGAGGGGAATAAAGGAAGAGACCACAGAAGGAAGGAGTAGAGAGAGGGGAGAGGGAGAAAAGAGGAGAGAGGAGAGGGGAGGGAGGAGGGAGAAGGAAGAGCCAGAGGAGAAAGGAGGAGGAGGAGGGGGAGAGAGAGAAGAGGGAGAGAAGAAAGAAGAGGGGGAGGAGGAGAGAGAAAGGGAAAAAAGAGAGAGGAGAATGGAGGGAGGAGGAGGAGGATTGGAGAGTAAGCGATAAGAAAGGCGGGAGGGGAGGCCAGGCTCAGTGGCTCAACCTGTAATCCCAGTGCTTTGGGAGGCTGAGGTGAGTGGATTGCCTGAGCCTGCAGGTTCCACACCCGTAGTAGCACGCGCCTGTAGTTCCGGCTACTTGGAAGGCTGAGGCGGAAGGATCGCAGGAGCCCAGCAGGTCAAGGCTGCGGTGGCCGGGAGTGGCCACTGCACTCCAGTGTGGGCGACAGAGTGAGACTCCAACTCAGAAAAAAAAGGGTGGGGGTGGGTGGGGGGAACGAAGGGAAGGGGGTGAGAGAGAGAAGAAAGGATGGGGGAGGTACAGGGAGAGGGAGAGAGAAAAAAGAGAGAGAAAGGCAAAGAAGAGGGAGGAGGAGAGGAGAGAGAGAGAGAGAGAGAGAGAGGAGGGGGGAAGAGAGAGAAAGTGTGTGCCTGCTAGTGCACAGGGGGCGGATCTTGTGTCAGTTTCCTCTTGCTTCGGTAGCAAATGACCACAGACTGAGAGGATTAAACCAAGACAACTGTATTTTCCTACAGTCCTGGAGGTCAGCGATCTGAAATGAGCCTTGAGGGGCTAAATCTGGCTCCTTCTGTTTCTTGAGGAATGACACCTTCCTCCATTTTCAAAGCTCTGATCGCCACTCCTGTCACCAATGCACGTCCTCTTCTGACTCTGACTCCTCTGTCTACCTCTCACAAGGACCCTGGTGATTGTGTCACAGGCTCACCCAGATAATCTGGGATGCTCAACCTATCTCAAGGTCTTTAACGTAATCATCCCTGCACAATTCATTTTGTCATAGAAGGTGACATTCACAGGTTCCAGGGATTGTGATTTGCATGTTGTTTGGGCCATTACTCAGCCCACCAGAGATGTGAAGGGGAAAGAAGACAAGATGGGGAGGAAAGAAGACAGAAAGCTGTGAAGGAGAAGAGAAAAGTGGGGGTGGGAAGGACCCCGAGCAGCCTCAGTTTCCCTTTGTGGAGATACTGAATGCACCCACTCCTTGAAGGTATGAGGCTCCCACAGAGTTGCACAGCTGAGGTGCTCAGTCCCACGACCCCCAAGGCCTAGGGTTCCTCCTTTCTTGCTTCCCATCTGGAAGCACGCCCCCCCTTCGTGGCCCCCGCCCCAGCCGGGCCCCTGGACTAATGCATCACAGCTCAAGCCACAGATGGCCTGCTAGCTCCCAGGTCCTGCTCACTCCCACCCAGCCTGGCCGAAGTCACTTCCAATCACTACAGCAGAAGCCGCTCTGCTCTCCTGGCCCCTCAGCATCAGCACCTGGTGGTGAGCTCAGACCTGCGGGGGTGTTTGCACAGACTCCAAAGTCAACGGATCCCCAAGCCCTCTCCCTCCATGACCCTGGGGCTTTTGAAAAACACCAAATCTGTGCACTGCATCTTCCCCGGCCCTCAGTATCCCCCATTTCTCCTCCCTCCCAGTCACAAGAGATAGCCACTGTGGGCATTAGCCACCAAAGGACCCTCAGAACATCTCTGTTTCTCTAAGGAGGGGACTGCCATTTCTCGAGCACCTCTGTGCACCAGGTCCTTTGTGAACACTGTCTTGGGTAGTCTTCATGACCAGGGGACAAGATACTCTGTTATCCCCGTGCTACAAATAGGAAGACTGAGACCCAGAGAAGGCATGTCTCTCTCCAAGGACACACAGAACTCCTCTCTTGGTCTTACTTTGTGCCTGTCTGTCCACCCACCATCCCTACTAACTGAGCCTCTCCCATGGCCAAGCACTTTATGGAAGGTGTACTGGGTCGAATTTTGTCCCCGTAAAAGAATCCTAATTCCTGACATCCTGTGAATGTGACCTTATTTAGCTATAGGAGACATTTAGGTTATTTCTGTTGCTTTCCTTTCTTTAAAAAAAAACTTTTAGTTTAGAAATAATTATAGCTGGCAGGGTGTGGTGGCTTACACCTGTAATCCCAGCATTTTGGGAAGCTAAGGTGAGGTCATATCTGATCAGGGTGGGTGGGCTCTAATTCAGTGATTAGGGCCCCCCTTATAAGAAGGAAATTTGAGCACAGATGCACAGAGGGAAGAAGGCCACATGAAGGCAGAGGCAGAGACTGGAGCGATCACCTGCAAGCCAAGGAATACCAAGGATTGGCAGGAAGCACCAGAAGGCATAGGAAAGATTCTTCCCTTGCCTTTGGAGGGAGCCCTGCTGACACCTTGATGTTGGACTCTGACCCCTGGAACTGTGAAAGGATGAATTTCTGTTGTTTTGAACCACCTGATTGTGGAAATTAGTTATGGTAGTCCTAGGAAACTCATACAGATGATATTTAATCCTTGCTACAACCTTAGGAAATGGGAACAATTATTTTCCATTTAACAGATGAGAAACCTGAGGCTGGAGAAAAGGAAGTATGTTGTCATGGGGCCCACAGCCAATTGAGAGCAAATCTACAATTTAAATATAGGCCCAGTGAATCCCACATCTGCACCCCTCCCAATAGTGGATCCTCAAACTTGCATGTGCCCCAGAATTAGCCAGGGAGTTGGTTAAAATACTGATTCCAGGGCCCCATCCCCAAAGATGCTGATGCCATCTCTCTAGGTTGGGGCCCTGGAACCTGCATGTTAACAGCACTCTGAGGTTTTCTCAAGCAGCCATGTTGGGTTTCTCACCACATTCCTGTAGCCCCAAGAAGTATGTCCACTGGAGTCTGCGAATCTGGTCATTTGGTGGTTTGTCACAAAGAGGGAGAGGAGGAAGTATAAGGGGGGAGAATTGAAGGTGCACACCTGCCCCAGAGACTTGGCCTCCTGTTCCCACATCCAGCCACCTCAGCCCTGCCTGAACCCCAGGCAGGGACCCTAAGTTCTGGGACTTTTGCCTTCCTGAGTCCCCGGGGGTCCCTGGGCATTAGGTGTGGAAACTGTCCCTGGAGCATCTCATCCAGCCCCCCACCCCACTCCAACCCATCACGGCCACTTGACAGTTGCGGAGTCCCTCAAAGAGAAAGGGTCTTGTCTGGAAACCCCTGGCCAACCCCTTGACAAAGCTTCACTTTAGATCCTTTTCTCTCGACTTCTAGAACATTTTATCTTAAGCCAGGAAGCAGCCATGGGCAGGAGTCAGGCCAACAAGGGGCAGACAATGGGCCTCAGGAAAGGTGGGCAGATAAGGGGAGGCACCCAGGGTGGGGGCCCGGCACACACTAAGCATGCCACACACGCACACAGGCTAAAGCCTGCACATCGCTGTCACACTATTAAACGATCGTGTATGTCCATTTCACAGATGCAGAAACAAAGCCTCAGAGGGTGAAGTCACCTGGCTGGGCTGTGCCCACCAGTTCACCAGTGGCTGAGCTGGGATTTGAACCGAACCCTGCTGGCCTCTAAAGCCCCACGCCCTTCCCCAGTCTGCCTGGTTCCCAGACCACACCCTCTCAAACAGGAATCCAATTTGCAAACCAAGTGTGCAGAGCCATTGGCAAGAGGCTCAGGGCTCAGAGCTATTAGTTTACAACAAGTGCTCAGCTGGGCTGCACAAAGAGGCCCCCGGTGGGTGCTGGCAGCAGCAATCTCCCCCCCCCCCGCAATATTTCAAAGGAAAGATTGAAGCCACATGTTTGGAGACTGCGAGCTGATTGCTAGAAGGACGTTCGGATAAACAGCACGAGGCACGGCCTGTCACTTGGACTCACCTTTGGGCCCGACCCAGGCTCCACTCCCAGAGCCACAGCAGCTCCTGCCAACTCCCCACCAAATTCCAAGCCCTAGATCTGGCCCACCGAGGGGCACCAAGCCCAGGCCAGCTGAGAAAGGGTTAAAGCAGAAGGCAGCAGGTGCAAGGGCAGGGAGAAGGCAGGTTCTCCTGGGCCCCAGGGCGGTAGTGGGTGGGAAGAGAGAGCCAGACAGTTCAGACTGAGCTTGGGGGAAAGCTGTCCCCCATCCAGCCTGGGCTGCCGGCCCTTGAGTTGGGGGTGGAGCCTGGGGTCTTGCTCCCATCAGCCCTTTCTTCTGGGCAAACTGGCTTCTCTCTGTGCACCTCAGTATCCTCTTGAGACAGAGGGGCTCGGGTGGTGGGGGTCTCTCCCAGCCGCACGTTCCTGGCATCCTGGAGACCCCGCCAGCTGCCCCGGGCAGAGGCTGAGTCTGGAAAGCAGGCCCCTTGGAGACACAGGTGGGGCTGAGGAGGAGGAGGGGAGCCCGCTGGGCCACACGGGCTGAGGGCTTAGGGTTACCGGAGCCGAGGCAGCACACGTGTGTTTCGAATTTTCTTTCAAGTCTTCCCAATGCCGGCTTGCTCGTGTCCCTCCCCCAGCCCCCTGTGCTGAGGCTGTAATCAGTTTGGATGGAGCATGGTAGACGTGTGGGGGAGGGGCGCTGGGGAGCAGTCAAGGATTTTTTTGTTACCTGCCAGCCGCTTGCAGGCTTATCTGAGAAGGGGGGCATGGAGTCATGGACACTGGCTGTGCCCAGACGGGTCCAAGTGCTGGTCAGTGACCTAGATGGAGGTTGAGGGTGGAGAACCAGTCCTGGAACTCCCGCTGCCTGTAGAAGGCACTGGAGTCTGAAAGTTGGGCTCCTGTCCTGGCTCTGGTCCTTCAGGCCAAGTGGCCTTGGCTGTGTTATTTGACTTTTTCCAAGCCTCAGTGACCTCGTCTGTGAAATGGGGCCCACATGTATAACATGGCTCTGAGGGTTAAAGAAGATAAGACTGTGGAGGGCTTAGTGCAAGAAAGGTGGTCTGCTGGCAGGGACTCCTTTGCCCTTTAGGGGAAGAGGGGTGAAACAGAGTCCCCTGAATGGAGGCTGGGAGGCTGCAGAGTCAGCCCTTGGCCTGCTGAGGCCATCAGTGCAGCGTGAATCCGGCCTAAATAGCAAGTCAGGCTTCCTGCACGGGTCCTGGCTTTAGTCTTCGTGTCAATGAGAAGTGGCAGAGGGTCTTTGCTTGGCCAAACTTTCGTCAACCTCCTGAGCCTTCTTCTAGGCCCACTTGTGTACTTGTAAAATCCAGTTTCAGGATAGGGCGAGGTGACTCACACCTGTAATCCCAGCACTGTGGGAGGCTGAGGCAGGAGGATTGCTTGAGCCCAGGCCGGCAACAAAGTGAAACCTCGTCTCTACAAAAAAAAAAAAAATTAGCTGGATGTGGTGGCACGCGCCTGTAGTCCCAGCTACTTGGGAGGCTGAGGTGGAAGGATCACCTGAGCCCAGGAAGTCAAGGCTGTGGTGAGCCATGATCATGCCACTGCACTCCAGCCTGGGTGACAGAGTGAGACCTCAATTCAACAAACAAACAAACCAGTTTTGGCACCCCTGATCTCTGATCCCCCTGGATGTCTGATCGGATTCTTCATTCTCCGCCATCCCAGAATCCTCCTCACCCCTGATGTCTCTCCTAGTCATCTCCATCCACTGACCCCACCCTGCTCCTGGCTATAAACTCCCACTTGCCCGTGCTGTGTTCGCAGTTGAGCCCAGTCTACACTGAGGCCTCTCCCCCTCTACTGCGGCAGTCCTGAGTAAAACCTGCTTTTACTGCCTTAACTACTGTCCCGCTCTAGTTTAGACAGAGGGCAGGAGCCTCTGCGTGGCTGAGGCAAGAGCCACCACCTTGCTCCTAAAACTGTGTCCCTCCCCAAGCAGACGAGCCCCGTGGGGCCTGTCCCCTCCTGACCACCTGCCACCCTACACTGCTTAGAGGCCTTGGACTGCTCTCATCTGTCTCAGGGGACCACCTGCATGTGGGGTGTGGGGGCTTAGCTGTTCTCTTTGTCCCCTCAGTAGCCTGGGGCTGCTGCTGTACATGACTCTGGATTTTCCCAGCCATCCTAGACCTTTGTCAGGTCACAGGGTCCCTGGAGAATCAGATGACTCTCCCTTTTCTTGGGAAATATGCACCTCCCCCCTGCAACACTGCCACTGACCTCCTGGAGCCCTTAAATTAAGAAGGTCCCCCCTTGGGGCTTCAAACTCCGTTCCTCATTCCTGCCAGAGAAAGCCAGTCCTCAGGCTGGGAATGCCTGCTCTGAACTCTTCTCAAGGGGAGATGGAGGGGCCTTGGTGCCCGATGGCCAGACCCCGACAACAAGCCTGGGATTCTGCTGTCCAACCCCAAGGAGGGGCCATCACTGCCTGGTCCTTCTGTAGGGGCTGCCCACACAGATGAAGGCCTCAGAGGACACTGCAGCTTCTGCGTGTCATAGCCTAAGGACATGCTGGTGGTTCCTGTTCACCCTCAACTTCCAAATGGGGAAACCGAGGCTCAGAGAGGCTCCAGGGGATCAGGCCCAGGTCATGGGGGCTTTCCCCAGCTCGCCTGCAGGTTTTGGAGTCTGAGGCCCAGAGCAAACAGTGGGCCTGGAGAAAGGGATCTGGTTGCTAGAGGTCAGTCCAGTGGGCCATGGAGACGTAGGGGAGGCCCCCTCCCCTCGGACCTAGCAAAGGATGGAAAGGGGCAACTCAGAAAGCAGAGGTTTCTGGCTTGGCAGATCGGAGCTGGGAGAACAGATGGCCAATTCATCCCACCAAACTTGGCACTTCAAACAAAAGAAACAATATGTGTTTGGCGCCCTAATCTTTTCCTCAGGTTCCCAGGCAGGTGACTGGAAAGTCTGATGACAAGAACGCGTCAACTCGCCTCTCAGGACACAAACCGCAAGCCGGGCCTGGCCATTGTTCTGCTGCTCCCTACACCCTATCCTGCTCTGTGCTCTCTTCTCTCCTCCTCCCGCCTCCCTCCTCCCTCTCCCCAGGGATGGCCAGGCTTCCCCACAGCTTAGGGTCTCCCCCAGCGCCAGTGCCCACTCAAAATGAGGTGGGGGATGGGCTCAGGGAGATACCATTCTCTGAACGTCATATCCCTTCTCTCCTTTCACCCTCTCAACAGCCCTAAGTGGTAGATACCACTATTAGCCCATTGTGCAAATGAGGAAACTGAGGGATTAACCAAGAGGCTACATGGTCTGTGTGTAAGAGGCAGAGCTAAGAGTGCTTGTGGCAGCTGCTGTGGGTTGAGTTTCTCTTGGGGCCAGGGCACCGCTTGGCAAGAACTGCCCACTTGCCAGACCTCAGGTGGCACGAGGTCTGGATCTGGGCTCCTGCCTCACCAGTCTCTGCTCCCCTTGGGGAGCTTTGCTGACCCGGGGATGGACACACTCCCTTGGAGAAGTTGGAAGGTGCAGCCACGGTTTCCTGCAGCATCATGAAGTCAGGGAGGAAGAGGGCTCCTTTATGAGCCTTGGAGATAAGTAACTGCAGCCATCAGTTATCGAGTGCCTACTGTGTGCCTGGCACTCAGTAACTCCTCCACGTGGGCTTCTCTTAATGTATTCTGCTTTGTACCAGTTGTACATGGTCCCAGTTTCACAGATGAAAATTAGAGACACAGAAACAAGATTTGTCAAAGTCACAAAACAGTTAAGGGCACAAGCTGGGACTCTTTCCACTGCCTCAGCTACTTCTCTTGCCCTCCACCCCCAACCCCAGCCCCAGGGAGAGGCAGGACTGAGGAGCTGTGCCCACAGGTGCCAGCAGGTCTTTCTGCAGTGGCCAGCCTGGGGCCTGGCGCCACTCTGCCCCTGCCTGTCTGCTCTCCTCCACGTGTGATGGTGGTTGACACCCCCAGGGGCGGGGTGGGGGCCACTGTACCTGCCTGGGCCCTGCCATGACCCCGCCCTGGAGACCCAGAGTCTGTCTCCCAAGAACTGCAGTGCTTCCCACTCTGGGATCCCTGGGTGGGGTAGGCAGGGCGCAGGGAATACTGAGGGCTGATGAGGAGGACTGGGAAGCCCAGCGCACCCATGAGCGGCAGTGAAGCGTGAGAGGCAGCACCTCAGAGGCCTGGTGTTCTGTTGCCTTTTTCCCTCTCTGTATCGGCTGGTTGGATCTTTGACTCTTTTCCTCTTTGTCTCTGGGTGACTCAGGAGTCAAAGAGTTTGTGGCGTGTTGACCAAAGCCAGGCTGGGAAGTCAGGAGGGCCTGTGTTAGTCCCAGTTTTGCTGGGTGATCCTGGGGCATTCTCCTTCCTCTCTGGGACTCGAGCTGCTGGATGCATCTGCTGGGCCACAGTTTAAGGCCCTGCAAGACCCGTTCCTGGTGCCCAGGCCACTGGGGTAGTGAGAAGCTCAGAAGGCAAGTTTTTCTGTTTTCTTCACACAGAGAACTCTGAGAGGCAGTTCCTGGCTCTCAGTGGAAAGGGATTCAGGGAGGAAAATGCGTAAAGCATGAAAGTGCCTCGTTCTGACAAGCCAGGCCTTGCTAGCTTGGCCTCTGCTCCTACCTACCTCCCCAGTGTGACTTGGGTGCCGTTTCTCAAGCCCTCAGTCCCTTCTCGCACCATCCTCCTCCTCATACTCCTGCTCAGGAAAGGTTGCTTCAAAATGTGGCGTCAGGGGAGGATCAAAATGA
Organism: Cephalopachus bancanus; assembly: GCA_027257055.1. Classification (NCBI taxonomy): domain Eukaryota; kingdom Metazoa; phylum Chordata; class Mammalia; order Primates; family Tarsiidae; genus Cephalopachus; species Cephalopachus bancanus. The sequence goes on from JAPVLO010000167.1 coordinate 6,717,680, forward strand.
GAAGGTTGCCAAAGATCCATAGGAAGACCCCAGAAAGTGACAGCTCTTACAGAATGTATCACCACCACCATATCACCACCACCATCATCACCACCTCTTCCATTACCACCATCAGCTCTACCATCACCACCACCATCACCATCTCCAGCGTCATTACCACCATCATCACCACCATCATTACCATCATCCATCATTGCCATCAACCCTCTCAGCCCTACCACCATCACACCACCATCATTACCACCTTGTCCAGCACACCCTCAACTCTACCATCGCCACCATCCTCACGTCACCATAATCACCACCACCATTACCGCCATCTCATCCATCAACTCTACCATCACCACCCCAACATCACCATGACCAGCTCTGCTAACACCACCACCATAATCATCACCATCACCAGCACCACCTCCAACATCATCACCATTACCTCTACCATCTACTATCTATAACTATTACCGTTAGCAGTAGTCCCTAATAGAGGCAATAATTAATGTTCGCTGAATGCTCACCAAAGGATATGCATGATACTGACTTAAATAATCAGTCCAAGTCACATATGTAATGTCTTAGTTCAGCTTCCCTAGAAAGCTAGCCTTGAACCAATGGGCTAATAGTTGTATCTACCTCTTAGGGCTATTGTGAGGGATTCAAATGCAAGTGATTTGTTTGGAAGGTGAAATAAAGTGGGGAAGTGAGACAGGGAAGGGAAGGTGGACAATGAGGGGTATGTTATCAAACTAGTTACAACCGTGGGAAAATAGAGCTTCATCTTACTGGGGAACTCTGAGAGCCAGTGAAGAACATTCACCTCAGAGTCATCCCACCCAAGGATGAGGAAGAGGGGCTATTTACAGATCAACTCTGGCTAGTCATTGGTTGTAGGCTACTCTCAAGGGGTATTAATGCCCCATCACTTCCAGCCTTCCACACATAGATACAAATGAGTCTTAGCTGCAGAAAACCCTTAGGTAAAAAGACTTAGGTTCTGGTAGTTGGAATTTAGACCTGTGTGCATGAAGATGGTAAGGACTGGCAGGATGTGGGAAGAAAATTGACAGCATCTGATACTGGCAGTAAGTGGTGAAATAAGAATTTGAATCCAGGTCTTTTTGATATCTGAGTATATGCGTAGATGAGCATATGACTGACTGGCTGAATGAATGAACAAATAGATAGGTATATCTTTCTCTCTAAAAGACATATAAACCAATAGACAGAGGTATAAACAGATAATTGAATAGGTAGGTGTCAAAGAGATGGATGGTTAGGTGAATGAGAAATGGATGGATGTCTGCTTGAGTGGATGGATGGACAGATAAATAATGGATGGATAAATCGATGGGGAATAGGTGAAGAGATGGAAGGAAGGAAGAATGGGTATATGAGTGGGTGGATGGATGGATGGATGGATGCTGGATGGTTAACAATTTTAGGGTATGGGCAAATGGTAGATTGTTTAAGAATTGTATCTATGACTGAGTGGCTGGGTAGAAAGATGAGTAGACAGAGGGGAGGTAAATATACAAGTAGAGAGGAAGGATGAGTGGATCTGGGATATGAGAAGGGCTATGACTTGGTGGAGGAGAGCCTCAACAGCAATCTTGGCTGAAGTGAGCTCAGCTGATATCACCCCCATCACACACCACTTTTCACTGCTACAGGAGGACCCCAGTTTCTAAGTCTCAGAAGCACCCCAGTTGTGGCTGTATGTTGATGACCAATCCAATCAAGGATAGGGACCAGCACAGATCTAGGATGGCTGCCGCAGAGCCCTTGGTTTGGAGGAGCCTGCAAGACAGAACCGGAAAAGGATGATGAAGCCCACTGAGCCTTCCATCTAGAATGTTGCTGCTCTGCCCAGAACTGGCTGGGCACTTGTCCAGGAGAGAACATCATAGGGCTGGCACTGTGGGGGGACTCTGGATATATTCGGGCTTGTCCCATTACCCAAGCAAGATAATGGCTGCAGGAAAAGGCAGCTTTCACAGGGGGAGCAACGCTGGCTTGGTGGGGGGAAGGGGCAGAGGTGGGGTAGGTAGGAGGGAGGTTCTGGGAAAAGAGGCTGATGTCAGGAAAGAAGCCCACCATCTTGGCAGGGCCAGGTAGAACCCAGGAACACCCGGCTGCAGGCCAAGCACAGCTGATGGGCCCAGCTCTGCCAAGTTTCACTGCCTGGGGCACATTTTTATGGCCGAGGAATAATGAGAGGCAGGCATCCCATGTGAGAGGCAGGCATCCTATGCCTGTCCTTTCCCTGGTGCAGGGTGTGTGTGTGTATGTGTGTGTATGCACTTACACACACACACAGTTTGCATGAGTGAACATGATGTCATAGTGAGTCTCCATGTGTGTTTGCCTATGTGATATCAGGGTTTGAGTACATAAGCTAGGACATTTGGTCCCCTATTAGTTTGTATGCGTTAGCATGCTTGTGTGAATAGGTGAGCATGTTTGAATGTGAGTAGTTGTGTTTATGTGCACATGAGCATATCTATGTGCAGATGCTTGCATATGGATGAGTATATTTGCATGAATATGTTGTGTGTACAGGTCTTCGCCTCTGTGTATCTGTGTATATGTTTGCTGTTTGCACACGTGGGAACCTCTGTAAGTATGTGTGTGTGTGCACGTGTGAGTGTGTACAGGTGGAGCTGAATGCTTATCTCTTATTAATATATCCCCCCACCTCACTACTTCATACAAACTTTAGGAGCTAAGTGATTGGTAGTTATCTAAACATTCTAGGCTGTTTCAGGCCTCCATGTTTTTGCATGTGCTGCCCAGAACACCATCTTTTCCCTTCCTGCTGGCAAAGTTTTTGCTCATCTTCCAGGTCTAGCCTCATACCATCTGTGCTGTCTTCCTGGATACCACAGACTCTATCCTCAGAGCACCCTGCTTCCACTCAGATCTCTCTCTTATGAGGTCCTGTCTACTCTTCCTATAGACTGGGGGTTCCTTGAGGGCAGGATCTGTGACTGAATCCTTTCTGAATCCCCAGGGCTTGGAACGGGACCTGGCATGCAATGGAATGGATGGACACATGGACAGGTAGATAGATGGTTGGATGGATGGGTGGGTGGATGGATGGGTAGATGGATGGATGGATGGATGGATGGATGGATGGATGGATGGATGGATGGATGGATGGACAGACGAATTGGTAGGTGTGTGGACAGATGGATGGGTGAGCGAATGACTAAACCCAGCACTTGTGTTCTAGAATCCTGGGTTCTAAAGGGAGACCACTTCCTGCCCTTCCTTGCCATTCATTCACTCTGGTACAGAAGAAACAGCCTCGAGTGCAAAACAAAGCTGCAACCTCAGAGTCGGCTGCTTCCTCCCCTCTCGGCTCTGGCTCCAGAGGGTTGGCTCCAGACTGGCCACCTACCTTACCAAGGAGAGATTAGGTCTGGAGAGGCCTTGCTGAGTGGCTTAAGTTAGCCCCTGTTTGTGTTCCTGGGCTTTCAAAGGCGGGGAGAGGACAGAGGAGGGGCCTGACTTCAGCCCGCACTGCAGAGTGGGGAGGGATTGTGTACCCTCCAGGCCTGAGCTGCAGGCAGCTCAAAGCAGGACCCTAGGAGTTTCGAGACAGGAAAATGGTGTTTTGTCTTGTTAATGCATTCACTTGGCTTTGAACTGGAGAGTAGTCAGGTGTCCCCAGACGGCTGCTTTTGAGCTGGTCTAGGGGAGGGGGCAGGGCATACTCAGGCCCCGGATTACAGAGGCCTTCCCGGGGGAAGGGGGCCTTTGATGGGGCCGGGTCTGTTGTCCGGAGTCTGCTTTGCTGGTGGCTGGAGCCCCCTAATGAGGGGGAAAGGGCTCCGATAGGAGGCATTCCCCTGGCCTCCCTTGGGCAGCGGGCGGAGACCTCCTTTGATGTCGGAGTCCTTAAGCCAAGTGGGGACTAATTGCCACAAGGTACAGAATGTTCTGGTTGCTTGGGGGGTCTGCAGCCTGCTCACAATGCCACAGCCACCCCGGGGTGGGGGGGAAAAGGCAGCCACTCTCCTGGTGTGAGAGGACTCGGGAGTGGGTTTTGTTGTTGCTTTGTTTTTCTTTTATGCATACAGAACCACACACAGAATGGGAAACACACTGCACACCAAACACACACTCCACACACGCGCGTACCTCACTCCACTGCGAGTTTGTAAATAGCATTATGTCAGAAAGCATACGTTTTTTTGAATCAAAGAGTCTGTGGTGGGAGGACTAACGGCACACAGAAACACAGCAGACGTTGGCAAGCTGGCGCCAGGCAGATTTGGGTTCAAGACCAAGTTTTGTCACTGGCTAGCTGGGGCTGGTCCCTGGGTTTTCACACAAGACATCGCGCCTGACACGATGTGGGCATTTCTGTTTGCCTGTCTTCCCTTTGCCTGCTGAGGCGACTGCATGTTCGAGACAGTTCGCTAACAACGTTGGTCCCTCAACCCTGGCCCACCTGAAGGCAGGTGAAATGTCAGAGGGCTCTCACTTGATCTGGGGGCTGGAGGGTAGGGAGAGTGTGGTATCCTTTGATTTTTTTTTTTTTTTTTTTGAGTTGGAGCCTCACTCTGTCGCCCAGACTGAAGTATAGTGGCACGCTCCCGGCCACCACAGCCTCAACTTGCTGGGCTCCGGCGATCCTTCCACCTCAGCCTTCCAAGTAACCAGAACTACAGGCGTGTACTACCACGCCTGGCTAATTTTGGATTTTTTGTAGAGATGAGGTCTCACCAAGTTGCCCGGGTGGGTCTCGAACCCATGGGCTCAGGCAATCCACTCGCCTTGGCTTCCCAAAGTGGTGGGATTACAGGCTGAGCCACCAAGCCTGGCCCATCCTTTGATTTTTAATATTTGTGCCCACATGGTTTCTAACCCAAAGGAAGAGGACCTTGTTTTCCCTGGATTGTGCCCAGCCCACCCTCTCCCACCTCTACCTCATGGAATCTGGAGTCACACAGAGAAAGTATTATTATTAAAGGAAAATGTTACAGTCAGTTGTTGTGTTTTTATACTATACCAGGCACAGGGCTAGGTGCTCTGACTATGTTATCGCTAGTCTTCACAGTGACACTCTTGGAGAGTTAGAAACCCCATTTTTCAGATTGGGAAACTGAGACCCAGAGAGACAAATGACTTGCCCAAGATCATTCTATGTGGGAATGGGGGAGGCAACTTTCTGACCGGCTTGACTCCAAAACCCAAGTCCTCCTAGCCCACCCCAGAAGAAGGAGCTGATCAAGCTTCTCTGAGTTTCCTTTCCCCATCTCTGGTCACCAGGAATAATAGTATACCCTGCCGGAGGCAGCAATTCTGATACCTAGAGGGGGGCGCTATAGACATGGCAGGGACTCAGGGCACCTGCTGCGTCCCTCCCCTCCACACGGCCCTCATCACCTACTTCCCCAACACACACACACACACACACACACACACACACACACACACACACACACACACCACCACGCCACACCATAGACACTCCCTGTTTCCTCCACCTTCTGGCATCTGGAAAAAGGGTCGAGCTGGGGAAGGGGAACAGTGTCCATCAACTTGTTCTTCCAGACAGTGTGGTTCCATCCTCACCTTCTGGCCCCTGGACGGGGATCCTCCCCCCGGTCCCCACCAGTGATGGAACTCCCATGAGAAGTTTCCAGGGTGGGGAGGAAAGAGGAGGGTCTGTCGCTCTGGCTAGACCCCAGGAAGCAACAGAAAAGAAGGGGCTCAACCTTGAAGCCAGGAGACTTGAGCAGGTGGGGACCCGAGGAAGACAGCAGGGCTACTTCAACTTTGTTCAAGGTTGGTGGCCAGTACAGGAGAGGAGTCAGGCAACAGGGAGGGCGGCCAGGGTTAGGGTAATTCATCACCCACATCCTTTTGCTCATCTGGTCCTTTTGACATCCCACAATCTAGACATGGTGACCCCAGTTGCACACGGGAAGGCTCAGGCTGGCGTGGTGCAGCAGGTGTGCCGCAGAGCTGGGACTGGAGCCCAGCTCCACCGAGTGAACTCTAGGCCAAGCCCAGGGCCCAGGAATGAGGATGTGGCTGAGACTGTCTCAGAGGAGGCCTGAGGTCATCGCCAATAGAGTGTGGTCCTGAGGACGCCAGCCGAGAGGGGATGTCCCCCAAAGACTGTCGTGAGGCAGATGCCACAGCTGGCCCTGTGAAGGAAGAGCTCATGGCTGTCCTGGTTGCTCCCTGTTTTAGGGAGAGAACTGAGGGCTCCCTGGACGAGTTCGGAGAACCTTGGGGGCAACGCCTGAAGAGAGGAAAGTCTAGAAACCCTGGCGCAACTCCTGCTTCCTAGGAGACCCTTCTCTCACAAGCTTGGCCTATCTTCTTTTCAACAAGACAATGTGGAGATAGCTTTACTGTTTTATAGCAATAATACCGTCTCCCTTTTTAGTGTCAAAATACAGGTAGGAACAAAAGAGAAAACAAAAATGGCCAGAGTTGGGCACTGTTTCTTAGCCTCGCACAGCGTAGAGACATGTGGAAGGGCGACTGGTTCTCCCCTAATTAATATACTGTGAGCACCTGTGTATGTAAAATCTCCATCATGATTTCAAATACTTCCATAACATTCCAGGAATGGTTCCGGCGATCCTTCTGCCTCAGCCTTCCAAGTAGCCGGAACTACAGACGCACGCTACCACACCTGGCTATTTTTTATTTTATTGTAGAGACGAGGTCTCGCCAAGTTCCCCGGGGCTGGTCTTGAACCTGCAGACTCAGGCAATTCACTCGCCTTGGCCTCCCAAGGTGCTGGGATTACAGACTGAGCCACCGAGCCCGGCCTTAACATTTTTTTCAATTGGGAGAATCTTTTCGTGGTAACTAGGGTTCATAGAGCACTTTCCAGATGCTTTCTTGAATTCACAGACATGGTGACAACAGCTGCTCAGAGAGGGTCGGGGACCTGCCTAAGGTCAGACAGCAGGAAGGAGGCTGGATGTGAACCCAACTCCCCTGGGTCCCAAGGTAGAACCCTTGCTCCTGCATGATGGTCAAACTCAAGTTCTGTGCTTCCCTACTCTTCCAGACTAACATGTTTGTGAGTTTCAGGCCTTTTGGATTCTGGAGCTTCTAAGGAAGGGGTCTTGCCAGGGGTGCCTTGGCCTGGGGCTTGTTGGTATTCCCAGTTGCAAACTGAGTCCAGCAGCCCAGCAGCCAGAGTGTCTGCCCAGATAGGCATCTGGGCAGTGCCTGCAGATGGCTCCGGTGTGATGGGCTAGGCATACTTTCCCGGCCAGCTGATGTCATGAGCTCATTAGAGCAACGGGGTTTATAGAACAAGGCAACTGTCCAAACAATAAATTAAGCTGCACAATTTAGCACTTAATTATGATCTCTCTCGTCTATTTCACTCTTGTTCCTTGGGTGTCTGTCTGGGCCCTCCAGCTAGATGGTAAGATCTTCCCTCTGCCTCACACCCCACAGTCCATTCATCACGCAACCCTGCTGGGGCCACCTCGGGAACATCTCTCAAATACTTTCCCGTCCCCACATCCCCACGGCCTTGATCACAGCCAACCCTCACTCTCCCTCCCTGCTGGTTTCTTGCTGCCCTGGTCCCTCCTGCTTCAATTCCCCCCATGCTCTACTCAAGTTGCACAGGCATGGCTTCCCCTAGGTCTGAAGTCCAAAGTCCCAACATCTTGGCATCCGAAGCCCTTTGTGCCTCGGGGCGGGGGCTTGTCTGCCTTTTGAGCCTTCCCTTCCAAAGCCCCCACGCTGTCTGCCCTCCCACCCTGCAGACCTTGAAGTTCTCTCCTAAGCTCCAGGCTGTTTCCACACATGAACTTCTGCACACACAGTTCCCTTGGCATGGAAGGTCCCCCACCCCGCACCCACCCAGCCCTGTGCAGCCTGCAGCCCCACACCCTGGAGTCGCCTCCTTCAGGAAGCCCGAGGGTGTTTTCTTGGCAGGCTGTACAGCCCAGGCGCCTCATTTTCAATCCCACGGGACGCGCCTCCAAGGGATACCGGAGATAAATGATCAAGAACAGGACCAACCATTTGCAGAGGACACAATGGCCACAGAACACTCTCCTGTCCATTCGCTTTGGAGTCTTCATGCTTAAATCCTCACAATAAAGCCACAAGGCACTCTCGTTCAGGCCCTTGGCTAAGTGAGGAAACTGAGGCTAGGATTCCCGAGCCAGGGCCCTGCCACCCAACCCTGCTCATGTCTCAACAGCAGAGCCAGGGCTCTGGGGTCCAGGAGGAACAGGCCAGAGGCCCCCATGAAGGCACCTTAATGAGTGGCGAGGCACAGGGAGAGAGACCGTCCGAAGCAGGGCTGCCTTTTAACCTAAAGGAGCTTTGACGGGTCACAGCCCCTCCACCAGTTCTTCCCTTCTGCTTCCCCATTCTGCAGCTGGGCAAACGAAGGCTCGGAGAGGGAGGAGCAAAGAGCAAGATCACAGAGAAATTGGGTCAAGTTGGAGCCAGGTGTCCTAACCCCTAGTCCAGGGCCCCGGGGAGCTACAGGTCTGCCAGCCCACGTTCCTGCTTCTTCTCCCCTCCCTCCTCCCTTCTCCTGTTGCCTCCTCAAACATTTCCTGGGAGCCTCCTAGGGGCCAGGTTCTACACTCGTTGTTAAAGACATAGGGGGCGGGGCGCCTGTCTGATCTGCCCACTGTGCCTGGCACATAGTAAACTTTATTTTTTTGAGCAGTTTAATTAATGAATAGGTGAATAAGCATTTAGATCGTAAAGTGCCCAGATTGCAGCATTGCAAGCATTTTTTGAATGGCTTAATTAGTGAATATGTGAATAAACACTAAGACTGTAAGACCCTCAGAAGGACCTATGGGAATAGATGAACACTCACCTAACCCCTTTATGGGCACAGGTCACAGCCATCCTATGAGGTCAGTATTATCACACCCATTTCACAGATGAGGACACTGAGGCCCACAGAGGGAATGAGATATGTCCAAAGCTCTACGGCTAGAAAGCAGTCCTCAGCCATCCCAGGAAACATTACACATGCTATATAGATGTGTGTATATTTTAAAAGAAAGGATGTTTTCCTTCTGGTGTCTAAACAGGAGAAGGCTCCCTGAGAAGGCCATCGTAAATATCATCACTTCTGCTCCAGGCACTGTCAGCTTATGTTACTTTATTTATCAACATTCTGCAATGTGTGGATCCAAGAACATGTCTCCTAGTGGGACACCGAGGAAGATGCACTTTGGGGAGGTTGGGGCAGGAGCGCTCTTTGAACATGAAGAGCAGGCCAGGCTGGGCAGGTACTGGGAGCCAGGTCCAAGCACTGGGCTGGGGGTGGCCCGTTCCAGTCCCCGCCAGGCAGAGCGCAGGCGGGAGTTTCAGCCGCGTGGCACTCGTTTCCATAAGGGGGAGCCAGTGAGCAGGAAATCCCATCCCAGCTGCAGCCGCCTCAGCATCCAGGGACCTGCTCCGGTCAGGAGTGGCCATCTGGGTGGCAGCGGCAGGCGTCTGCCCTGGGAAGGGGGCGCACAGGGTTATGTGCAGACTGTGCCCTCCCCCCTTCATCCTCGTGGGGAACCAAAGAGAAGGGGGGCACAAGTTCCCATGTGGAAAGAATACAGCTTTGCAGTCAGACAGGACTGGAGCCCTCCCCAGTTCCTTCAGAACTGGCAGCATGACCTTGGGCTGATGACCTCCCTAGACCTCAGTTTCCCTATCTGCCAAACAGAACAGTACTAACTTTAGAAAGAGCTACATAGAGCAGCTACCACAATGCCAGAAGCACAGTACATTCTTAAAAATAACAGGAATACTGCTATGAGGCTTGTTATCTGAATGACTTATGCAAGTCCTAATTGCCTCCCCCAACCCTCCCAGAAAGTTGTGTTTCTCAGTCCCCAGCTGAGCCTGCAGAGCGATTTGCTCAGGGGCCAGGGCCTCCTGGGCCCAGACAGAGCCAAGCCCGGCAGAAAGGCATTTAGAGCTTGTGGTTGCAAATGTAAAACCAGGTGCTTCTCTTAACAGAAATGATGACAAAGCAAAAATACTAAAGAATATTTGAGAGAGTGAGAGAGAGAGAGAGACAGAGAGAGAGAGAGGCAGTCGCCATGGCTTCATTCCTTACCCAGATTCAACAACGAGGTTCTCTAATTTTTTCTGCACCCCCACTCCCTGCCCCCAGTCCCACATGTGTTTTGGTGGGGTTGTAATATACCAGGTGCTGTTTTATTCCTGACTTGCTGTGGTCTTTGGTCTGAATCACTCCATCTCCTTTCATTTGGTTCCTGCCAGAAAGCAAAGCACATATTTCACAGTCCCTTCCCCCGGGAGGAGAATTTCTTTAAGGCCTCCCTTTGCACACGTTCATGGGGCTGCGTTCGGGACACAAAGATGGCCTGGCACCACAATCTGCTGCCCTTTGGCTGCCTTCTTAGATTCTTTTTATTTCCCCTAAAGTAGAAATAGCATTTTCTCCCTGATTATTAAAGTAACACATGTGCATCGTAAAAAATTGGGCAGTACTGAAAAGTTCCAAGGACAAAACTGACCCAGAGATAACCGCTGCTAGCATTCTGTTGTACCCAGTCAGACTTTCGTCTGTCTTATACTCATACAAACCTAGTTACAACCAGGAGATCTTACAGAACACATTGTTGTATATTCTGATTTTGTCTGCCTGTGTGGTTTTCTTAATCATTCTAAATGACTCTGCATCATTTTATTGTATAGATATAGCACAGTTCATTTAACCAATCCCCTATTTTTTAGGGGACATTTAGGTTATTTCTATTTCCTTTCTTTTTAAGAAAACTTTTAGTTTAGAAATAATTATAGCTGGCAGGGTGTGGTGGCTTACACCTGTAATCCCAGCATTTTGGGAAGCCGAGGTGGGAAGAGTACTTGAAGTCAAGAGTTCAAGATCAGCCTGGACGACATATCGAGACCCCATCTCTACCATAAAAACAAAAACAGAAACAAAACAAAAACCCCAAAACTTTGTAGACTCACAGAAGTTGCAAAGATAGGACAACTGTATACCTTTCATCTGCTTTTCCCCAATGGTTACATTTTACATAACTATAGTACAATATTAAAATCAGTATATTGACATTGGTATAATCTGGTATAGGTCTATGTCACTTTGTAAGGAGATTTGTGTAACCACCACCACGATCAAGAGACAGAGCAATCTCATCATTACAAAGACTTCCTATTTACTACTCCTTTAGGGTCACACCCACTCGTCTCTCTTCCCCTTCTCCTGAACTCCTGTCAATCACTAATCTGTTCTCCATCTGCATGAGGAGGTAGCCCCACCCAAATCCCGGAGTTATCTTTTGGAGGGCGGGCCCTTGTAGTACAGGCTTCCCCCGCTAGGTGAGTATTCTAGAAACCCATTGACATCAGTGTACCAGCTAGCATTGTTGTGAGAGGCTGTGTTCAGCTTCAGTAAATATTTTTTTGAAGATTCTTTCAATGCATTTGCCCATTTCATTATGGGTGATTTACGAGCACACCTGCCCACACTGTGCTGAGTGTTCATCAGCTTTTGACCAAAACTGGCATGACCTCCATGTCCCATCCTCCCTATTCACGCGATCTCATCCCAGGCAACTTTTTATTGTTTATCTGATTTTAAAAGTCCTCAAACGCAAATGCTTTGCTGATATGAAGAGGTGAAACCAAAAAATGGCAGAAGCACTAAAAGGCATCAAAATTAACACGTTCTAAAACTGTTTTGAGCAATGGATAAAGCATCTTGATAGATATACTCCACCAAACAGAGTACTTTGAAGGTGACTGAAGTTTAAACATGTAAGAATTTAAATAAATTCTGTTTTTTGGGGTCCCCTCTCATATACTTTTGTCATTTGGAGAATTTTATGCATATATTACATGTTTCCCTCAGCACAGTCACCTTGAGATCCAGCCACGTTGGTGAGTGTATCAGTTGTTCCTTCCTTTTTATTGCTGAGTAGTGTTTCATGGTATGGGATCTATTTTAGTTGTTTGTAGTTTTTAACTATTGCAAGTAAAACTGCTATGAAGAATCCTGTAGAGGTTTTTGTATGGATACATATTTTTTGTTTTCCCAGGACAAATGTCTGGAGTGTAATTGCTGGGTTATTTGATCAGTGTATGTTTCGTTGTTCTAAAGACTCTGAAACCATTTTCCAGAATGGCTGAGCCATTTTGCACCCCCACTGGCAAGGTATGAGAGCTCTGTCTTCTCTGTAGACTCACCAGCCTTTGGTATTGTCCCCAGTCTTCATCTTGCCTATTCTACAGGTGTGTAGTGACACCTCATAGTTCTCATTTTCTTTTCCCTGATAGCTAGTGATGTGATCATCTTTCCATGCTTCTTCACCCTCTTTGGTGAAATGTCACTTTTTTTTTTTGAGTTGGAGTCTCACTCAGTCGCCCAGACTGGAGTGCAATGGCCGCTCCCAGCCACCGCAGCCTCGACCTGCTGGGCTCCGGCGATCCTTCCGCCTCGGCCTTCCAAGTAGCTGGAACTACAGGCGCGCGCTACCATGCCCGGCTGATTTTTTTTTTTTTTATTATTGTAGAGATGAGGTCTCTCCAAGTTGCCCAGGTGGGTCTCGAACCCTCAGGCTCAGGCAATCCACTCACCTCAGCCTCCCAAAGTGCTGGGATTACAGGCTGAGCCACCAAGCCCGGCTTGAAATGTCATTTTATGCTTCTTGCCTTTTTTCTTATAAGACTGTGCTCTTACTGTTGAATTTTGAGAGTTTAATATATATAGTCTAGATATGAGTATTTGTCAAGTATGTGGCTTACAAATATTTCCTCCTAATCTGTGACTTGTCTTTCATCTTCTTAATGGGGTCTTCTGCAGAGCCAGCGTTTTAAATTTTCACAAAGTTCAATTTATTAATTTTTTTCTTTTCTTTTATGGATCATGCTTTTGATGTCACATCTGAGAACTCTTCACCAAGCCCCAGGTCCCAAAGACTACTTCTGTTTCTTTTTTTATTCTAAAAACAGCACTCTGCTAGGGGGTTGGCCCTCCAAAAATGTCCATGCCCTAATCCCCGGAACCTGGGAATATGTCACCTTGTGGGGCAAAGAGGACATTGCAGATTGATGAAATTAAAGATCTTGAGATAGGAAGTTTACCTGGACTATCCAGGGGAGTCTGATGTAATCACAAGGGTCCTTTTAAGGGAAAGAGGGATGCAAGAGAGCCAGAGAAGGAGTTGCATGATGGAAGCAGAGGTTGGAGCGAGGCCATTGCTGAAAGAGCGTGCCATCGATGTCATTTTGCACCCCCACTGGCAAGGTATGAGAGCTCTATCTTCACCAAGGATCACGGGTGGCCTCTAGAAGCTGGAGAAGGCAGGGCAGCAGATTCTTCCCCAGAGCCTCCAGAGGCAATGAGCCTGAGACCCTGTGATCTTATCCCAGTGAGGTCCATTTTAGACTTCTGACCTCCAGTAACGAAAGATAACACATTTGTATTGATTTAAGCCAAGTTGATGGTGATTTGTTACAGCAGCAAGAAGAAGCTAATACAAATCTCTGATGAATAGTCTTGTACATAAATCTCTGCATCCTTTCCCTAGGATCAAACTGGTAAGTCAAAGGGAATGTAACCAAACTGGCACCAACTCACATTTCATCATTGGCTTATAAGAATTCCCATTTTCTTTCTTCGGCAAACACTGTTTCCTACCAACGCAAAACACGTACTTGAAGTCACTTTGATTTTTCCGTGTATGGTGTGTGTGTAGGAGGCTTAAGAGAGAACCGTGGGAGGGGCAAGGTTCACTCTGGATCACCCAAGCCTGGCCGGTCGTCCAGTATGGCAGCCACTAGCCACGTGCAACTCTTGAGCACGTGGTACACGATTGTTCCAAGTTGAGATGTGCTGTGAGTGCAAAATGCCCATGGGATTTGACATCCTTAGTACAAAGAGAAATAATAAGAAAAGAAGAAGGAAGCCTCAGCTTTGATGTTTTATATTGATGATACACTAAAGTGATATATCTGGACGTATATTAGGTGCAACAAAATGTATAATAAGATTGTCTTTACCTATTTCTCTTTCCTTTTTTAATGTGGGTACTAGAAATTTAAAATTACACATGTGGCTGGCATTTGTGGCTCACACTGTGTTTCGATTGGTCAGTGTGGGCCCAAGCCCTCTTGCCCACAGCCCTCCATGGTCCGCAGTAGGCAGGGACGGCATGGTGGCCAGAGCCAGGGCCTCAGCTCTCAGCCGCCACAGAAAAGTCAGCCATTCCCTGTGGTTCTGGTCTCAACAGCCAGGGCCCAACCACAGACCCCACAGTGTGGTGGAAAAAGAGCTTGAAGTCAAAAAGACCTTGGTTTGAATCCTAGCTCTGTCAGAGCGTTTTTGCAAGTGAAATTTTTGCCACTTGAGTTTCCTTATTCACAAAATGGAGGAAGTAACCCCATAACACGTATGGAGACTTTTAAAAAATTCAGTCAACTTTCTATTGAACCTACTACGTGCTTTGGCAATACAGCAGCAAGTGACCTAGAAGGAGCTTTGTGTGATGCTCCAGGGCTCAGCGGATCCTCCCTCCTGCCTCTAGAAGCTCTCTCTGTTGCTAAAAAGTACATTTTGATGAGATGGGATATGCTTACTCAGCACTATGGGTTTTTTTGAGTCAGGGTCTCACCCTGTCAGACTGCAGGACACAGGCATAATCACAGCTCACTGCAGCCTCTAGTTCCGCACACCACCATGCCCAGATAATTTTTTATTTTTTTGTAGAGACGAGGTCTCTCTGTGTTGCTCGAATTCCTGGGCTCAAGCAATTTTCCCGCCTCAGCCTCCTGAATAGCTGGGACTACAGGTGTGAGCCACCACATCCAGGTAGTTTTTAAATTTTTTGTAGAGACAGAGTCTTGCTGTGTCGCCCAGGCTGGTCTTGAACTCCTGGGAGCAATCCTTTTGCCTCAATCTCCCAGAGTGCTAGGATTACAGGCATGAGCCACCATGCCCAGCCCTATTCAGGACTTCTTTTGAGCCCACTGGTTCCCTGTGTTGGAATTCATCAGTCATTCCTTATCATTTTAACTAAGTCATTTCCTTCTCTGTGCCTCAATTCTCCCATCTATAGAATGGGGATAATAACATTACCCGCCTCATAGGGTTGCTGTGAGAGTTAAATAAGATAACACATGCAAAGCCCAACTCCTGGTCTTTTGTAGGTACTCAAAGTGGCAGCTGCTGCTATTATTGTTGTTATTATTTTGTTTTGCTTTAGAATCCCAATGATTTCAAAGGTGCTCCAGGAAAGATGACCCAGGGACAGAGAGGAAAGACGTGTTAGTCTGCATGTGTTGAGGCCTCAGCTCATAATTATCTTATTATCTTATTGAAATGGCAAACCTGTCCTGGGCATCTTGTGGCTTGGGTCAAGAAGGACTGCCGACTCCCAGTCAAGCTAAGAACGGCTCTCTTTTCTGTAGCTGGGAAGAGTCCTCACTGCGGGCTACCAGTCCAGGCTCCATCCTCCTGTTTCCAGGCTGCTGCCATCAGCCCCTGGCCGCTCAGTACTACCTTCACCTGCACACACCTGCAATTCTCTGCCCCAGGGTTTGCTGCTGTTGGTGGAAACTTGCTAGGCCCCTACTCAGGGCAAAGTTCACGGGCTGGTGAGCACCAGAAGGAAGTAACCCTGAACCAGGGATGGATCGATGGGATGGTCACGAGTTGAGTGCCACATCATGTCCCAGGTCCTCCGATGGATGAAGTTGCAGTCACCCACAGTGGCAACTGGCTTACCCCCAATGGACTGCCTTCCCTCCTCCATCCCTCTTCCTCGTTCTCCTGCTGGTATTTCCAAATAAGGACGTTCAAGTCCAAGTTCTACTTCTGGGAAGACTCAACTGAGATACTCCCTTATTTTCAAAACGCCCCCTAATTTGGATGAGTTATTCCCCCCCTCCTGTAGAGCTTTGTGCCTCCGGAGGAGCTGAGCCCTCCCCTTGTGCCTTCACGATCATTGGCCAGGAATGGTCAAACAGGGGAAGCAGATGCGAGGACTCTGGGCTGGCCAGAATCCTCTCCCTTCTGAGAGTTGCACAGGGAGAGGCCCTGGGTCCTCTTCTGGATGTTGCTGTGCTTGGGTGTGATGCTTGGACTTCTGGGGCCATCTTGTTTGCCTCTTGAGAAGCCACCACTGTAGGCAGCAGGGCTGGAGTGAAGAAGAAAGCCATGTCTCTGATGATGAGGGTTCCTCGATCCAACCCACCCCACAGCCACTCTGCCTCTGCACTTTCTCTGACGTGAGGTCAGACAATATATGGAAGTTTAAAGCCATCCTTGAATTCAAGCTGTTCCTTGCTTCTTTCTGCTAATAAAAGCATCTTAACGGCCACCACATCTGTCTTCCCAGTTCATCTTCCTCCTACTCAGACCAGTAGCAATTCTTATTGACATCCCTAACTTGCAGATGAGCAAACGGAGGCTTGGGGGCTGTGTACAGATGAACTCCCTCTCTAGGCATGGGGATGGGGGGTCTCCTCATGTGTCCACACAACAGCTACTCTCTTGAGCAACAGCGGGTATTACACGTGGAAGGCTAGGCTTGTGGCTTCTTGGACAAATTCCCTTTAGAAAGTGAAAAACCCTTCCACAAAGTGACAGCCCATTTCCTAGGTTAAAAAGCGAACAGAAAAAATAATTATTGAAGGTGCAGCGCAGATGGTGCCCTCATTTCACAGTTGAGGACATTGTGGCTCAGAGAGGGCCAGTTACTTGTCCAAGACCACACAGCTCAGTTAGTAAACCCGCCAGAACTTCAGTCCTGGGTCTGCCCCCTCCCAGCATTCCAAGTTGCTCTCATGGTGTCTGCCTTGATCTTAAAGAAGAGTTGTGGAAGTGCTTTGCAGACAATCTGGGTGCTTCCTTCTCCATTTACCTGTCTCTGTCCTCACTCCCATCCCAAATAGCAGGTGCCAACAAGGGACTTCATCCACCACCCCCAATCAAGCCCCATTTCCTTCCTTTTTTTTTTTTTTAGCTGAGGTCTCACTCTGACAGCCAGACTGGAGCACAGTGGCGTGATCATGGCTCACTACAACCTCGACCTCCTGGGCTTAGGCGATCCTCCTGTCTCAGCCTGCTGAGTAGCTGGAATTACAGGTGTGTACCACCACACACAGTTGTTTTTTGGCAAAGATGAAGTCTCGCTATGTTGCGCCGGTTGGTCTTGAACTCCTCGGCTTAAGTGATCCTCCTGCCTCGGCCTCCCAAAGTGCTGGGGTTACAGACTTGAGCCACTATTCCCAGCATTTCTTCCTTTCAGAATCCAAATCCCCGAAGGTTATTTTCCAAAATACTGGCTTCCTTGTGTGTTCTCCCCTTATCGAAACACCTCCTGTGATTTGAATGATAGCAATGCTATTTTAGGTTGATAGTTTGTAATCTACTGTTTTATATGGCTGGTTGGGCTCCTTGAATCAGAAAGAGTGCACATAACAGCAAGAAAGGGGAAGGGAAAGCCCGTCGTTACCCTGTCAATAACAAACGTGGCTAATCTGACACTAAAAAGATTTTTAAATTACATTTAATTTTTTAATACTATAGAATCATGGGATACTTGTGAGGATTTGTTATTTGTATTGCGTGAAGGCGAGGTTCCTCCCTGTAGAAATGTCAGATTAGGTCAAGCATGACTGATCACACCTGTAGTCCCAGTGCTTTGGGAGATGGAGGCAGGAGGATACTGGAGCCCAGGAGTTTGAGACCAGCTTGGGCAACATAGCAAGACCCCATCTCTACAAAAAAATTTTTTTTTTAATTAATCAGTTGTGTGGTGCACGTGTGGTGGTAGCTATAGTCCCAGCTACTCAGGAGGCTGAGGTGGGAGGATCACTTGGGCCCAGGAGTTCAAGACCAGCTTGAGAAACATAGCAAGACCCCTTCTCTACAACAAAATTTTAAAAAATTAGCTTGGTGTGGGGTGTATCCTATAGTCCCAGCTACTTGGGAGGCTGAAGCGGGAGGTTCCCTTGAGACTAGGAGTTCAAGGCTACCGTGAGCTATGATTGCGCCACTGCACTCCAGCCTGGGGACAGGCAGAGTGAGACCCTGTCTCTAACGTGCAAGTTTTGAAGATAAAATGTGTAAGCTGTTCAGACACTGTTCCTTGGGCTGGTAACATTTGACACCAGTGGACATGAGCAGGTGTTTCGCTCTCTCAAGCACTGCCCTCTGCCAGGATGAGCTGGACAGGCAGCTGCTGCCTGGCAGCCGCCTGATCCCTTACACAGCTCCAGAGTCAGAGTGTGTCTTGGCTTTTCTTCCTGGGAGTCCTGGGGATATTTTTCTAGTTCTCCGTTTCACACTGCTATTCATCTGCGACAGTACAGAAAGGGCATCAACTAGTCATCTTGGCTAGGAGTCCCCTCTCCTGGGACACCACCATCCCAGGGGTGCCACCATCATAACACAGATTGGAGGTCCTGAATTTAAACACAAATCCAAATTAAGAAGCAGATAAGGCTGAGTGCGGTGGCTCATGTCTGTAATCCCAGCAGTTTGAGAGGTTGAGGTGGGAGGAATGCTTGAGCCCAGGAGTTCAAGACCAGCCTGGGTAACATAGCAAGACCTCATTTGTACAAAAAATTTTAAAATTAGCCAGATGTGGTAGTGGGCACCTGTAGTCCTGGCTACTCCAGAGGCTGAGGCAGGAGGATCACCTGAGCCCAGGAAGTCAGGTTAGTGATGAGCTGTGATCATGCCACTGCACTCCAGATTAGATGACAGAGTGAGATCCCAATTCAAAAAAAAAAGAAGAAGCAGATAAATGAAGAAGGGATATGTAACAGGTTGAATGGTGGTCCTCCAAAATATATGTTCATGTTCTAATCCCTAAAAACCTGTGTACTTGACCTTAATTGGGAAATGGACCTTCGCACATGCAATTAAGTTAAAGATTTGGAGATCTGAGTTCACCCTAGGTTATTCAGATGCACCTTCAATCTGCTGACGGATGTCATTAGGAGAAAACGGAGAGGGAAATTTAAGACACACAGAGGAGATGGATGGAAGGGGGACTGCTTTTTTTTTAAAAAAATAAGGGTGTGGGGCACAATTCAGGATTAGGTATACAAACATTGATTATGCAGGTACCCTTGTTGATGAGGTATAACCCTCCCTCCCCTAGCAGTTTCCCTCAACTGCCAATCCCACCCCCCTCATCGTTTCCCATTACTGCCTAACACTTTCTTATAGTATAATTCAGGGGTCCTCAAACTTTTAAAACAGAGGGCCAGTTCACTGTCCCTCAGACCGTTGGAGGGGCGGACTATAGTTTAAAAAAAAAAAGGAATTTGTTCATAGTTTTTTTTTTAAACTATAGTCCGCCCCTCCAACGGTCTGAGGGACAGTGAACTGGCCCCCTGTTCTAAAAGTTTGAGGACCTCTGGTTAATTGTTCAACGTCCGCTTATGAGTGAGAACACATGGTACTCTGTTCTTTGTTTCTGTGTTAGACCACTGAGTATGATCGATTCCAAATCCATCCAAGTTGCTGCGAAGTCCATATATGTGTCCTTCTTTATGGCTGTATAATATTCCATTGTGTATATGTACCACATTTTCTTTATCCGGGGACTGCTTTTTGAAGAGCACACACTAGCATAGATTTCCATCAATTTGTCAAAGGCTTTAGGCTCTCTGGAGCGAGATCTTTGGTATCTATCCTCATCAGGCCTCTGCATTCCATGTGATGGCCCACTGTGTGGCTTTGGACTTGATGGTTGCCCTCTCTGAATCCATGTTTCCTTCTGTGATGTGAGGAGCATCACAGTGACCACCTTACAGCTATTGTGAGGTCAAGGAGGTGTGGGGTTTCAGGAGTCATAATCCAACAGCCCACAAGTCACTTCAGGACACAGGCATTTTGGGTTGGCTTCATACCCCCCCCAATTTTTTAAAATTTGAATTTGTTGTCAAACTTCAACTTTACATCAAAATTTCACATTCCCTTGAAAAGTTAAAAAAAAAAAAAGCCAACCTTGTCGATCTAATGTCACCATGAATATAATTGGCTGGAGTTGAATTGAGCTGACCCCAGCAGGGATGCCACAGTTTACCACAGTCCTCACCCCTCCCTATTACCCTGTATGCTCCCGATTCCATTCATTTCCTTCACCTGGCTAGTCCCTGGAGGCGTCTGAATTTTCAGCCTCTGCAAGTGAAAGCTTTTGTAAACTGTTTGTTAATTTTATTTTTGTTTCACCAAGAGACCAAACCACTGTTCTCATTGAGAAGAGTGTCTCCAGCAAGGAGAGGGACTGATGAAAACCTCTGTCACACAGAATTTTTTACTTAATAGAATTTGTTGTAACCAGATCAGCAACATCCTTTCATCGCAGGCCTCTGACTTGTGGAAATCTCTTTGTTACCCAGAACTAGACACAAATGATGGTACTTGTTAAAACCAGACGTGCTGGTTTTATGCTTGCTCTTGCCAAGATTTTGATGGTCCAGTCCTTCCCTGGTTTAATAGTTAAGTAAATGTTCATTTTGGATTCTCACTTGAACCAGTTCAAGAGGTGATTTTAAGAAAAACCAACACCTTGGGCCTGCATTTTGCCACAAAAAACCGCAATGATCTCCTTGGAGTTCCTTGAATCAGAAAGCGAGTCCGGTTCATGGAATCAGACTCAAAAATCTGGCTCTGTCTCTGCTGGCTGTGTGACTTTGGGCTGTCACCTAACCGCTCTGAGTCTCAGCTTCCTTGTTTCTAAAAGTGTCAGACCAAGAGCTGTTACATCACAGGATTGCTGTAGCGACTTGAAATGACATGTGTCAAGCTCACGGAATAGCAGCGGGAGCATGACAGAGCATCGTTATTCTTATTGTGATCAACACCTCCTTTATTATTACTGCCTGAGCTCTAGTTTGGGAAATAGAAATCTAGGATTGTGAAGATTTTATTGTTCACACATACCTGTAGCAGAATCCAGCCTTGATTTGCTAGTCTTAGAGGTAATAATGACAATCTTGCTAATAATTTTGAGGGGTGCTATTCGTTGGTTACTTCCTTGGAATAGATGAAGTCCTCCTCCTCCTCCTTTCCATCCTGTTCTCTCTCCCTAATTCTCCATCTCAGTCTTTGACACTTGGGTATTAGGTGTATCAGCGTGCGATGTCTTGGAAATCTAGAGTAAGAAAATATTCTCAAAGCCTGCTGGTTTGTACACGAAATTATATACTCCCAAATTGTGGATGCCAGCCTGCATGGGGCCAGATCAAGAGTTGATAAATGGGGAGGGGGGTGTTAAGGGGGCCGGTCTTCACGCCTTGGCTCTATCCCTCACTGCAAGAGGTTTAGCATTCCTGGGTTCCTGGCGCTGAAGCCAGTAGTGCTCTCCCAGCATTGCAACACACCAGAATGCCCTTCAGCATGTCCAAATGTTCCCAGGGACCTTGAAAACCATCATTAGTCAAATAAAACTGATTGACGAGAATGTTCGAGTTCTCCTAGCCTGCACACTTGGGCAAGACCCTCCATCCATTTCTCTGAACCTCAGTTTCCTGGCCTGTCAAGTGGGAGAGTCATACTCACCTCACTGGACTGTTGGAAGGGCTAAGAGGGAGGGTGTATGTAAAAGGCCTGGCATGATTGCTGGCACACAGTCAGTGCTCAATGCACAGACTGGCAAACAATGAGTGCTCAATGCAAGGGGATAGGCACACAGGAAGCACTCAATGCACAGATTGGCACACAGTAAGCACTCAATGCATGGGGCTGGCACACAGGAAGCGCTCAATGCACAGACTGGCAAACAGTGAGTGCTCAAAGCAAGAGGATGGCACACATTAAGCACTCAATGTACAGGGCTGGCGCACAGTAAGCGCTCAATGCATAGATTGGCAAACAGTGAGTGCTTAATGCAAGGGGATGGCATACAGTAAGTGCCCAATGCACAGGGCTGGCACACAGTGAGTGCTCAATGCACAGATAGATAGGCACACAGTAAGCACTCAATGCATGGGGCTGGCACACAGTAAGCACTCAATGCATGGGGCTGGCACATAGTAAGTGCTCAATGCATGGGACTGGCAAACAGTAAGTGCTCAATGCAAGAGGCTGGAACACAGTTAGCACTCAATGCATGGGGCTGGCACACAGGAAGTGCTCAATGCATGGGCTGGCACCTAGTAAGAACTCAATGCATGGGTCTAGCACATAGGAAGCACTCAGTGCACAGACTGGCAAACAGTAAGCGTTCAATGCATGGGGTTGGCAGGCAGGAAACACTCAATGCCTAGGACTGACACACAGTAAGTGCTCAGTGCACAGGGGTGGCACAAAGTAAGTGCTTAATGCATGGGGTTGGCATACAGGAAGCGCTCAATGCACAGCGTTGGCACACTAAGTGGTCAGTGCATGGGATTGGCACACAGTAAGTGCTTAATTCACAGGACTGGCCCTGGAAGCACTCAATGAAAGGCGCACAGCAAGAGGGCACAGCAGACCCCTCGGCTCCCCGTTTTCCACTGCTTGTGTCTCCAAGTAACAGGGCCAAGGGGGGCATGCAGCGCCTCCAGACTTCACTCCGCTGTAATTGGAAGTCATCGTGGAATGAAGTCCGGTATTTAATTTGGCCTGTGTTTGACAGATCCTCCGTGCACAGCAAGGGGGGCTCACACAGGGCCCATGCGTGATGCGGGGGGATTCTTGGCCTGGGCTCAGGGCAGATTGGTGGAGAAAATGTCGCATTCAATTATGGCTGATTGGCCCTGACAGTTGTCGGGGTGAAGTTTATAAGGTACATCTAATCTAGATGCATCTGGTCACAAAAATGCAAAACAAGCTGTTCCCACCCAAGCTCTGGCTCCAGATGTGGGCTGATTCTCAATGATTGACACCATATTTTTTGCAGCTGTCCTACATTTCAAATCTTTTTCTATTTAAAATATATTCATCATAATTATGGAATGCAATAAACAAACTTCAGCCTGATGACAAGCTTTAAATATAAGAACGTTTTGGCTTAAAATAAATGCCATGAGTTCTCAGACCCGGATGGAGACAGCACCGACAGGCTTTCTCCAAAGAAGCCTTGACCTTGTCACCATGAACCAGACATGGTTACTTTCTCTCAAGTATTGACTGATATTTGGAGGGGGGACAGAGGAAGAAAAACCAAAAAGCTACTTATACCAGATAGAACGCTGTGCATGACC
This sequence comes from Cephalopachus bancanus, assembly GCA_027257055.1. Lineage (NCBI taxonomy): Eukaryota > Metazoa > Chordata > Mammalia > Primates > Tarsiidae > Cephalopachus > Cephalopachus bancanus. The sequence goes on from JAPVLO010000167.1 coordinate 6,740,837, forward strand.
ATGAGAAAGCCACACTTGTAAGACACAGAAAAAGATGGAATTTAACTCATTGTGGGGGTCTTTGGAGTTGCAGGTATTCCCAAGGCAAGGGAGAGCGGTGGTTACACACACAGACTTTGGGGCCAGGTAGTTTGCTTTCTAATCTCTGATTTTTCACTCCACTATCTGTTACCTCAAGCATTTCTTCGTCACCTAACCATTCTGTACCTCAGTTTCCCTATCTATAAGATGGAAGGTGATAATAGTACTTACTTCATAGTGAATTGTAAGAACTGCATGTACTGAGTTAATGTAGGTAAAAGTCTTAGAACAGCACCCGGCACATAAATGCCCCAGACATGTTAACTGTTACAGTGATCAATATCAGCCACCCTCTTTCCATTGACCTTCCAAGGGGACAACGAGGTTTCCAGAGATTAGTTGACTTGCACAAGTCTCACCTGACATGTGGCAAAGTTGGCGTTCCATTTCTGATAATTCGACTTCACTAGCAAACACGCCTCTGTGTCTGTTTTGCCCATGTTTGCATTTTCTGTCTCAGTGTAAAGTTTTTATTTTTTATTTTCAAAGTTTTACTGATAGCTGCTTCCTCAGTGGCTTTTCATGCATTCATACAATGTCCCATGAAGCTTAGTCAAAAAAGCATGCTTATGTCTCTCCTGCCGCTCCTGGGACTCATCTTTTATTTTTAATGCTGTTTAAATGAGCCTATAATTGAGATAGCTACATAAACAGACTCTTAGGTTAATTATAGATAGCTCAGCCCACGTCCAAGCTGCTGGGCTTTCTAGCCTCCCATGGACTTCAGCCACGACCTAATGATTCTACCATTAATGCCGAGTACAGCTTAGTTCTTCGAGAAAAATGAGAACTACCCTGAGTTCATGTCAACAATCCGCTCCTCTTGAAAATGAAGCCATAAGTCACAAACTCTCTGAGTTCCTAAAGAAGTGTCTGCAGCTAAATTTGTATCCTGACTCTGATAATTGTTCGCCTATTAGGCTGATGAGAGGATTAGCAGAGCCAGGGCCTCTGGGACTGTGCCGACAGCTCGTGCCAAGCTGGAAATGACTCTGTGAGTTTCATTTCTGAGATGTGTAAAAGGCTTGTCCCTCATGGGGCCCATGGGCATGGGTTCAGTATCAAAATAGCATGTGCCGCCTTCCCCAGTAGACAGAGTTCAGTCATGGCAGGCACTCAGAACCCAGCAGGAATGAAACATCTCCACCAGAGAAGAGGTGGCTGTGTGTCAGCTCTCCCCAGGGCCTTCTGGGTGGCCTTTGAGCCCTGCCAGACCTCCTAGACTCCTGTTTGGGAGAAACATATGTGGAAAGGTGGCAGGAAGGTGTGTGCCTTTCGGAGATGGACAGATAGACTCAGATTCAAGTAGGGACTCTGTCAATTAAGAGCTGAGTGATCTGGGGTCAGCAGCCCCAGAGCTTGGTCTCTGAGACCGGCCTGTGAAGGGGAATGATAATCTTTGACTTGCGGAGTTGTTGTGAAGATTGGATGAGGTTATGTGTGAAAAGGACTAAGTTTGAAGCTGGTGCTCAGGAAGCAGAGGCGGAGATTTTGCCTCTGGAATCAACAAGACACTTAACAAGGGTGTCTGAGATTGGGAAGATCAGTTGTCCTTCTGTAACCAGAATGGCAAATAGACTGTATCTCTCGGTTCCATATGGATCCAGTGGAGTTGCCTGCTTGAAGTGCAGGGATTGATTTGTAATGTCTGCCATAGACGAGGAGAGGGTAGTAGGTGTGTGCACTCCATGCATTGCTGTCTTCCTTCTGGAGTGTAGGCTCTGAAGGCAGGAACTGTGTCTCAAAGATAATTCCTTAACTTTGTGTGTGTGACAAAGCATTTTATGTGACTCTCCCCCAAAACCCTTGGACTTGGTATACTGTGATCTATCATCTCCTAGATTTCAAATATTCTGTCCTCTAAAAGAGTCTGGAGTTTAAAAACCAAATATTGTAAATAGGCAAGGAAAACATTCACTCTAATCTCCAGATGAGGAAACTGAGTCTCAGAGTGGGGAGTAAAGTGCCCAGAATCACACACTGAGTTGACAGCGGAATCAGATCTCAATTTAGATCATTCAAGTATTTATTCATTCAGCAAACATGTCTTTAGTGCCTACTATGGGCAAATCCTGGACTTGACACTAATTTTTTCCCTTAAAGTCTCTTATGGTAGGTCTAGAGGAGGCTATGGATATGTAAATAAGGAAATTACAGACTGTGTGTGAAAGTGCAAACAGTAGGGGGAGGGGACATTTTTATTGAGTTTTGAAGGTGTCAGATTCAGAAGAACCTAGTCATAAATTTTGGTCTTTATCCTGAGGGCAAAAGGGCACCATCGCAGGCTCTAGGCAGTGAGTAACTTCACTCCCCTAGTGTTTGAAAAAAACCACCAAAGGGCAGTACAGAGAATGGACAGGCAGACAGGGACTTGGGGCAGGGGCAGTTTTGTAAAGTGGTCTAGGGAGTGCATTGGGTGGGTGGAGGTCAAAGTTCAGACATGGAAACACCACAGGGATCTCTCCACTATGAGCAGGAGTCAGAGGGGCTCAGTAGAAGGTGGTCCTGGGCTCTGTGGAGAAGGCAAGAAGAGGCCAGGAAAAGGAGGGCAAAGGGTTTTCTGGTGGACGTGTGAGCAGAGGGGCAACTGTGTCTCTCATATCCACAAGCAATCTGGGAATCATTCCTGCACGGGCCAATGGGAGTCATCCAGAGAGACTCTTCCTTGGCTTCCATGCCTGCACAGGGGTGGCGATTAACCAGGGTAGATAGGTTCCGCTGCTGCCACAGATAGCAACTGCCCCAGCGGCTCACCCACACAGCTTGCATTTTCCCCATGCAGAGTCTGTCCCAGGTGCAGCCCAGAGGACAGGGCAGCTGTCCTCTCTGCAATGACTCCACAGTCCCAGCTAAAAGAGGCTCCACCAAGACATGTCATCTGGAGCATGAAGCCTTCCTGGTCAATGTTGAAGAGGAGAAGGGCAGGGTTTTCATGCCAACAATGGGATGCATTGGCTTAAAATGGACCTTGGTAACTTTTGGGCACTCCTATTGGCCAAGGCTGGTCCCCTGACCCTGTCAGCCTAGGGGGCTGGAGAAGCAACCCTCACAAACCTGGAGGTAGGCAGCCAAGTGACTGGTGAACATTAGTAATGTCCCCTACAGGGTCTATGACATGATGGTTCCTTTATTTTTCTTTAATTTTTAGAATTTCTGAGAAACTCTAACTTCTTTCCTTTTCTGATATTAAATTCTGTAGCAATTTCATCTCAATTTGACTGATGTGAAAACTGAGCCCAAAGGTCAAATGAATGATGTCTGCCACTGACAAAACAAGAGTAGAATTTTTTTTTTAATTATCTGCGGCATCCTCTGAAAACCACCCCTTCCTATAGTCTCCCGCTGAAGTCTGACACCCACATCCATAAGAGGGTGCATGAGACACAGGTTCCAGCCCTGCCCTTCTGCCAACCTGCTGAGGACCCTGGAAAAGTCACTTTACTTTTCCAAGGCTCCATTTACCTGTCTGCAAAATGGACAATCAGATCGTCCTCCTGATCTCAACAAGTTGTGTAAGGATGAGACGAATCAATAGATGGAAGGCAACTGAGGTTCTGGTAGAATTCCTGCTCCTGCTATCATCTGGGAGAGGTGAGGAGTACAGTGATGCATGCACTTGACGAAGGAGGTCCCTGAGAGTTTATTTCTGGGGCTCAGAAATTACCTGCAGTATTCCCTGGACTGCCATGTAGGGCACGTTGGTACCTCGGGTTTTAAGTCTAGATTGTCTCTATGGACTTGGGCAAGTCACTTTACCTCTCTGACCTGCAGGCTCTTCATCTGCCTGACTGGATGCTTGTCTTCCCGGCAGGGCTGTGGTGAGACCCAGAGATGAGGTGGAGCAGTCACCTGAAATGTGGAAGGCATTCAGCAAAGGCCAGGTGCCCTTTTCCTGAAATGGAAATGAGTGTGAGCATGAGAGAGAGAGAGAGAGAAAGAGTATGTGTGTACACCTGTGCATGTAAACTTGTGTGCATGTGTGTGGGTCCACGCAGGTGTGAGCGTCTGTGCATGTGTAAGCATGTGAGAGAGTACACACAGGTGTTTGAGCATGTGAGAGTATGTGCATGTGTGTGAGAGTGTGTGTGTGCCTGCATGAATGAATGTGCATGTGTAAGCTTGTGTGGGCAGAAAGACAACTGTGTCTCTCATATCCACAAGCAATCTGGGAACCATTCCTGCATGGGCCAGTGAGAGTCATCCGGAGAGACTCTTCCTTGACTTCCATGCCTACACAAGGGTGGCGATTAACCAGGCTAACAGGTTCCATTGCCACCACAGATAGCAGTGGCCCCAGCGGGAGGGTGTGTATGTGCATGTATGAACGTGTGTGTGTGTAAGCATGGGAGAGAGTGTTGTGTGCACACACATAGTGGGAGAACCGTGGAGAACTCAAGAAATGGTGGGGAATAAGCAGCAACGCAGTTTGGTGCCATGCAGATGAAAGTCTCTTTTAGCTGGATTCATTAGTCTTTTACATACCAGCCTAGCTGCGTTTGGAAAAATACTCCACCTGCCATAGGATGCCAAGTCATGAATATGTCAGCAAGAGAAAGAGAGAGAGAATTTTAGAAATGTGCCTGTCCCTCTCCAAGAGTGCAGGGTCTGTTGGAACACAGGGGTTGGTGCTTGCCGGTGACATTCTCTTTATTTGTTCTTTGTGTGAGAATGTTGGAAGGAAGTCAGGAGTAAAAGGTTTGTGTGTTGTTCTGGGAGAGGGAGAGAGAGCAAGCAAAGAAGAAAGAAGACGGGGAGGGAAATGGAAGAGAGAAAGCAGGGGAAGGAAAGGACAGACGGGGCTTGCAAAGGAGAAATGGTGACAGAGTGGAAGTGGGCAAAGACAGGGAGGAGGACCACACGAGGGAGTGAGGGAGGAGGGCAGGGTAGAGGGATGGGGCGACGTGGGGGGAAGGAAAGACAGTCAGGAGAGACAGACTGCAAGGACAGGCAGACGAAGGGAGGCTAAACCAGGCATGACCGGGAGAGCCAGGACCCAGCCTCCCTCCCATTTTGACCTTACCATGATGTTCGCCAACCTTGAAGCTTCTCTCGGGACCTGCCGGCCCCACCAGCTGTGTCTGCGGGGTTTAAAGGCCCGTTTCTCACTTAGAGCCAGACAGTGGCTCAGAGCCAGCCTGCATTTGACAACCAGATGCTGAGCTCACACAAAGGGGTCTTCCCTGCTGGCTGCTGGTGGGGAGATGAGCCGGACTACCCTCTGTGCCGGGAACCCCAGGGTGGACTCTCCCACAGACTCAACCACCAGGAGGACCCTGGGAAGCTGGTGTGACCGGGGCCATGGAATCAGAGAGAGCTGGGATTGAATCATGACCCATTCCTTCCCAGCAGCTCTGGACATGTGGTTTGGAGCCTCAGTGTCCTCATCTGTGAAATGGGACTAATAAGAAAAGAGTTCTGGCCAGGCTCGGTGGCTCACACCTGTAATCTCAGCACTGCAGGAGGCCAAGGTGGGAGGATGGCTTGAGGTGAAGAGTTAGAGACCAGTGGGGGCAACATAGCAAAACTGTATCTTTACATGAATTACTTTTTAAAAATTAACTGGGTGTGGTGGTACACCTGTAGTCCCAGCCACTCGGGAGGCTGAGAAGGGAGGATTGCTTGAGTTCAGAAGTTTCAGGCCACAGTAAATTATGGTTGCACTACTGTGCTCTAGCCTGAGTGACAGAGTGAGACTTTGTCTCTAAAAAAAAAAAAAAAAAAAAGGAAAAAGAAGTAGAGAAAAGAAAACCCCCCACTAGGTCTTATGGATGTTGAGAGGATTCATAGGGAAACCAAGTGTCAAACGTGTGGTACAGAGAAAACCAGAGGCTGTGACCCCAGGTCCAGCAGGCCGAATTCAACCTGAAGAGGTTTATTTGCCCTTCTGCTTCAAACTTTAAAGTTTTTGAACTCGTTGACGCTTAAAGACAGATTTCTTATCAAAAAAAATTCATATTCCTGGTTTCTCATGAAAGATCCTAGTAAGAGAAGGCTGGCAGCGAGCAGCGGGCCCATCTCTGCCTCGAGTTTCTCTCCCCCCTGTGGCTCCAAGTCCTGCTACCTTCATTCACATTTCCTTCCTGACCCCTGAAGTCACTTGACCCTCACTAAGTGGCCAAATGCCTCTTCTTTTCCCGGCACCCAAGTTTTATGTCTGCTTGTATTTCTGCGGTGGTTGACATAGTCTTTCTTGGAAAAAAGAAAGCAGAAATCACTAAGGGGTGAGTTGTCACTGCATTCTCTGAACAAGGCTGGTTTCCAGCACAGACCCCATCAGCTCCGTCTGCTGAGGGGCTGGACTTACCGTTTGTCTGAGGTTGCAAGAGGGTTTCCTAAGAAGCTCCGAAGTTCAAACCGGTGACTGCTTCTCTTTGAAAGGATGTTTCAACTTAGTGTTTAAATAATGTGGCTTTCATTTCAGCCCGTGCTCCCAGCTTTGCAAGAAGTTCCAAGCATTTAAGGAGGTAAGAACATGTACCTCCCCATTTACACCCCAAATGGTGACCCTTGTGACTTCTCAAGGACTGGGGGACCTGAGCATACATACTCAGGTGGCTACAACAGAGCAAAGAGGCAGAAGAGCCTGCACTGAGGGAAGAAGGAGACTTCCCTTGCTTGAGCTCCTGCAGCCAGAGGTATGGCTGCCATGTACAGCCCACTTGCTAGGAGTTTATAGCCTAGCATGGATGGAAAACAGTTAAACAGATGATTCCGAGTTTCCTACAAGAACAGCACAAGACACTGGAGAGCCCAAGAGAAACACTCAATGCAGCTCAGAGGAGAATGACCTAGCTCCCTGGAGGAGAAGCAGACAGACCCCGACCACAAATAGGAGTTGGGATGGTATGGAGGTATGGGTGGGTACTCCAGGGAGGAGGCAAGAAAGATCCAGGTATGTTCAGGGTCCTGGAAAGATGGAAGGGTTCTGGAACATAAAGTGGAAGAGAGGTGAGGAAGAAGGGGGAGATGAGGCAGGGTCAGGGAGCAGGGTCCAATGGAGAAGGGCACCATCTGCTGCGCAGAGGACTTGGAGGTACGTTGGGTCCTGTAGGCCGTGGGGAGCCATGCACAGGTTTTGAGACCGAGAAGAGGATGATTAGATTTACGTGTCAGGAAGATGACGCTGGAGGCAGCTTGCAGGGGGGAGTCTAAAGGTAGGAAGGCCACCAGGGAAGGCAGTGGACGTGGCCAGCAGAACAGAGTGGAGGCAGCGGATTCGGAAATCAGTGTTGGCGGAAAAGCCAAGAAGACTTGGTGACAGCTGTAGCATCCCCGAAGGAGTCTGATTTGCATAAAAGCTGGGTCTCTGCAAAGTCCCACCCCAATTGATGGGTGGTTAATTGAATTCATTCATCCAACAGCAAACATTTATAGTTGCTGACTCCACTGGGAGCCCGGACTAGGTGCTGAGAGAAAGAATGATGAAGAGCTGATTCCTGCCCAGGAAGCAGCAAGCCACCGGGAAACCTTGCTTTGTAAAAGGCTTTTGTGACCCAGCATCCTATAAAGCAGATGGCAGCCCTCCCCCCATCCCTTTCCCGCACCCGAGTTCTCTGGCTCAGGGAGTCTGCATCGCTGTCGCCGCATCCAGCAAGAGGAGCCAGGCCTTGCTGACAGTTTACCAGGCGCGGGGTACCGTGACGAGGGCTTGTCGCCGACTGGCTTGTCCTAGGACGGTGTTCAGGGTTTGGCAAACTTTCCGTAAAGGGTCAGACAGTCACAATATTAGGCTTGAGGGCCATGTAGTCTCTGTCACAAGTGCTCAATCCTGCCACTGTAACGTGAAAGCAGCCATAGACAAAACGTAAATGAACGGTCGTGGCTGTGTGCCAATAAAACTTTATTTATAGAAACAGGCTGTGGGCCAGTTTGGCCCACAGGCCATACTTTGCCAGCCCCTGATGGAGTTCTCAGGATTCACGCTACAGATGAGGGAAGTAAGTGTGTCAGGCAGGGCCTAGAGAGGTGGAGCAATTAAGGAGGGATTACTGAAGGGGCAGGTGAAGGGGAACGAACAAGGGGTGCTGAAGTCCTCCAGGGACAGCAGCAGTAGGGGGCTATTGCAAGCCCCAGGGTTGAGGGGGCGCTGGAGGGCTGGTTGCCAGAACCCATGAGACCCATAGCAGGAAGGGAAAGCCACCCAACTGAAGCTGAGACCTGCAGTGCAGTCATAAGTCGCCGTCTGTTAAGGGGAGCTAGGCGGGGAGTACCCTAATCTGTTTCCCTCCTGCCTCCAACTTCCCACTCTTTTTCCCTTTGACTGGACCTAGCAGCAGGCCAGAGGTAAGGGAGCCCACTGGGGCAGGCAGAGACCGGCAGGCAGATAAATAAAGGGCAAACAGTCTCACATCCACAGCACAGGGGGTTTAAGCAGCTGCCCCAAGTGATGCAGCTAATGGTGGCTAATGGCGCTATGATTTTAAGCCACCTGTGGTGAGTGTATTCTTCAGCCGTCAGGATCTCTTTGGGTAGAAACTAACATGGGAGGAGATAGGTGAGGTACTAGAGGAAGGGCGGGCTGTAGGAGGGCTTGCAGCAGCCAGGAATTTCCCTGACAGAAACATCCCCAAATGGGACCTTACCCCAAGGCTTTAGATTCAGACAGTCCTGGTTCAAATCCTAGCTCAGCTACTAACTCCTTCTGTGGCCTGGTGCCGGTCATTATACCCCTCTGAACCTGTCTCATTATCCATAAAACTGGGGTGAGAGTCTCTCTTTATATGTATGCACTGTTTCTTAGGGATGGCCAACAGACCTCCAGTACAGATCATGTAGGGTGCTGGTTTAAAAAGCAGATTCCCAGCCCCTGTCTCAAACTGTCTGATCCAGACTCTGTGGGTGGGGTCTGGAAATGTGTCCTCTGACAAGATCTTGGGGTGATTCCAATGCACCCACATGCATGAGAGCCCAGTCTATAGGTTTCTCATGAAAATAAATCAAGCAGTACACACAGCCGTGAGTCTGTTGGCACACCTCCCATTTATGGGCAGTCCCTAGGAGCTGCACTACAGACCTAAATCAGTTCATCAAATCACCGTGGCAACCAGAGAGACAGCATTACTTTCATTCCCATTTTACAGACGAGAAGAGTAAGTATGAGAGACGTCCTGACGCTTGTGAGCCAGGTAGATAACTACTGGGCTCAACACCGTTAGTGCCAGTTCCCCCACCCACCTCTTCACCCCCCCCCGCCGCTGTACCCTTCATGGGAGAGAAGGGGTCTGAGCAGAGTGGGCACAGCAGGAGGGGAACTGTGTACAGTCATGGGGAAAAGCCCAGAGGATCCCCTGTGGAAGGGTCAAGGGCTGAAGGGGAAAGGCCATGTTCCCCCCAGGAAACTGCAGAGAGCGGCCACCCGGGTAGGCCTGGCAAACTCATCTGAGTCCAGCCACCCCAGGAGACAGGCACAACCTCCGCTGAGCTGCGAAACCTCAGCAGGGCTGTGTTAAATCACCAGGGTGCGTCATTCACATTAAGGAATCGCAAGTTTCCGAACAGAGGGTTTTTCCACCTTCTTCTTTTAAATCAAGTCATGGGATTTGTTTAAGAGTGAAGGACCCCCAATACTCCAACTCCCTCAAGGGCAAAACTATGACTTTGTGAGACTGAGACTTCTTCCGTGGGCATCTTTGTGTGAAGGTACCTAGAGATGTATTCTTTAAAGCTAATAAATCATAAAACTTGTGTGAATCCCAATCCAGAACAGATGTAATGCATATGGTCAGTAGACTTGGAGCTGCAAATAAATATGTTTGGAAACCAAATATTTGAAAAGAAATTTTCTTCTCAGATTTTTTCCTTTTTTTTTTTAAACTGTCACTGCCAAGATTGGTTCAGGGATTTGGTTCCCCCTGAAGCTGTTGCCACAGAGCTATACTGTGTAAGCCAGAAGAGGGTATCATGCCCCAAGCTAAGGGTGCACAGAGGTTTTGACATTCATTGCTTCAGTTGATTGGTTGTGGCTGTCTGGAGTGCTGTGTGGGCAAGAGAGCTGAGATCAATTAGCAATGTCTGTCCAAGGACTGGTAGTAGGCAGTGGAGGTACACGTGCCTCACAATTGCTATCCTTGTCTTGGTGTTTTAGGGTTTGCTAAACTCTGGACTACCTGCTTCTCTAACAGTACTGTACTTTGCTTATGCCAAATGTAGTGCAATGAAAATTTTAGGGCACAAAAGAATCAGGAATATTGAAGAGTTTCCCCCACCTTTAAATGCAACACCCAAGTAATAACTAAATAGTCCTCTTGCTAATTCAGCCTTCTGCCTGAAGGTAGGAGTCTTCAGGTCCTGAGGGTAGCAATCCTGGGCCCAGAGGTGGCATTTATGCCAAACACTTACCTTTTGTTTATATATCTGTGTTTTGTTTATTTACCTATTTATTACCTATCACCTGTTTCCTCCCTGAAATATCAGCTTCATGAGGAGAGGGACTTTGTCTGTTTGTGCTCACTGCTTTATACCTCACATCTAGGTTGCAGTGTATGGCATATTAGGGGAATGAGGTAAGTCTTTGCTGAATGAAAGTTAATCCTTTTTTAAAAATTCCCTCATATATGTGCTTACTGATACCTACTGCTCTGGACCCAGGGCTGGGTCTGCAGATCCAGATTCAATAAAGCAAATGAGAACTCGCCAGCCTAGTAAGAGAGACAGACACGTAAGTTGATGATTATAGAAGAGCATAAAAAGGGTCTCAGTAAAAGTGGATGCTGGGACAGAGGTGACACATTAGGGAGAGAGGATAGGTTGGAGCACCAGGAGAGAAGTCACAGAAGCTTCCCATTGACCTAGGGTTTTGAAGGATGAGTATAAGTTTTCCAAACAAAGAGTTGGATGTGTTTTGTTTTTTATAAGCATTTAGGATCTCACTCTGACCCAATCCCAGGGGCAGACTTTGCGCCCTCCTTGATGTAATTCAGAGAAATCCAGACCTCTGGCCTCGATTCACATGGTCTTAGTGATGGAAATTCTGTGAGAACCTCATTAGCAGCAGTCTCATCCCCTTTGCTTCTGTGGTGTGTACCAACCCCTACACCTCCTGCCCCAGAGATACTGTCCTCCATGCCTCCCTGCCTGAACCAGAGGCACGCGCAGCCTGTTTTTACAGCTTTTTACTGAGTTGAGCTGGGAGAAAATGCCAACCTGATCCACTTTTTCCCTGCTCTTCAGACATGTGCAGGCAAAAAGCTGGCTCAGCAGATTGCCTGCCTGGAGGATGTGGGATGGGAGGCAAGTCGAAGTCTCCTCGTTTAAAGACCTGCTCTCTTCAAGTGTCATGAGAACAATAACAGCGACTGTGGGTAGCCCGTGTGCTGTTGTGGCACTTGCATTAGTGAACAAGGCCTCCCGCCCCCAAAACGGAATTACCTTTTGGAAGGCAGTCCCCTTGTAGTACAGGCGTCTCCTGCTAGGTAAATGTGCTAGGAACCCATCGGCATCAATGTACCCACTACGCTGTGGTGAGAGGCTGCATTTGGCTTCAGTGAATATATATATATTTTTTGAGATTCTTTCAATGCATTTGCCCATTTTATGATGAGTGATTGACGAGAGCACCTGCCTACACAGCGCCGAGTGTTCAGCAGTTTTTGACCAAAAACATGATACCCCTGCCCCACCTTCCCCATTCACCCAATCTTGCCCCGGGTGACTTTTTTGCTGTGGTTTCCCCAGATGAAAAAAGTCCTCAGGGAAAATGTTTTGCCGATGTAGAAGAGGTGAAACAAAAAACGGCAGATGCACTAAAAGGCATAAAATTGATGAGTTTATTTATAAAGCTTACATCACATTGATACTCAAACCAGGTAAAGATCCAACAGAGAAAGAGAATGACAGGTCAATATCCTTGATGAACATAAGTGCTAAAATTCTCAACAAGACCCTAGCAAACCGGATCCAACAACACATCTCAAAAATCATTCACCATGACCAAGTAGGCTTCATCCCTGGGATGCAGGGCTGGTTCAACATCCACAAGACCATAAACGTAATTAAATACATCAATATATGTAAAGACAAAAACCATATAATTATATCATTACATGTGAGAAAAGCTTTTAATAAAATCCAGCACCCCTTCTTGGTAAAAAACCCTCAAACATCTAGGAATAGATGGAACATACCTCAAAATAGTAAGAGCCATCTATAAGAAACCCACAGCCAAAATACTACTAAACAGACAGAAATTGGAACCATTTCCCCTGAAAACTAGAACAAGACAAGGATGTCCACTCTCACTCTTCCAGTTCAACATTGTATTAGAAGTCCTAGCTAGAGCAATCAGACAAGAGAAGGAAATCAGGGGTATTCAAATAGGACAAGAGGAAGTTATGTTATCCCTCTTTGAGACAACATAGTCCTATACCTCGAAAACCCAAGAGAATCTGGCAAAAACCTTCTTGCCCTGATAAAGGACTTTGACAAAGTCTCAGAGAATAAAATAAATGTGCAAAAGACAGTTGCATTTTTATACACCAAAAATAAACAAATAGAAACCCAAATAAAAAACACAATCCCATTCACAATTGCCACACACACAAAAAAGAACCAATGAAACACATTGGCATCTTCCTAACCAGAGAAGTCAAAGAACTTTGCAGTGAAAACTACAAAACACTACTCAAAGAAGTCAAAGATAATACAAACAAATGGAAAAATATTCCATGCTCATGGATTGGAAGAATCAACACTGTTAAGATATCCAGCCTACCCAAGGCAATCCACAGATTTAACACAACACCCATTAAATTACCAGCAGCATTCTTCTCAGACCTGGAAATGAAAATACAGGGATTCCTATGGAAACATGAACAACCACAAATAGTCAAAACAATCCTCAGACAAAAAGAAAAAAAAGAAAGAAAGAAAGAGGGAGATATCACACTCCTAGACTTTAAACTTCATTATACAGCAACAATAATTAAAACAGCCTGGTATTGATACAGAACAGACACATAGACCAATGGAACAGAATAGAAATTCCAGAAGCAAAACCCCAATTTCTCAACCAACACATCTTCATTAAAGCCTCCACCATCAACCACTGGAGAGAAGAGAACCTATTCAGTAAATGATGCTGGGAAAACTGGCTGACCACATGCAGAAGATTAAAACAAGACTCCTACCTATCACCATACAACTCTAAATGAATCAACTCTAAATAGATTAAAAAAAATCAGAGGTTGCATTAGTTTACACTCCCACCAACAGCGTAGAAGAGTTTCCTTTTCATCGCATCCTCACCAAATCTGTTGTTTTTTAAGTTATTGATGATGGCCATCCTGACTGGAGTTAGGTGGTATCTCAGAGTAGTTTTAACTCTAAATGGATCAAAGACCTAATGTAAAACCTCAAACTATAAGAACCTTAGAAAACACAAGAGACACCTTTATGGAAATTGGAACTGGCAACCAATTCCTGATCAAAACCCCAAGTGGCCGTGTCATAAGAGATAAGATAAGATAAGATAAGATAAGAGTGGGACCTCATCAGACTGAAAAGCTTCTGCAAAGTCAAAGAAACCATCAAGAAAGCAGAAGACAGCCCACAGGCTGGGAAAAAAATATTTGCCAGTTGTATGTCTGACAAAGGCCTAACATCTAGATCTATGAGTAACTCAAGCGTGCCAAAAAGAAAAACACAAACACCCCTGTTACCAAGTGAGCAAAAGATATGAATAGACACTTCTCAAAAGAAGACATATGAGCAGCCAACAGATACATGAAAAAATGCTCAGCCTCACTAGTCATCAAAGAAATGCAAATTAAAACCACACTGAGATACCACCTAACTCCAGTCAGGCTGGCCATCATCAATAACTTAAAAAACAACAGATTCTGGAGAGGATGCGGTGAAAAGGGAGCACTTCTACACTGTTGGTGGGAGTGTAAACTAATACAACCTCTGTGGAAAACAGTTTGGAAATTCCTAAAAGATCTAAAAATCAATCTTCCGTATGACCCCACAATCCTCCTACTGGGAATATACCCGGAGGAACTCAAATCACACTTATGTTTATTGCAGCACTGTTCACAATAGCAAAAACACAGACCCAACCATGCTGCCCAACAAAAAAGGACTGAATAAAAAAAATGTGGTACATATTAATGATGGAAAATTACACAGCCGTAAAGAAGGACAAAGTTATGAAGTTCACAGCAACTTGGATGCACTTAGAGTCTATAATACTGAGTGATCTATCACAGAAACAAAGAACTGAATATCACATGTTCTCACTCATAAGCGAACCTTGAACAATTATCATACTACTATAAGAAAAGGATTGTCAGTAGTGGGAAACTGCCGGGGAGGCGGGATGGGACTGGCAGTAGTGGGAATCTGCCAAGCACGGCAGGGGCACACCTTATCAACAAGGGTACCTGCATAACAAACATTTGTATACACCTGAAGTATATCCCACATCTTTAAAATTAAGAATTTTTTTTAAATGATGCATTCAAAAACTGTTTAGAGCAATGGAAAAAGCATCTCAATAGGTGTATTGCATCAAATGGAGAGTACTTTGAAGGTGACGGAAGTTTAAACATGTAAGAATAAATACACAGTCTGGGCTCGGTGGCCCAGCTTGTAATCCCAGCACTTTGGGAGGCTGAGGCAAGTGGATTGCCTGAGACCCCGGGTTCAAAAGCAGACTGGGCAACTTGGTGAGACCTCATCTCTACAATAAATAAAAGATTAGCCGGGAGTGGTAGCGTGTGCCTATAGTTCTGGCTACTTGGAAGGCTGAGGCGGAAGGATCGCCAGAGCCCAGTAGGTCGATGCTGGGGTGGCCATGAGTGTGCCACTGCACTTCAGCCTGGGCAACAGAGTGAGACTCCAACTCAGAAAAAAGAAGAAGAAGAAGAAGAAGAAGAAGGAGAGGGAGAGGGAGAAGGAGAGGGAGAGGGAGAGGAAAAGGGAGAGGGAGAGGGAGAAAAAATACACAATTTTTTACAAATAAATTCTGGATTTTTTTTTAGTTCCCTCCTCATGTATAAACCTCACCAAAACCTGCCAAGTCACTATCACTTTTCTATTTTCCCAAACTTAAGGCTAAGTTTACACAGGTAGAAGTGACAGGACCAGCAAGGGGACCCTGGTTCTTAAACTCCCGAACTCATGCCTTGTCTCTCTATTTATCTGTTTTTAATTTCTTTATTGGTATTCTCACTCCCTTCAAAAAGATTTGAAGCAATAGTAGAAATACAAGCAGAAAAACAAACCAACAAAAAATAAAGAATAAAACCAACCAAGGCTATTAGACTGAGACTGAGACAAGCCAAGAGACTGAGACAGGAAAGTTCAAGGTTTCCTACAGCAGCTGGGTACAATGTTCTGTGTACGTTGGGTGGGCCCAGTTTGTTAATTGTGTTTTTAGGGCCTCTCCATCTTCACTGATTTCCTCTGCTTATTCTAAGAGTCACTGAGAAGTGTGTGCTTAAATGTCCCACTTTGTTACTGAGCGTGGTGGCTCAGGCCTGTAATCCCAGCACTTTGGGAGGCCGAGGCGGGAGGAACGCTTGAGCCCAAGAATTCAAAACCAGCCCGGGCAACAGAATGAGACTCTAGGTCTGCCAAAAATAATTTTTTTAAGTCCCACTTTGATTTTGGATTTGTCCCTTTATCCTTTTGGTTCTGTCAGTTCTTGCTACATTTTGGAAGTTTTGTTACAAGTTGCCTGCCATTTAGAATTATGTGTCTCAGATGAGTGATGCTTTTTTATTGACATTTATCATTTTTATTATTGTCTCTCTCTATTTCTGCCTTAAAGTCTCCTCTGTTGATTACCTAGCATAGCTATATTTACATGGTACATTTTTTCCCATCCTTTTACTCAATAAACCTTTCTGGGTCTTGGTATTTAAGATATCTTTTACAAGCAGCATGTAGTTCTGTTTTTGCTTTCGTTTTTAATCCTGCTTGACAATCATAACATTTTAATGGGAATATTTAGCTCATTCACCTTTAATAAAATTATCTATATATTGAAGTAGAGATGTACTGTCACGTTATCTGCTTTCCACTGGCTCCTTCTGTTTTATGTTCTTCTCTCTTGATCTTCTTGCTTTATTTTCAATTAATAATTTGTTACTATTTAAATGTTATCCTCTATAATCTTGTTAATTTATATTGCTGTACTATTCTTTTAGGAGTTACTTAACAATTGCAAAAAGCATCCTTTGACTGATTAAAGTCTAATAGAAATCAATAGTATTACCATTTATGAACAATAAAACATTTTAACTTTTTTTTTTTTTTTGAGTTGAAGTCTCACTCTGTGGAGTGCAGTGGCCGCTCCAGGCCACCGCAGCCTTGACCTGCTGGATTCCGGCGATCCTTCTGCCTCAGCCTTCCAAGTAGCTGGAACTACAGGCGCGCGCTACCACACCCAGCTAATTTTTGATTTATTGTAGAGATGAGGTCTCGCCAAGTTGCCCAGACGGGTCTCGAACCCGCGGACTCAGGCAATCCACTCACCTCAGCCTCCCAAAGGCGCGAGATTACAAAAACATTTTAACTTTAAGCATTTTAACTTAATTTATTCTCTTTGAACTTGTATGTTATTGTCAAATATTTTGATTCTACATGTAATTAAGGGTCACTATAGTTGACCTTGAACAATGCAGGATTTAGGGGTGCCAATACCCCGAGTTTAACTTGTTGAACTCAACTGAATATCTGCATTTAACTTTTGACTTCTCCAAAACTTAACTACTAATAGCCTACTGTTGACTGAAAGCTTTACTGATAGCATAAACCGTAGATGACACATATTTTGTATGTTATGTGTATTATAGACTGTATTTTTACAATAAAGTAAGCTAGTATAAAGAAAATGTTAGTAAGAAAATCACAAGGAAGAGAAAATATGTTAACTATTCATTGAGTAGAAGTGAGTTATAAAGGAAGGCAAGAGAGGCAGGCACATTTGGTGTAACTTTTATTGGACTGTGTGGGACAACCTGCGTTGTTTAAGAATCAACTATCACATCATTATTTTATGCAGTCAAGTTTCTTCTAGTGTTATTTAAATATGTATCCCTTTTTTTTGCTTGACAATGCCTCCTGCAACTTTATGTACCTTTCAGAAATTGTATTTTTTTTAGTATTTCTGTAAGAGGTTCCTGAAGATGCTTCTCTTAGTGTTTCTTTCAGTGTAATTCTTCTGACACCAAATTCCCTGTTGTTTGTCTTTAGACCTCATTTTTGAAGGGTATTTTCACTGTATATAAACACTATACTGGCAATAATTTCCTTCCAGCACTCTCAATATGTTATTCAATTGTCTTCTGGTTTACATCATCTCAGTTTCTGTCTTAGTTTGCTTCTTTGATGGCAAAGTGTCACTTTCATTCTGGATGCTTTTAAAACTTCTTTGTCTTTTAACTGTTTTACTGTTTTACTTCCAAGGCATATTTTTCTTTTTATTAATCCAGCTTGGGGCTCATAGTGATTCATGAATCTGTGATTTGACCCCTTCACCAGATTTTTTAAATGCCCACATATTACCTCTTGAGAGGCATCTTCTGTCTTGTTCTCCTTCTCCTACCCCTCTGGGACTCCAGTTACATTTAAGACCTTTACACCATTTTTATATGTATTTTATGTTCTTTTATGTATTTCCATTCTTTTAAGGTTCATGCTTTAATTTCTTCAGTCTGCATATTTCCTATGACCCATCTTTCAGGTCATTAAACTTTTCTTCAACTGTGTTTAATCTACTATTAAAACCACTTTCTATAATCTTAATTTCAATTATTGTATTTTTCACATCTGGAATATTCATGTGTTTTTTTTTTAAATTGAGTTCTCCAGTGAAAATTTTCAAGTTGTCATTTATTTTCTTGAATAAATTAATCCCCATTTTAAAATTCCATATCTGATCATTCCAATATTTGGATCACCTGTGGACCTGTTTCTATTATATATATATATATATAAATTTTTTTCTCTTGGTCTTGTTCTTGCTATGTCTGATAATTTTTTATTGAATATGGAAAATTTTGTATATAAACTTTTGGACAATCAAGATGATGTTATTTTCCTCCAGAGAGAGAATTTCCTTTAGCTTCTGATGAGTTGTTATAGTAGAATAAGTGCACTCTGATGTAATCAGGAATTGAGCTGACTCAAGGCTGAGTTCTAATCTTTGTAAGGCCTGGCCTATTGCCAGCTCTCCTTTACTTTTAGGGCATAGGTTGACATGAGATCCCATCTGAAAGACAACTCAACTAGCTTAGAAAAAATGGAGGCATTTATTAGATAAGCAATATCACAGTGGGAATGTAGGGATGTGTCTTGGCCTTACAAACACATTTCAAACTTTGTTTCAAGAACCAGGGAGTTGAACACCCCAGGACTCTTTCTTTCTACCTGGCATGCCTCTTTTCTTCTGATTTCTGACTTTTCTTTCTCAGACAGATGTGGCTGGGAACTTGGTCACCAGCAACAAACAGGAGCACATTTCCAAGATTCTTTACCATACAGGGGCTAAGACTTGCTCTATCTAGTCTCAAGGCCAAAAAATCTCAAGAAAATGCATGACTGGCTCACTTTGGGTTAATCACTATCACCAGGCAGGAAAAGTCCTAGGGAACTCAGATGACTGAACCATAACCAAAGGATGGTGCATGGAGAAAGGAATATTTCTCAAAAGAGTGAAGATGACAGTTGGACACAAAATAATATCTGTCTAATGCAGCTAGGCACTGAGGTTTTTATTTTCCAGATACATGTGCTGCTCTTAAAACAAATGAAATGTATTCCCACTTGTTAATACACTGTAAGCAGAAGGAAACAGCTTGCTGTATATGCTGTGATAATAGTCACAGCAATAACTGCTATCTACTGAGCAGTCCAGTCCTGGGCCAGGGGAGCCCTCTCCACACCTCTCACAAGAACATCTCCCATCTGTCTGCAAAGTAGTTATAACTATGCCCATTTTCAGAAGAGTGGCCAGATCGTAACCTGAAGCTAATATGATTACAAATGAAAATTAAATACAAAAGTGAATATTTTAGTGTAAGAAAAGACATCACATGCATTGCATATTTTTAAAAGTTGGCAGATACCACAAACATCATGAAAGTCAGAACTTTTATAATTAATTAAATTACTGCCTATCATTCCTCTATAATACTTTTATCACTATATTTTCGTTGCATGCACTTTGATTATCTTTCCACATGACAAGATGTAATATTATTTACTGTGGACAGAATAGAATAACTCAGTCTTTTAAAAAAATTTATTGGGCAAAATTTCTTTTCTAAATTGAGAGTTGTGATGTAAAAATATGCAAATGCATACAAGTATATACTAAGTGTTTGCAGTTCTGCTACAGGCTTATGCCCTACAAGAATTTAATAAATGATATTTCACAGGTTCTCATGGAAAGAAAAAAAGAATGGTGCATTTATAAACATATAGAATGCATTCCTGAGCATGTTTTTGAGAAGAGAGAACTTCTATGTTAATTAGGTATCTACAGAAACCAAGCTGTCTGCTTACAGTTTCATGTCTGATGATTATTTTCCACAGACAGCCTCTGACTCCATACATTTCAAACTTTGTTTCTCTTCCACTGCCCACATACTTCTGGTATGAGGCATTCTACAAAACTTTTGTATTAAAATATGGCTTCCAGGAATACTCCTAGTCTTGAATGTTCGAGATATTCAAGAGGAGGTGGGAGTATTTAAGGAAAAGTAGAGGTATTCAAGGGAAGCTGGGAGTATTATTCAAAGGGAGATGGGAGTTTTAAAGGGGAGTTATTCAAGAGGAGGTAAGAGGGCCAGGCTCGGTGGCTCAGCCTGTAATCCTGCGCCTTTGGGAGGCTGAGGTGAGTGGATTGCCTGAGCCCGCGGGTTCGAGACTCGCCTGGGCAGCGAGACTTCATCTCTACAATAAATCAAAAAATCAGCCAGGCGTGGTAGCGCATGAGGCAGAAGGATCGCCGGAGCCCAGCAGGTCGAGGCTGCGGTGGCCGGGAGCGGCCACTGCACTCCAGTCTGGGCAACAGAGTGAGACTCCAACTCAAAAAAAAAAAAAAAAAAGGAGGTAAGAGTATTAGAGAGGAGGTGGGAGTATACGAGAGGAGGTGAGAATATTCAAGGGGAAGTAGAGGTATTCCAGAGAAGGAGGGAGTATTTAAAGAAGTGAGAGTGGTTGAGAAGAGGTGGAAGTATTCAAAAAGAGGTGGGAGTATTTAAATGGAAGTGGGAATATTCAAGGGGAGATGTGAGTATTCAAGGGGAAGTAAGAGTATTTAAGGGGAAGCAGAAGTATTCAAAAAGAAATAGAAGTATTCAAGGTCTGGTAAGAGTATTTAAAGAGAAGTAGAAGTATTCAAGGGGAGTGGGAGTATTCTACAGGAGGTGGGAGTATTCAAGGAGGGGTATAAATATTCAAGGAGAGAGGAGAATATTTAAGATGAGATAGAAGTATTCAAGGGAAGCCAGTTTCGGTGGCTCAGCCTGTAATCTCAGCACTTTGGGAGGCCGAGGTGAATGGATTGCCTGAGCCTGCAGGTTCGAGACTCGCCCAGGCAACTTGGCGAGACGTCATCTCTACAATAAATCAAAAATTAGCCGGGCATGGTAGCGCACGCCTGTAGCTCCAGCTACTTGGAAGGCTAAGGCAGAAGCATCGCCGGAGCCCAGCAGGTCAAGGCTACGGTGGCCGGGAGCGGTCACTGCACGCATCTGGGTGACAGAGTGAGACTCCAAGTCAAAAAAAAAAAGAAGTATTCAAGGGAAAGTATTCAAGGGAAAGTAGGAGTATTTAAAGGGAAGTGGTAGTATTAAGGGGAGGTGGGATCATACAAGGGAGGGTAGGAGTATTTAAGGGATATTGGGAGTATTCGAGGAGAGGTAAGAGTGTGTAAGAAGAAATAAAAGTATTCAAAGGGAAATGGTAGTATTCAAGGACAAGTAGAAGTATTTAAGGGAAATAGGAGTATTGAATATAAGATGTGAGTATACTAGGGAAGGTGAGAGTATTCAAGGAAAGGTAGCAGTATTCAAGAAGTGGTGGAAAAATTAAAGAGGAGGTGGGAGTATTTAAAAATAGGTAGAAATACTCAAGAGAAGAGAGAACATTTAAAGGGAAATGGGAGAATTCAAGAGAAAGTGAGAGTATTTAAGGGAGGTAAAGTATTAAGAGGAAGTAAGAGTACTCAAGGGGAAGTGGGAGTATTCAAGAGGAGATGGAAGTATTCAGGGAGAGGTGAAAGTTCAAGGAGAGATGGGAGTTTTCAGGGGAAGGTAGGAGTATTTAAGGAGAAATGGTAATATTCAAGGGAAAGTGGTAATATTCAAAGGGAGGTAGGAGTATTCAAGAGGAGGTGGGAGTATTTAAGGGGAAGTGAGAGTGTTCAAAGGGAGGTGGGATAATTCAAGGGGAAGTAGAAGTATTCAAGGTGGGAGTCTTCAAGGAGAGATGGGAATATTAAAATAAGCTGGTAGATTCAAGAGGAAGTGGAAGTATTCAAGGGGAAACGAGAGTATTCAGCGGGTGGTAGTAATATTCAAGAGGAGGTGGAACTTTTTAATGGAAAGCAGGAATATTCAAAGGGAGTTGGGAGTATTCAAGAATAGAGGAGAGTATTCAGAAATAGGTGGGAATATCCAAGAGGGTGAGTGAGTATTCAAGGGGAAATAGCAGTCTTTAAAGGGAAGGTAGTAGCATTTAAGGGGAAGTGGGAGTATTCAAAGGGAAATGGGAGTATTCAAGAGGAAGTGGGAGTAATTAAGGGGAAGCAGGAGTACTCCAAGGGAGTTGGGAATATTCAAGAAAAGATAGGAGTATTAAGGGGGAATTGAGAGTATTCAAGGGAGGTGAGAGTATTCAAGGCAAGGTAGGAGTATTTTAAGGGAAGTGAGAGTATTCAAAGGGAAGTGAGAGTATTCAAAAGGAGATGGGAGTAATCAAGAAAGGTAGGAGTACTCAAGAGGAAGCAGAAGGATGTAAGGGGAGGCAGCAGTATTCAAAGGGAGGTGGGAGTATTCAAGAGGAGGTGGGTATTCAAGGGCAGGTGGGAGTACTCAAGGGCAGGTGGGGCTGTTCCTGGAAGCCATTCATACCTTAGAAAGACAGCTACACAAACATGTTTCACTGAACTTGAGGAAAGGTAGCCCTACTCATCTTCACCTAGCCTGATCCCAAAAGCGCTCATGGCAAATATGAGAGAGGAAAGAGTCAGCCGTCTCAACCAGTTGGGAGTACAATACCTTACTTTTACAGATTCTACCAAAACATATGATCAAGTGCACACACTGCCAGGGCCCTCCCCAGGCTTTGGAGAAGAGCCGGGAAGGGCCTATATCCCAAGCTTCATTTGCTTTGTAATAAATATGCCATTTCTACCTTCAGATGAGGAAACTAAGGCTCAAGGAGATGAAGCCACTTGCACAAGGTCATGCAGCTAATGAATGATGAAGCTGATAAAAAGAAACATGTTCTCTGCAAAACAGCAGACATCGAGATTTGTGGGTTCCTTCCTCCAGCCTCCTCACACCTCTGCTGGGCCTGGGAGAGTTAGGATGCAGAGATGTTAGGAGTTTGCACAAGGTCACCAAAAACGAGTGTCCTAGCAGCAACCAGAACCCACGGTGCCTGATGTCATGCCAACAAGCATCCTCTGTCTAGACACTGGCATAAATTAGCAGTCTGATGGAATCTGAGGGCTTCCCTGGAGGACTCACCAGGGCCGGCATGGAGAGTCAAAGCTCTGGAATTCAAGCCTAAACCCTGTTTATGATCTTTCCTCCTCCTTGAGGAAATCATGCTATCTCTTACATCAGCGCTTCTCCGTTCCCTGGTGGGAAGACTGCTGACTCCTGAAAAGGTAGACAGGTGTAGGATGCAAGAACCTTTCGGTGTCACCTTTATGGATGATTCTGGAATTGTTGTAATGGGAAGTGGAATACTGAACAAAAGAGGACGTGTACCTTTGTGCACATAGAAGATTTGGACCTTGATCTTGTTCAAAGCAAAAGTGCAGAGAAAAATTAAAGTGAGTGTGGTCAGTTTCCTTCCTAAACTCTTCATGGTGCCTGTGTTTGAAAGTCAGGGCTCATACCTCCATCCCACCATGCCTGAAGAGTGAACAGGATGCTGGGTTGGAATCTCCAAGAGCTTCCTGCCCGGTGATCATTGGAAACAGACTTGCGATGCACTGTGCAGTGTTAACACGCGGGAGGTTAAGTGCAAGCTCTCAGGCCCTTTGATGTATCAAATACCAAGGACTTTAACATAATAGAACTGTAAACCTCAAATCAGAGCTAATCACACTAATTTGCTGAATTCCAAAACCAAACCAAAATGTTCATTTCTTCTTTAAACTAAACCACAAATCCAAGTTGTTTTGATCTACAGATCTATCTAACAAAAGATTTGAGGTGGCTTACAAAAAATACATGCAATAAAACAAAACTCTAACTAGATAAAAACCAGGATCAGGGGAAAATCAAAAGAATCAAAACCAGAGGGAGTATTACAACATAGATATGCAAGACCTACGTGGTAATTTAAGTTGAATCCATGAGTTCCTGAGCCCCTGGCAGCCAAAGCAATATGGAAGACACATTAATGACAAAACACACAGGACTCATAAAGAGAAAAACTTTTTAAACAGCAGTTAACTGGTTTAAAATCAAGCCAAATCTCTTCCGATCACCAGGAAAAATGATAACAAAATATTCTCAGCATCACACTAAAACTATTTTACTTGGTTCAAGATCCTGTTTAATACACACAATGGTTTCAAAAATCACTGATTTCTTGGTCATTTACTTTCTATTTGCTATTGGTTTTCAAGCCCTGCTTGAAGATAGTCTAATTCTCGTAAACCCAGCGAGTCCAGATTTTCCTTCTTTGCATTCTTGCCTGAAACTATTTCAAGTTCTTGCTGTACTGGTTTTGCACACGACCTCATTGTTTTAGCAATTAAAGAATAAAACTTGCACGCGTGTCTCCGGGGAAATGAAAATTCAAGAGGTTAAGTGCCGGCCTTGCACTGCAGAGTGTGGTTCCTAATCCCCAGGGAACTCCCCTAAATTGTTTGGATAAACTGAGGAAATGTCAGGGGGAGTTCTGACACTGAGCATGACATTAATCTTCGTAACCATTCCTCCAGATGTGCACGAATGTTGTGAGGATGCTGAATCCCCAAGTTCACCGCGGCAGCCGCTCTTCTCTGGAGACCCGGGTGGGTGGACGAGGCTGGGGGTGGGATAGCCGAATCAGTTCTCTTCCTCAAGTATTCTCACATTTTAAGAAGAGCTGTGTGTTTACGCTTGCAGAAAGGACACCTTTACTTGAAATAATGCTTAAAACTATGAGAAAATGTTCAGTACCTATTATTACATGAAAAAGCAAGTTACAAAACGAAATTGCAAGCAGATCAATGGCCACTACTATAATAGGAGCTATCACTATATATAGAAATATATTGGGTGTATATATGCTAAAATCTTAACAATACTTATAAATATTTATTTAAAATAACACCTGGTTCTCTCTGGGTGGAGGGATCTTTACTATTCACACTTTTCTAAGTTTTCTACAACAAATACTGTTTTACAATGACATAAAAAAATAGTTTCTCCTGTTTAACACCTTAAACTTAGTCATCTTAGACTATCCAAGGGGTATCACATCTATTTGTAGCAGAAAACTCTCTGTACACTCATGACCTGCCTATACTTTTTTCCTTGTGGCTGTAATTAGAGGGTGGCCGACATTTACTTGGGGACAGACACACTACAGGCAAGGCATGTTTTAAAGGATTTTAAGTAGCACAACCCTGAAGAGAGATTGGAATTGGTTCTCAGACTGTACACTATCTCTTATTGCTTCTGGGGGACTCAGATCAGTTTGCAAATATTGTCGAATTTAAAAAGGAGTTTTAATACCCACTGTGTAATTTGTCCTCACCCCATCTGTCGACAGCAGAAACAAATTAGCTTCTCTCCACATGGCCCGCTCTCCCCTGTTCCTTCCCCACCCCCACCCAGGCTGTGTTCCTCTCCAAGAACCCAAGACATGGGAAGAAAAGCTGAGTCCAGGAAAGACCTTTGCTTGCCAAGGCAACAAGCAACGCGGGCAGCGTGTGTCTGCGTATATGTATGTGCCTGCATCTGTGTGTGACTGTGTGTGTGTCTGTGTCTTTGTCTGTCTCTGTGTGTGTCTGTGTGCCTGTGTGTGTCTGTATGTGCTTGTGTGTGCAAGCATGTATGTGTGCATATTCATCCCCGTGTTTAAAAGTGTCTGTATATGCAGATATTTAGGCAGGTAACCAGTATGCAGTTGTCCAGCTCAAGACACCATATGAGGTCACATTTTCCTTAATGGCCAAGCCATAGCATCTCCTGCTTATTGTAAAAAAGTCATGTCTTCCCAGTGGCCCCTCTGTGATGATCAAGTGGTCCAGGGTCTACATGGACCGGGAGGTCAGACCTGGTTATTCTCTTCTGGATGAGGAAACTGGGAAATCTAACCATGCCCTCAGCTGCAGTCATATGGTGTTCCTGGAGAGCTCATGACCCCGATGCCAAGTCCATCTTACCCCATGCAGTGTGGCGGGGCTACCACCCACTCCCCAGGAAAACAGGTGGCAAGTGGGGTGTTGTCTGCTGCTTTGGTCACTTCAGCAGCTCAGACCCTCAAGTCAGCACTTCCTGTCCCATCCTTCTAGTGGTGTGCTCAACCATGGTCTCTGTGCCAAGGAGGCCATGCCAGTGTGGCCAGGCCTGAAGGACAGTGTCCAGAATTGGCTCCCCGACCACCCTACTCACCCACAGGCCCAGGCTGGGGTCTGAACTGTTGTACCTCCATGTGGCCACAGTGTTGCCTCGAGTTCCTGGGCCAAGTCCTCTTTCCAGGACGGGACTATTTGAGACCTTCTTGCAGCTTTGGACTTTCAAGGTGAATGTTGGGCCTCATCCTTCTTTCTCCCAAAAGTCCCCTTGGCCCGGATGCAAACTGACTCACCTCCTCCCAGTGACCCTCAAACCCAACACTCTTGATGGGGGAAACTGAGTCCACTAAAAGGCCAAAGCTCAAGGCTCTAATGAAGAGACATTCCTACTCCCCACCAAATCTAACCTTAAACCCAAACAGTGAGTGTCTGTTTATCTGAAGCAATTCAAGTACTTTTGGCTTAAACACAAAAGACCTTTCCTGCTAGGAACAGAACTGGCTGACATTTTTTTAAATGACAAGTTTTGCTTTTAAAAATAATAATAAACTAGAACAACAAAATAAACCGTGCACAGTAATAACTCCAGTGCATGAATATGTGAATATATGACTATAATAATACCTATCCCTTAATGAGCACCACATATGTAAAAGACATGTTCCAAGCACTTCCTAGGCAATGTGTTCTTTTATTCTCCAAAAACCAAGTAGCTAGAAACGATTCTTAGCCCTATACTGCCAATGACGAAACAGAGGCATAAAGAGGTTAAAATAATTTGCCCAAGGTCATGTGGCCCAAACTGTATTAAAGTCAACATGCAAACCCTGATTATCTGACTTCAAAGTCTTCACTGTATATGTGATTTTTTAAATTATTAGACTTTCATTAATAAAGTTTATTTTCTAGTAGTTTTACAGAAAAATTGAGCAGGTAGTACAGAAAGTTCTCCTATGTTACCTTCCACAACCTTAATGGCTTCCCCATTCACAGCTTACGTTAGTGTGGTCTACCTGTTACAATTAGTAACGTATATTGACACGAAAATATTAACTAAAGTTCCTAATTAACTCGGATTTCCTTCTCTTTTTTTTTTTGAGTTGGAGTCTCACTCTGTTGCCCAGACTGGGGTGCAGTGGCCGCTCCCGGCCACCGCAGCCTCGCCTGCTGGGCTCTGGCGATCCTTCCGCCTCAGCCTTCCAAGTAGCCGGAATTACAGGCATGCGCTACCATGCCCGGCTGATTTTTTGATTTATTCTAGAGATGAGGTCTTGCTGCCCAGGCGGGTCTCAAACCCGCGGGCTCAGGCAATCCACTCACCTCAGCCTCCCAAAGGCGTGGGATTACAGGCTGAGCCACCAAACCCGGCTAATTTCCTTTTTTTTTTTTAAACCTGATGTCCTTGTCTTGTTCTAGGATCCCATTCAGGATGTCATATCACATTTAGTCACCACATCTCCTCTGGCTCCTCTTGGCTGTGACGGTTTCTCAAACTCTCCCTGTTTTTGATGACCTTGACAGCTTTGCTAACTCCTGGACAGGTATTTTGTAGGAGGCCCCTCTGTTGGAAAGTGTCTGATAATTTTCTCATGATTAGACTAGAGTTGTGGGTTTTTGGGGACAAAGACCACAGAGGTGAAGTGCCGTTTTCATCACATTCTATCAAGAGTATGTATGATCAGTATGATTTGTGACTACTGATGGAAACCTGAAACGCATGGCTGAAGAGTGTGTTGGTGTGATTTTAAGACCCAGGCAGAAGTAACTCAGGCCTTGGGGGATGGAGTGTGTTGATCTTTGCTCAGGATCCTATGATGCCTTCACCCATCTTAGTGTTGGTGCCTAGGGAGTCTACACTGCCACATCACAGGCTACCAACTTCCTCCACAGGGTTCCAAGCAGCAGCACAGGACCCCCCCATTCCCATTGCTGGGATTTAGGAAGATTGTCCCAGGAGCTTGTACCACGTGTCCCACCCCGTGATTCTCTTTTGTCCTTATTTACTGCAGACATTCCAGGCTCAACACTCAGGGTTAAGAAGACAGTGGTGAGGTCATCAGTCATTCCTTATTCCAGAGTGCCTCAGCACTACCATGCCACTCCAGTCAGATTGCTCGGACTGGGGCCTGAACTGTTGTTCCTCCGTATGGCCACTTTTACCATTTTGTGTCCATCAGAACAGGCATCTCTGACAGTGGCCACACATGGACATGTGAAAACATTCTTACCTAATACATGGACTTGGCTGGGAAGGGGAGGTCTTGAAACCACCTGGTGCTTGGGTTTGAGGAGGTCAGGGGTCATACACTGGCAGCCCGGGGGTCCTCAGGTCAAACTCAGCCCATAAGCAGGTTGTTACTCTTTCTTTTAATGAATAGATTTAATTTTTTTTACAGCAGTTTTAGGTTCACAGTAAAATGGAGAGGAAGGTACAGTCCCATGACCTCTCCCCTCACACAGGCATGGCCTCCCCAACTCTCAACATGTCCCCCAGAGACACTTGCTACAACTGATGAACCTACACTGACGTGTCATTATCACCCAAAGGCCACAGTTTACATCAGGGGCTACTCTTGGTATTACATATTCTGCAAGTTTGTGCCAAGGCAGAATATCATGAAGCCACCATGACAGTGTCATACAGAGTGTCACTGCCCTCAAAATCCTGTCTCCATGTATTCATCCCTCTCTCCCTCAACCCTGGCAGCCACTTATCTTTTTACTGTCTCCACGATTCTACCTTTTCTCGAATGTCAAATAGTTGGAATCATACAATGTGTAGCTTTTTCAGATTGACTTCCTTCACTTAACAATATGCATATAAGGCTCTCCATGTCTTTCCGTGGCTTGAGAGCTCACTCTGTTTAGCATGGAATAATATTTCGTAGTTTGGATGTGCCACAGTTTATCCACTTGCCTATGGAAGGACATTGTGGTTACTTCCAAGTTTTGGCAATAATGAACAAAACTGCTATAACCATTCATGTGCAGGCTTTTGTGGGGACATTAGTTTTGACCTCAAAGAGGGTAACTGCTAGATCATAAGGCGAGGGTATGCTTAGTTTTGTAAGAAATTGACAAAGTGTCTTCCCAAGTGGCTGTACCATTTTGCATTTCCACCAGCTATGAATGAGAGTTCCTGTTGCTCCACATCCTCACCAGCATTTGGTAGTGTCAGTGTTCTGGGTTCTGACTATGTTCATAGTTATTTAGTAGCATCTCACTAGTTCTTTAATTTGCAGTTCCCTAATGACACATGAGATCCTTCCATCTGCTGATTTTCCATCTGCAGATCTTCCCTGGTGAGGTGTCTGTTCAAATCTTCCCCATTTTTAAGTTGATTGTTCATTTTCTTATTGTTAAGTTGTCTGAGTTTGCTGTGCACTTTGAACAACAGTCCTTTCTCAGAAACATCTTTTGCAAATATTTTCTCCAAGCCTATGGCTTGTCTTCTCATTTTCTTGTTTATTAATTTTTAAAACTTTGAATAAGTGGCCAATATTTAAACATTAAAAAATTCCTCATGAAACTTTGGGTTTCTAATTTTTCCTTAAAATCAGAAAGATCGGACAACATGGGCCACTCATCCCTACATAGCAACACTTGGCTGGAAGGGGGGTGGCTGTACCTTGTATAAGGCACATGCTCTCTGATGTACCTCAGTCTCCACCCCTCCCTACTGTCTCAAGAGACTGAGCTCAGTGTCAGTTCCCTCTTAATTCATTAATGTCAATGCCCAACTTCTTGAGATTGAGAGTATTAATGTCTTATTGTTTCAAGCATCAATCATGTTCATTGACATAAACATAAAATTCTTGAGCGGGAAAACAAAAAAACTTGCTTATTGAGCATCTACAAGGCCTGACCACCTGATACACTGTGTATATTCAGTTCTCCCATCATCCCTTTCAACAGAAGTATTAGCACTTTTATTTTGTACATGAGAAATCTGAGGTTCTCAGAGAGAGAGTGGTACATTCAAGGTGACACACCTAGGGACCAGTGGAACAAGGATTTATATCCAATTCTGACTCTCAAACCCCACGTGATTCCTCTAAACCAAGAGGTTTCCCTCGAAGGCAGGGAACCTTGATTTTTCCCAAAGAAGGAGCTTTTGCCAAAAATCAGGGGTGCCCCTTGGCAGCCAGGGCTCTCCCCTTTGTGGCTTCATTACTTATCACCATCTTCTAGAAACCATCACCCCAGCCTCATCCACCATCCTGAGGCTCCGATAAGAGTTGTCACACCAGTACAATGTGGCCCTACCTGCCGGACATGCTCGGTGGTGCAGAATGAGTGATTGACTCACACCCAATTCCAAATGTTCCCTGTGAATTTGATATTTGAAACTGAATTAGTAGTCATTGGAACAACAAAGGCTGGTTATTGTTGGAGCTGAGTCACATAAATAGTTATGCTACAAGGAAAAGTTTCCATGAACTCCAAACACTAAAGACCCTTGGCCCCTGGGGTCCTCCTTCTCCCTCTGTGACTCGCGGCTTTGTGCCTCTTTGAATTCTATGACAGTCCTCAAGTATCCTTCCCAATAATAATAACTTTTAGAAAAGAAATAGCAAATGAACTCCTTCACCTCACCACCAAATCACCTGTGAGTCAGACTCTTGGAAGCAGAAATCAAGATGGAAAAGGCCGTGGTAGCTAGGACACTGGAAGAATGACACAAGTAGCAGGCTGATTGTCATCAACTCTGTTATGTTGTCGGAGCAGCCCTCTCTCTTCTGTGTTCAGCATCCCTGGGAATTTTCTATTTGGACCCAGGAGGGGGTAAGGTTGGAAATCCATGGGTCCTAATATTGATGGTGGCCATGTCTTTATTGTGACCAAAAAAAAGTCAGCCTTGAGGAGAGAGAGACAATAGGCAAAGATAGGAGATGGAAAGAGAGACTGCAGAGGCCATGACTGTGTTTGGTGATAAGCACCAATCAGTTTCCCTTTGCCTAAGCTGACCCACGTTTGGTCAACTGGCCCCAAGAGCCTTCTGACTAATACAGGTACATCTGGCAAAGTTGATCCTGGGTGCAGGCTATTTCTTACAACTTCACGGCTTGCCACAGTGGGTACTCCATCAATGTTTGTTAAATGACTAGATGAATGAACAGAATATGGTTGACAGCTTCCTGCTCCTGGTGACTGGTACAATTGGACTGATTGAGTTTAGGAGGATGGACAAAGAATGGACAGAGAAAAACAAGGACTTTGGAGAACGCCCTCATCCAAGACTCCCCTGAGACTCGACAAGGCCACCCACAACCCAGTCCATCATGGTCACAGAAGCAGAAATGGCCACTGTGGGATGCTACAGTGGTGACTCCTGGGGTCATGGTTGGACTTGCCTGTATATCACAGGGCTTGGCCAGTGCCTGGCAGAGTGCCTGGTGCATAGTAGGTGCACAATGGATAGTAACAAGGGCAGGAATAAGTAAGCGGACTTAGCGCCTCTGAGGGCTAAGCCAAGGCCCAATGCTTACCCTTCAAACCCGGTAACCATGTAATAATAATTGAGGCTTAACCGCAGTAGCCAAGATGCTGATTCATTCCTTCAACAGATATTGATAGAGAACCTACTTCGTGTGGGGTCTGGAGTTGGACACTGGGGATTCAGACACAAGTAAGCTACAGTTATGGTAGTATGGTCTGAGGGAGAGTTATGTGACAACACTCATATAGTAATTTGCTCACTCCGAAAAATCCATGAAACTCCCACCATGTGTCAGGCATACTGCTGGGGCTGGCATGACGTGGTGCCATAAAGAGTCAGGCAGCTGGGCTCTTGCTGAGCTTGCCCCATCCCTATACAATCTTGGGGAAGTCCCTCCCTCTTTCTGGGTCTCGGTTTCTCCATCTGTAAAATCACGTGAGAAGACCAAATGATTCACGGGCCCTTTCATTTCTCTCTCCTCCTCCTCCTCCTCCTCCTCCTCTTCTCTCTCTCATCTTATTCTGTCACCCAGGCTGGAGCGCAGTGGTGCAATCATGGCTCACTGGAGCCTCAAGCAATCCTCCTGCCTTGACCTCCCAAAGAGCTGGGATTACAGGCATGAGCCCCACTGCTTTTTTACTTTTTAATTTTCTGTGGAGATAAGGTCTTGCTATATTGCCCGGGCTGGTCTCAAAGTCCTGGCCTCAAGCAATCTTCCCATCTCAGCCTCCTGAGTAGCTGGGACTATAGGCAGGAGTCCTCACATTCAGCCTACCGGCCCTTCCGTTTCTAAGCCAGGTCCCATGGGGAGAGCTTAGCTGAAACTTAATCCTGCTAATCTTCAACTTCACTTCCCTCCTCTACGAAATGGGCTTATCACAGACAGCACGTACTTCACTGGGTTATTGTAAGAATTAAAAGAAAGAATATATGTCAATTACTAAGTATGGCGCCTGGCACCCATTCAGCGCTCTCTACTCAACAGTCTTAGCATTACCATTACTATATTCTATTTGACACCTGCAGCGTGTCCTTCTGTGTCAGACACTGAGCCAGGTGTCCTTGAAAAGAAGCATAAAAGACCCTCCAGGGTCCACCCTCCACGAGTGTTCCGTGAAGTGGGTGGACGGAGGGAATTCAAATCCAGGGGCTGGGGGAGGGTGAGCCTGCTAGGGACCAGAGCTGCTCAGGAGAGAGGAGGCGGGGCCGACGGGGTGGGAGAGAGGGCGTTGGGGGGGGGATAATGGCGGACAGGGGTGAGGGTGAGAGGAAGTCTTGGGGGGAAGGGTGCCGGGCCGCATCCTTTCCATCATTGAGCTCTGGCGGCTGGGCCTGGGCGCAGTCCCCGACTGCGGCTGCGCTGGGGGTGCCGAAAGGTGGCCTTGCGGGTAAGTCCTTCCAGCTGCGGCCAGGTAATCCCGGGCCTTCTTGCGGGAGAGATGATACCCCCCGAGGGCCAGGCCTGGTCCGGCTCAGGATGCTTGCCCTGCGAAAATGCTCAGCAGCCCTCGCGTCGAGGAGCGCTCGGGTCCAGCATGAATCATTCCTTTTTGAACTTGTCTAAATGTGTTTATAAAATAAAGCTGCGGCCCAGGGCTGCTCCGGGCGGAGCGGGAAGGTAATATGTTTTTAATTGGAGAGATTGGGGGAAGGAGGCAGCAGGCCAGGGTGAGCTCAGCCCGCATGAATGCGGCTGGGCGGGAACAATGCGCGTTCCCGTTGCTTGACTCCAGCCGACCCGGCTCGGTGGGCAGTGCTCCACCGAGGTGAGCCGGAGCGCGCGTCCTGGGAGGCGGCCAGAAGCCCTGGACAGGAAGGCCTGGCGGGTCAGAGCAGGAGTCTCACAACCCCCTTGCGCCCAAGAGCCGGGCAGGATCTGGAAACGGACTCCCACGCAGTGCAGACCTGGTGGACTGGAAGTGCGTCGCCTCTGCAGAGGGGACAGTCACCACTCAACTCAGCCAGTCCCATCATCATATCTAATAATGTCTCAAGAGAAATCAGGAATTACATATCGATGTGAAAGCGCCTCATTTTAAACGTTGGCTTCAGTTGATTTTATCCTATTTCCTTACTTATTTTTGGCCGTGTGGGCCAAATAAAACAGATGTGCAGGCCGTGTTTGGCCCTGCAGCTGCTCCCTCTGGTAGGCCCTGGGCTGGCCCTCACTTTGCCATTTACTTTAGGCAAGTTACTTGGCTTCTCTGAGCACTGGTTTCCTCAATGAGACATCTGGTCGTTTGGTGCTACTTTTTCTGACTTTTCTAATGGTTTCCACGTTGAGGATAAAGAACACAGGAGAAAAGGCAGTTGTTGTATTCATTGGGCAACTGCTGTGTGCCAGGCAAGGTGCTAAGCAATTCACACGCTTTGTGTTTTGCTGTCTTGTTTTTTCCTTTTAATCATCATCATGATTCTGTAAGCTAGATCTTATTCCTGCTCTACAGATGAGGAAACAGAACCTTGAAGAGATGAAGCTGGTGGTTGAACCCATATTTCCAAATTTAAGAAGTTGAAATCCCAGCCTGAAAAATACAGTGAAACCCCCATCTCTATAATTTTTTTTACAATCTCTTATTCAATCAACAACAGTTTTTTGCGAAGTGAAACAGGCAGATCTGTCAAGGGTATAATGAAGTAGGTACTCCCCTAGGCTCTTCTACTTCTAACCTTTCCAAAGAATGACACGGATTACAATTAAAGGATTGTTATTAAAGGACTCATCCATTCTAAAAGATTCACCCTCTTTTACCCAATATTTCATCTTGAAGGAATCAATCCTAAAGAAAGAAATGGGCTGTAGTCAAAGATTTTCAAAAAAGACTTCACAGATAATTGAATGTTTGTCATAAAGGAAAGAGTTAAGTAAGTCATGTAATCACCATACCAAGGAATATCACGTAGCCTTGACAGTGTGCAGCCACAGGAGAAAGTGCTTACAATAAAATATTAAGAAAGTAGAATGCAAAATTAGGTAAAAATGTATGCTATACCCAAAAAATTCTAAGGTGGGAAGGAAATTCACCTTAATGTTCATCTCTGAGTGGTGAAATGTTAATTTAATTTTCTTCTTTTGTGTGTGTGTGTATCAGGGTCTCACTCTGTCTCCCAGGCTGGAGTGCAGTGGCACGATCATGGCTCATTGCAGCCTCAGCCGCCTGGGCTCAGGCAATCCTTCTGCCTCAGCCTCCCAAGTAGCTAGGACTACAGGTGCATGCTACCACGCTCAGCTAATTTTTTTTTTCTTGTAGATACGAGATCTCACTATATTGCCTAAGGTGGTCTCAAACTCCTGGGTTCAAGCAGTCCTCCTGCCTTGACCTCCCAAAGTGCTGGAATTACAGGTGTGTGCCCGGCCTTGATTTTCTTCATTCTTTTATTGAATTTTTTAGGTTTTTCTCTAATGGGTATATTACATTTTATAAACCTAAGTGTATATATTTGCAGGATGTAATGGGCCTCATCTCATCCAGTTTGGGAAGTGGATGGGTCTCAAGTGAGGTATCACATTTATTTGAAAAACAATAGCCCAGAAAGAAACTCTAGAGAGAAAAAGACCACAATGTAAAGTGGTTATTATTGGTTGATAGGATTATGGGTGATTTCCCCCCCTACTTCTTTATGTTTCTGTGTGTGTATGTGTGTGTGTGTGTGTGTGTGTGTGTGTGTGTGTGTGTGTGTATGTGTGTGTTTAACTTTCTACATGGAGATTTCTTTGGAATTGGCAAACAAACAGACAACCATGAAATACTCCCTTGCATTTGCGACTGTTCAGGCGGGGAGGTATTCTTGGCAGCAGAACTATGCCAGAATCCAGGTGTCCCTCCTCATTGCTCTGTCTCCACTCTGGTTTTGGTACCTGAACCCACAGCTACCATGATAGATTTGGAAGGGTTTAGTAACACTCAAATCAGTTTAAACCTAAAGAAATGTGAAATTATGATACTTTTGTAGCATGTAGACGAATGGCTTGTCCAGCTTGTTCTCCAAATCTATTTTCTACCCCTTTGCCAAGTTAAAATGACCTATTGCCTATTCTATTTAATTGAGGCAAACACACCTGTCATCAAGACGTTGCTGGGCTAGAAAGCACATTTCCCTGGCACAGCTTTGCGATCTGAACTTGTTACTTCCTAGACCCAATCCTTCGAGGAGCTTGTCACTCTTCCAGCGGAAAAATCATGTCTCCCAGTGACCTTGCTAAGAGTCAAGACTCTCACATTCTCTCGTCAGAGATGCCCAGGGTCCCTTGTGGGATTTGCCACTTGGTGGGGCTTCACCCCTGTCCAAGCCATCATCCTACGTGTACTCCTACTCTTGTTCCACGAGACACCTGCTCCCTTCCCTAGTGTGTATATCCAGAGGGCCTGGGCTGATCATCTGTGAATCTGAGCACATTGCTGCCCTCCTCTCAGCCCTCCCTCTTCCCTTGTGTATAGAAGGGTAAGAAAACACCAACTTGACTCAGTTGCTCAGAGGATTAACATAAGACAATTTGTGTGTAAAACCTTGGCCACCAAGTAGATTGTCTTCCTTCCCTCCCTGGCATCTTCCTTGGGGAGCCTTTTCTAGTCTTTCACACGTGCCTTTGGCCAGTTTCAGCATGTCACCCAAGCCCCATATTGGGCATTCTTCAGGGACTGGTGCAGAGTTACCTGAGAGACAGAGGTCTTAGCTTGGGGCCAGGCACTGGGCATGGCTGAACTTTGTTTTACATGGTCCTCAGTGAAGGGGGGTCACAGCCATCAGTCCCTTTTTACAGGGCGCTAAGGCACAGGGAGGAGCTGTGCCACGCTGACGAGTCTCTTGGCAGGGTTGTGTGTTTGTGTTTCTCCCACCTCCTTCCTGCTCAGTCTTCCTTTCTCTGCCTTCACTGATGAGTCTTCGAAGTTCACAAAAACAGAAAGGCAAGCAACTGAGAACCCCCATTCTAGCCCAGATCTCTGGCCATCACCCATCTCTTCAGGCTCATTGAGCTCTTGACTGTGGTGCCGAGAGCCAGTCCCTCTAAGAGCCAACCCATGTCAATTTCGTGTTTATGAAGGTGACAGTGGTTCTTGGCAAGTAGGATGGTGTCAGCCTCTTTTGGGAGTTTCTAGATCCTTTTCAGATCTTTTCTGCTCTGAGGACTGTGGAACATTTCAAGGTTGCTGCAGAAAATAAAAGCAAATTCATCTAATGCCATTCTACCTTAATTTCAAAAAAACAAGCAATAAACAAGTTAATAAATGGAAGGCGAAGTTCAATAACTGGAGAAAGTGAGATATATGAAGAAAAAAATAGCAATCACCCCAGCGTATGACCTTGGGCAAGTTACTGAAGTCTCAAGTTTTCCTTATCTGTAAAATGGGGGTAATAATTTCTAGCTCATAGTGTTGTCTGGTGGCTAATTTCAGTGACACAATGTGTGCAAAGAGAACTCCAGCACATGGTAAAAGTTCCATTAGACACAACAACAATAATCTCTTCAATCGAGGGAAAGTAACCACAGGCTCAACGCTTTCCTGTCACATCTTGTTTCTTTGCTTCTACTGCCTGGAGAAGAGAGTAGCAGCTCAGGGTGGGGAAAAGGGAACTTGGAAGTGTAAATGACTTCTTGCAACTTATCAGCCTGCAGTTAGACCCTTCCATACCATACCCCGTGCACCGAAATGCATTCCATATGCACTGAAGAACTGAATATTTTAAAAAATCAAACCATAGAGGGAAAAGACCTGAATATTTATCAGACCTCTGGGGAGGAAAGGCTGCTTAAATCTAGAAGCATCAGAAAAGATCACAAAGAAAGAGATGGACAGAATTGACGGCAGAAAAATTTAGCACATCTGTCTGTAGAAAAGACAGGAAAATGTGCGCAGCAAGAATGACAGGCCAAGGCATCATGTCTTTATTAAATAAAGAACTTGTACTATATGTATGTACATATGTATGTGAGGAGTTGAGAAAGCCATCCAGACCCTGCTGGATAAATGAACAAAGAGTTCAGATAGATACTTCATACACAAAGACATAGATTTAGGGAGAAATTAATCCCATTACCAACCCAGGAAATGAGTTAACACTTTTCTACCATTGACTGACACTGATTTTTTTTTAAAACAACAAAATACCTGGTGCTAAAGAAGGTGTAGTGAAACAGGCACACTTATACACTGATGGTAGATGAACTGGGGTAACCCGCTGGACAAACAAAATTTGCAGCATCGGGTGTTGTAAAAAAAATTGTCTGCTATATGTTTGGGGAAAACTAGAGAAAAGTAAAACTAGATCCCTGCCTTAAAGAATGTACAAGGTGAACTTCAAGTGGATTAAACACCTAAATGTGAAAGGTAAAAATATGAAGTCAGTTGCCAAAAAAAGTAGGAGATATTCTCTCTCTGACACATATTATCTGTGTCACCTTGGGCAGGACATTTTACCCCTCTGAGCCTCCATTTTCTCAACTGTAAAACGGGACTTTTCATACCCACCTTACAAGGATAGGTGTCTTGGGCAGAGATGGCTTTCTTTTTGGGGGCACAGCAGCTCATCCTTCCTGGCCTTTCCTGTGCTGGTATGGTCATGTGGGTGAATCCTGGTAAAAATGACAGGCACACTTCCAGGGCTAACCCTGCACAGCCTCCCA
Source organism: Cephalopachus bancanus (assembly GCA_027257055.1). Taxonomy (NCBI): domain Eukaryota; kingdom Metazoa; phylum Chordata; class Mammalia; order Primates; family Tarsiidae; genus Cephalopachus; species Cephalopachus bancanus. The sequence goes on from JAPVLO010000167.1 coordinate 6,778,682, forward strand.
TGCATGACGCCATGTGTCCTCTTGCCCCATCCATCGGTTGGCTAGAGAAGATTCAGGAGTCTAGAGGAGGGTGGCACAACAATATGAAAGGAGTTTGGGTCCCTGAATTCCCACCTGGTGAAGGCTGCTTGCCCAAGAACCCCTGATTAGATCTGATGTGAGAAGATGGAAACTACTATTGTATGAAGCCACTGAGATCTGGAGATGATCGGTTAGCACAGCCAGCAGAACCCATCCTACATAACACAGTGCCCAGTAATTATTATGCAATTAGACCAACAAATTCTACCTTGAGGAATTAAATGGTTGGACTTCCTTCAGTATGGTTCCTGGTATAGCCCCGAGTGGGTGGCATGGGATTTCTGAATCCAGTTACTAATCAACTGCACACTGCAGGATTTCCAGAGAAGCAGCTCAGAGCAAAATAGATTCTGTTGGTTGACTTTAGGTTTTATTCTCAATTGTTAGTGCTGGGTTTTGCACATTCTGAGCTTGGGATTGACTAGAGTGCTTTGACTAGACTAGACGAGAGCTCAAGAGATATTCAAAAGATCAACCAAAATAAAAGTACACAAAGGGAAATATGGAAGTCATCAAATTGCCTCTATCAGCTGATAATGTCTGTCCCTGGGCACACAGCCAGCAAATGTGAACCCTGGCCAGCAACTCACACACTCCGGGTGATCCAGAGCAGAGGACTATGATGACCGACTGGGGTGGGGGCAGAGGTTGGGAGAGGGTTGTGCAGCCCATGGGGTGGGCACAGAGATGCAGGTAACTCCCCTGACCCTGCAAAAGAACATTTAGGGCAGTATTTTACTGACAAACTTCATAAGCAACTGAGACGCCTATGGCAAACACTGTTACCCAACCCAACAGCCGTTTCCCCTTCTTTCTTAGAAAACAGTATCCCAATTTGGTTCTGGCTTCAAAGTTTGAATCATGATTGTTCTAAGCTAGTTTTGGCCTTTCCATTCCCTCTTGTCAGTGACTGGTCTAAGATTGGATATGTGATCCACTTCTAGCCAATGAGATGTTAGGGAAACTTTGCTAGGATTTTTTGGTGAAAGATAAAAGACAGAGGCAGTCAGAAAAAATGACCTTTCCTCCCACCTTTCCTTTTCACTGTAGAACTGCAGATGAAGATGTGATCCCTGGAGTTGTTGCAGCCATCTTGCCACCATGAGGGTAGGTCAAAGAGACTCTCAGAGACACCCATCCAGAGTTACTGAGTCTCTGAACCAACCTATATTATGTAAAATAACTATGTCTTTACTATGCACTCTTATTCAGGTGTTCTGCTGTAAGTTAAATCTATGGGCTTATCAGAGTTAAATTGGTAGAAGAATTTTTGGGAAAATTTGACTGGTATACTTGGAGTTTCCTAGACATGGTACCTGGTTCTTACTTGGGGATGTCTAAAGGCAAAAGCCTGGTTGATCTGCCCATGAGGACTAATTAAAGAGAAAGTACTGAAAGAGTAACCTGCCCTTTCAGAGTTTGCCAGGGCAAAAAGTGTTGAGTTTTATGTAATGAGTGCCATGAAACATGGCTGGACTAGAATCTTCTGGAAATGACTCCACCTAAAAGAAAGGAAATATATTCCCTCACAGTTCTGGAGGGCGGAAGTCTGAAATCAAAGACTCAACAGGGTCATGCTCTCTCTGGAGGCTCTAGGGAGGGATCTTTCCTTACCTCTTCCAAGGTGGTGGTTGCCAGGGCAAAGGGACCCCAGCAGGAGCTGTCTGTGTGGTGTGCGTCACGAATCTTAGGAACTGGGGAGTGTTGTAAGTCCCCAACCAGGAACTGTCTCATAAGATAGAAAATAGGGGAGTCACAGGGGCCCCATCAGGATGTCTCTGAAGAAGCCCAAAAGAGAGAGCCAGCAGTTATACAACAGCTCTCCAGAGTATGGAGAGCACCAATGACTTATTGTTCCAACACCAAAGTACCCTGGAAAACACACTCTGTGGACTTCCGGCATTACAGGACGTTTGGCCTTTGGGGTCTTTGCTGCTTCTCCCCACCAACCCAATGCTGCAGGAGCCAGAGCAAACACAGTCAATTGGAGGAGGAGGAGTGGAGGAGTGAGGCGGATGACTCATGGAAGAGTAGCCACGCTTACGTGCTGTCCACCAGGATCTCTTATCTCCATGCTAGCCTTCTGTCATCTCCCTGTTGAGTAGTTTCTGGGAGATAAATGCTTAGCTTCCCGGTTGATTTCCTTTTAGATTCTGTGAACAAGAGAGCAGAAATGGGAGAACAGAAGGTGGGAGGAGAGGCTTAGGGGGTGACGTAGTCTGGATGTTTGTCTCCTCTAAATCTCATGTTGAAATGTGATCCTCAGTGTTGGAGATGGGACCTAGTGGGAGGCGTTTGGGACATAGGCAGTCCTTCATGAAGGGCTTGGTGATGTCCTCACGCGGTAGTGAGTGAACTCATGTGAGAGCAGTTGTTTCAAAGAGCCTGGAGCCTCCCATGTCTCTCTCTCTCTCTCTTTATTTCTTTGAGATGAGGTCTTGCTATGTTGTCCAGGCTGGTCTCAAACTCCTGGGATCAATCAATCCTCCTGCCTCAGCCTACCAAAGTGCTGGGATTACAAGCGTGAGCCACTATGACCAGCCTCAAACAGTGTTTCTCTAGTCAGGGTTTCTCAACAGTGGCATTATTGGCATTATTGACATTTTGAGCCAGACATTTCTTCATTGGGAGGAGCAGCGTGTCTTGTGCATTGTATTAGCATTTTGGGCCAGGTATTCCTCTTCTTTGGGCGGTTTAGCAGCATCTCTGGCCTCTATGCTCTAGAAGCCAGTAGCACCGTCCAGTCACGACAATCAAAAACGTATCTAGATATTGACAAATGTACCCTGGGGGGGAGGGCAAAATCGACCTTGTTTGAGAAATACTGCTCTAATTGGAACATTTTTGTATTTAAAAAACAGCTAGCTGGGCTCGGTGGCTCAGCCTGTAATCCCGCGCCTTTGCGAGGCTGAGGTGAGTGGATTGCCTGAGCCCGCAGGTTCGAGACCCGCCTGGGCAGCGAGACCTCATCTCTACAATAAATCAGAAAAAATCAGCCGGGCGTGGTAGCGCATGCCTGTAATTCCGGCTACTTGGAAGGCTGAGGCGGAAGGATCGCTGGAGCCCAGCAGGTCGAGGCTACGGTGGCTGGGAGTGGCCACTGCACTCCAGTCTGGGCAACAGCGTGAGACTCCAACTCAAAAAAAAAAAAGCAGCTAAATTCCCAGCTTCTCTTGAAGAACCTACAGACTCTTAAACAATAATCAGCTGTTGCTAATTACCAGCTGCCCCTGTTTTATGGCATATTGGCTATCTACTGCTGCATAACCAGTTACCCCAAAACTTAGCAGCTAAGAACAACATTTCTTATCTCACAGTTTTTGTGGGGCAGGAATCTGGGCAGAGCTCAGCAGGATTCTCTAGCTCAAGGGCTCTATAAGGCAGCAATTAAAGTATTGGCCAGAGCTGCAGTCATCTCAAGGATTCGTGGGGGAAGAATCTGCTTCCAAGCTCACTGATGTGGTTGTTGGCAGGATTCACTCCTTGTGGGCACTGGACAGAGGGCCTCAGAAACTCACTAGCTGTTGACAAGAGCCACTCTCTGTTCCATGTCATGTGAGCCTCTTCATAGGGTAATTCACAACATGGCAGCCTACTTCATCAGGGCAAGCAAAAAGACAGAGAGGGAGAGGAGAGGGAGGGAGGAGATGGATAGGAGAGCCAGAGGTCACAGACTTTTACAGCCTAGTCTTCAAAATGATATCCATCACTTTAGCTAGATTCTCTTTCTCAGCAGTGCTCAGTAGGAGGGGCTTATCACGAGCATGGATACCAGGAGAGGAAGGCCATTGGGAGCCATGGTAGAAGCTACTGCATTAGTTTCCTAGGACTACCATGACTAATTACTATAAACCAGTGACTTGGAATGACAGAAATCTATTCTCTCACGGTTCTGGAGGATAGAAGTCAAAATCAAGGGTTTGGCAGGGCCATGCTCTCTCTGGAGGCTCCGGGGAAGGATCCTTCCTGACCTCTTCCAGAAGCTGGTGGTTGCCACCAATCACTGGCATTCTTTGGTTTGTAGATGCATCACTCGGATCTCTAACCTCTCTCCCCCTCGTCACATGTTGTCTTCCCTGTGTAGCTGTGTCCAAATTTGTCTCATCTTATAAGGACACTGGTCATTTGATTAAGACCCATCCTAATCCCATATAGCCGTATTTTAATTTGATCACATCTGCAGAGACCCTATTTGGAAATAAGATTGCATTTGGAGGTACCAGGGATTGGGACTTCAACATATTTGGGGGGGCACAGTTCAGCCCACAATACCTGCCTATCATAGATGGGGCAAGTGCATTTCTGTTGAGGTGTGCTGCTAATTACTATATTAGCAATGTCGCCTGCCCACTCTGCCATGATGCTCCTTTAATCATGATCCCCACTTAGCTACAGGACCTCCTTAAGGGAGGATCATCCTTGGACTCACAAAAAGCTTGACAAAGGGTGTTCTGTGCTTTGGGTCTGAGCTGTAGCCCTTCTACCTGCACTCAGGGGCTCAGCTCTTCCCTATGCCGTCCTCTGTTATGGCTTTTAGTACTCTGATTTCACAGCCTGTTTCTTGCTAGCCTCCTTGACTGTGAGCTCCTTGAAGTTAGAACTTTGCCTGATTCATTTCTGAGCTCCCAGCGCCTCCCATGGGGCCTGACGCCACATGGGTGAGTGATGGATTCACCTGAGGGGAAGATAAATGCATACATGGAAAGCCAACATGGATGGTACCCGGTGTCACAAAAAACAGGGAGAGACTTGGGGGACTGGCACAGATTGGAGGAGACTGAGAAGATGTGACAGCTACAACCAATGTGGTGTCCTGGAGCACATCCTGAAACAGAAAAGGACACTAGTGAAAAAGCTGGTGAAATTCAAAGAAAGCCTATGCACAATGAGAGCTCAGATAATGGTGTCATATCAGGATGATTAGTTTACACAGATGTGGTGGAAAATGTTCACATTAGGGGAAGTTGGGTAAAGGGCACATGGGACTCTCAGATGTAAATAACTTTTTTGTAAACCTAAAATTATTTCAAAATAAAAGATATAAATAAATTAATGTTAGGGTAAAGCAGAGCTGGGATCATCCAAGGGATTTACTAAGCCACTGTGTATGATAGTTCTAGAAAGAAGAGGAGATGGAGGAACCAGGAGCCGGGAGCACGAGCAGCAAGCACCTACTGAGGTCCCAGAGGGATGAGCTGGTGTCACTCAGTTTTGGCAAGTCCTCCTGGCTTCTTATTCGCAAAGTGGGTGAAACCCAGATGTCAGCCAGGGTTTTGTCAGCACTTCAGGCCTAGCTGGGATAGCCCGAAGCCCCCCAGTCCCATGGTGAGAGCACTTGACAACTTTCTGAGAGTTCTGCACATTTGCAGAAGTCGAGGCTCCTCAACTGCCAGGCTTCTTGGCTCCTGCGCTAAGTATGCGTGCGTCGCCTCATGGCCCCATTCGCTGGACACAGACACACACACACACACACACACATACACACGCACACCTCTCACTCCATGTCTTCTCCGTCTGCTGTGCAGGGCAGCCCAGCTCTCCTCCTGGGAGCTCCGATACCCAGAGCCCTCAGGATCAGTGCCTCCTTCAATCCAGTCCATGGTAACATACGACTCCCTGCCCGGGAGGAATTTGGACAGCAGCTATTAACATGCCATTTACTTTAGCTCCTTGTGCAAAATGTGAGGGCTGCCTGTCTCCTCTCGGGCTCATGATGGCCGTGGCTTTGATCCACCGTGTCTAGACAATATTGCCGGTCAGAATCAGTTGGGAGAAGCCTGGCGATATAATTATTGGCTTGCAACAAAGCACTGATATTTCAAATGATTTGGGCTAAAATTATATAACATAGAGTAGCTCCAAGGTTAGCCCTACGACAATGTCATCCTTCCTCATTTGCATTCTGGTGTGTTCTCCTGAGTGGGACGGAAAGTATGAAACCACAGATAGTCAGTGGGAATCATGCAGAGAATACCATGTGTGACAACCTTGTCACATGTACACCAGCAGCAAGAGCGATTCAGAACTGCCATATCAGGGGACTGAGTGAGATATTTACAAACTATAAAATGCTTAAGTGAAGTTACCGACTAAGGTTCCTATTTGGCCGGGAAGACCCTTAAAGGTGATCTGGTCCAGGATCAGCTCCTGGCATATTACATATGGAGAGGGAAGTGACATGCTCAAGGTCACATCATAAGCCAGTGACAGCCCAGGCCTGGATCCCAGCACCTGGCAGCCTCTATTCGTACCTGGAGACTTTCAGATGAAAATGGAAGGGCCCTGGGGGAGATCAGTGCTGGCAACATGGTCCTCCATTTTTCTCTGAATTTCTAAGAATGCTGGGAAGTGAGCACTGTTTTTAGTCACTTGGAGACAACCTTGTTCTGCAACACCCTGCTCACTCTTCTCACTAGAGCATGTCTTGTTTGACAATTTGAGGGATAATGAGGACCAACACAGGGAGTCAGCCAAGCTCCACAGGGAAAGGATGGCATCGAGTGGGAAGGGCTGGAATCCTGGCGCTGTGACGCCCTCATTGCCTGGCCTTGACCGAGCTCCTCAAAGCAGCCTTGCTCTCCTCTGCTGAAGGATGGGGCAGCTGCATCTCTCTCAAAGTCTGAAGGGAAGAGCAGGGTCCCCAGTGCACAGCAGATCCATCTTGGGGACTCTCGGCCATCTGCCCCCGCCCAGGGCTCCCAGCTTGGCTGCTTAGAAGAAGGATCATCTCTGTGCTTCTTCCTCCAGGTCTGCAGGTGTGTGGCCTGATTTTCTTCCCTCTTTCTTCCAGGTAACTCAAAGAAGGAGTTAAAGGGATAAAGGCACCACGGACCTTCTGTGCCCAGGACGCACTTCCAGAGTAGGAGGGAAAGCAAATGCTTGAATTGGAATGCTTCTTCAAGAAGTCATCTCTTCAAGGCCATCCCCTCTCCCCTAGTTTCCATGTTGTAACATCAGACCTTGCCATCCATGCGAGTGAATTAGCACATTCAGTAATGGTGCACCTTGCAGCTGATAGCATCTTAAATTTTATGAGCCAAGGCACCTTAAGCAGCGAAGGGAACTTATTAGCTCGTTGGACCACAGAAATGAATGATGCCGGCATCAGGGCCCTCAGGACCCAGGAGCTGGGGGTCCATCCTTCCTCTTCTCCTTCTCCGTCTTCCTCCTTGTTGCCCCACCCTCCCCAACCCATCCCATTTGTCTTCTCTGTACCCTTTGTCCTTCTCACTTCTACGTTTCTGCCTTATCTTGACTTCACTTCCCCAGATCAGCTCGCCCCACAAAGCTGGATGCGTGAACCATGGAGCTCCAAATGTGACAAGAGAGGAAAAGGTGGCCCTTCCTACCATCTCCAGGAAGAAAAATTTCAGCAAAGGCCTCAACCGGGTCATGTGCCTGTCCCCTGACCAGTCACGACTGAGCCTGGGCCATATCTCCCCCTGTGGGCCAAAGCAGTCCACTGTGAGGGTGGCCTCCACCTGCCTCCATGGTTGTCTCAAGCACAGGGTCCAAGGGTCCTATGGCAACAAGGAGCCTGGCCCAAGAGCTCACGTGCTTCCTTTTCTGTTCCTCACCAAGTCAAGGTCACACTCAGTAGCTATTCCTTTTTTTTTTTTTTTTTTGAGTTGGAGTCTCACTCTGTCACCCAGACTGGAGTGCGGTGGCCATTCCCGGCCACCACAGCCTTGCCTGCTGGGCGCCGGCGATCCTTCCGCCTCAGCCGTCCAAGTAACTGGAACTACAGGCGTGCGCTACCATGCCCGGCTGATTTTTTGATTTATTGTAGAGATGACGTCTTGCCAAGTTGCCCAGGCAGGTCTCGAACCCGTGGGCTCAGGCAATCCACTCACCTCAGCCTCCCAAAGGCGCGGGATTACAGGCTGAGCCACTGAGCCCAGCTTTCAGTAGCTATTCTTGTTAGTACTTGTCACTACGGCCCTGATTTAGACTATCCATTTACAGAGAACAAGCACATTTTCCTTCATTTCTTTTGAAGTGGGGGTCTTTTAATGCAGTAGGTACTTATTTGTTCATTTTGCATCACTATAAAGAAATACCTGAGGCTGGGTAATTTGTAAAGAAAAAAAAAAGGTCTATTTGGCTCTTGTTTCTGCATGATGCTGTCCTCTGCTTGGCTGCTGGTGAGGCCTCAGGAAGCTTTACTCAGGGTGGAAGCCTAGGGGAGCTGGCACATCACATGGCAAGAGCGGGAGCAAGAGAGAGAGGAGGTGCCAGGCTCTTTTAACACCCAGCTCTCACGTGGATGAATAGACCAAGAACTCACTCTTTACTGTGGGAATAGCCCTGAGACATTTATGAAGGACCCACACCCAGACCCAAACACCTCCCCCATACCCCACCTCCAAAACTGGGGATCACATCTCAACGTGAGATTTGGAGGGGACAAACATCCAAACTGTATCAGGTAATCACTAAATTACTCGAGAAATTACTAACAGCTAATATGAACTGAGCACTTGCCCTGTGTCGGACACTGTTCTAAGTATATTGCTAGTATTAAGTCATTTAATTCTCGGGACCACCCAGTGAAGTAAATGCTATTTGTATCTCCATTTTATAGGTGAGAAAACTGAAGCCCAGGGAAGCTGAGTTGCTTGCAGGGTAAGTGGGAGAGCCAGAATGCCAAGGCAGGCAGCTGGACCCCATCATCCATGCTGTCAGCCACCACGTGCCATGGGGAAACGTGGTCCAGTGTGTCCATCCCAGAGTCCAAGCCTCCAAACGGCCAGCCTGGGTGCCAGGACAGCAGGGAGTTGGAATCCCTCACCAAATTTATTTTAATCCTTCCAAATAATAGTTACCATTTGTTGGCACTGATCTAAGAGCTTAAATTACATGATCTCATTTTTCTTCTAGAAAACATTTTGGAGATGAGGAAACAGAGGTACAGAGAGGGCGAGTGACTTGTCTAGAGACACACAACTAAGAAGAGGGGCAGCCACGGTTGTGACCCAGAATGGCCTGACTCCAACACCTGAGCTCCTAACCATGCATTTCTCTACAGGACAAAGAACCCCAGTTCTGAGCCTGGGGTGAGGATGCGGGGTCTGGTCGTGGGGAGAATCCTTGGGAGGATGAACTTTCTCTCTCTGCCCTCATCCCTGTGAGTACTCCCACCCTGAGAGCCGCCATGGCCTCAGGCAAGGCTGAGAGGAGCTGCCCGCTTCCTAAACTCCTCCCAGCCCAAGTCTCCAAGTGCCCAGGAACAAGGTTGCCCTCACATCTGGTGACTGTGACCAACTTGTGTGTGAACTGTCCCCATCCTTGCCTGCTGCACCCTCCCCAGGGTGATTGTCCTTGATCATCTCAGCACTGACTTCACGGGACCGGCGTGTAACAATAGCCATAGCTACCTCTTATTAAATGCCCTGTGGAGGCCTGGCACTGAGCTAAGGGCAGTGGAAATTACCTCACTCATTCTCAATAAAGACCCTTTATAAAGAGCTTTCAGGAAACTGAGACTCAAGGGGGCAGAGTGAGGAACTTGGCTGAGGCTACACAGTCAGCAAGCGACAGGATCAAGATTTGAACCCGGGTCTGGTCAATTTCAGAGTCCATGACTTTAATGTCAACTTGCTGCTTCTTAGCCTGCACCAAGACGGCAAGATAAAGAAGCCACTGTCCTTGCTCTCAAGAAACGGGGCGAGTAGCAGAGATGCATGAATGAGTACATTGCAATTGGGTGAGGATACAGGAAATGGCAGAAGTAAGCCCTGGTCCCAAGGCGGTCAGTGCCAGCTGGGGTGATGTATTCTTCACGACTTTTGATGACAAGTGACAGGAGTCAACTCGAGTTGGCTCAAGGAGGGAAAAGACGGCAGTGGGGCAGAGATTGATTGGCTCATGTTTCTGAAAAGTTCGGGGCCGCTAGCTCCGAGCAGGACTTTATCCAGGGACTCAAGAACGTCAACGGGAGTCTCTCCCAGCTTAAGGCTGTGCTTTCAGTCATGTTGGCTTTATTTGTAAGAAAGCTCCACTCTCGGACAGGCGAGATGTCCACCAGAGGTATCCTCCAAGGTCAACATGGTTAGCAACCCCTCTGAAAGGAGAGTCCTTGTTTACTTTTCATTTTAGCCAAATTCCCAGGATCTAGTGTCGTTGGATTTGTTCAGGTCACACGCCACTCTCTCAATCAGTCACTGTGGTTTCCAAAAGGTGGAGTCGTTGATTGGCTGTTGGCCAGGTGTGGGCCATCTGCTCACTACTCAAGTTGAAGAAGGGAGCCAGCCCTGTCAGATCGGGCCCTGCCGACGGGGAAGGCGGAGGATGCCAAGTGAGCAGAGGAGTGGCATTCTACAGGTGAGGGTGGCTTCCCAGAAGAGGAGCCCTGCAGCCTGGTCCTGAGGATGAACAGGGCGTGCTGGGCAGAGCCAGGGCTGAGGAGAGGGCGTTTCCCACCAGAGGGAACAGCCTGTGCCCGGGTGTGGACGTGTGAACTCATCGTTTGGCATAGCTGGAGGTCACAGCGTGTGTGGGAGAGGAGTGTGAGATGCAGCAGAGGAGGGCCAGCGAGGGTCTTCAGGCCTGTGCGCCACTCAGGAGTTTGGAGTTGCTTCTGCAGGTCTCCTGGGGAGGTAGTGCCTGAGCGTCAGGGACAAGGGCTCCAGGCCCTACCCCTCTCTGGGAGACTCAGTCTATCTGATGCTTAGCTTCCCCATCTCTGAATTGGGGAGAATACGGTACAGCCTTCACAGAATGGAGGCGAGGGTAAACTGAGGCAAAGCCATGACAAGCACAGAGACTGCATAGAGGGAGTGCTCAGAAGGACAACCCTTACTGGGGACACATTTTAAGCATAGGAGGAACATTATTTGATCTGGACTCTAGAAAGTTCCCTTGGGATGGGGTGGAGGGTGAGGTCAGGAGACCAGAAGAGATGAATGTGATAGTTCAGGTCTTGGAAGAGGTTTTTTTTTTTAAATGCCCTGGGTAGGTTGTCAGGAGGAATGGAGAACATAGAAAGAAGACTTAGGGAGAGAAAATTCCATGGCACTTGGCAAAGAATCGGATGTGGGAAGAGGGAAGAATCCAGGATGAAAATAAACAGAAAGACAAAAATCTACCCTTGACCTTGGATCCCTTAATTTTTTACTTTTGAACAAACAAATTTTCTCCTAAAATTTCCTAGCATTTTTTTTCTTCAAATACCTCAAAAAAAAAAATCTTTAGAGCATGTGATTCCCAGTTTTGAAATCTTAGGGTTATTTTTTCTTTTAGCCTGAACATGCCACACTGAACATGCTCTGAAGGTCCTTCCTACCTCCCCCTCCTCAAAGCCTACCTTCTCCCTCCTCGAAGCCCATCTCCTGCTGTTTGCCTCACTGGGTAAGTTCTCCACGGTTTTCGAGGAAACCAGTGTTTGTGTGTTGGGAACATGGACTTGCTTGGATGAATTTATAAGCAACTGTACTCACCACGTGGAGTGTAAATGTCAAGTAAGTTTTCAGGGCTCATGTTCTACTGAATCCTCACTAAAAATAGAAGAAGAAGGAGGAGGAGGAGGAGGAGAGCGGGAGGAAGAGCAGGGGGTGATCAGGAGAAGAGGAGGAAAAAACAGCAACAACCATCATGAAGTCAAAAGAAAGCAAAATTTTAACCAGAAAGTCCCTCAGCCACTTTGCAAACTCTTTCACAAGCACCATTTGATGTCCGAGCATAAATAATAAGGATGCTGAGATTTTGTGTGGAACTTTGTCATTTCAAAGCCTTTTTTGCAGTCATAAATTAGTTAATCAGAAAATGAATCAGAAACATATGGGTCGTATTTTACTCAAGTCAGAGGGAAATGGCTGGGGGGAAGCAAACAAACAGTAGAAGGGCTTTTAACATTTCCTTTTACAGTTTTGGGGGCTGTAGAGGCCTTGAGCTTGATAGCAGCATGTTGTGGGATGGACACAAATAAGATCAGGTTGCTCATCGTGTTTAATGAGAATATAAACTGCAGATTTCCATGACGGCACCCACACGTCCTGGGTGGAAACCCTCGAGGGGAGGAAAAGATAAACAGGCATGCCTACCTGTCCGCGTACCCAATAAAGTCTCGGCGAGAACTTTCCCTGGGGAACCAGCTACCGAGTACAAAAAGCCAGATTCACCTTGGACGCTCAGGTGTCAAACCGATGTGATGTTTCCCAGGAAGGACTTTGATGCTCATAGCCTTTTCCACGCACTGGAAGCACACGGGCAGTTTCCCCATCAGAGGAGGCCCGGGAATTAATAATAATAATGATAATAGCTGAAGTCTCTTACATTGTTCTTGTGAGCCAGACACTGTTCCAAGTACTTGACATTCATTAATTCAGTTCATCTGAGAGTGGTCCTATGTACTATTTTCCCCTTTGTAGGGAGTTCAGGAAAGGGAGGTCGCAAGCAGTCATGTAAGTTATCCAGTATCACTAGTCCTTGCTTGGTGAAATGACCTTCGCACCCAGACAGCTGGGCTCCAGAGTTGAGGCTCTTGACCACTGGGCTGGACAGTCACCTAGGGCACGGTGGGGGTCTGGAGAGCTTCTTCTCCTGCCTCCCAGTTCCCTGGGGAGACTGAAAACATTCCTTTGCAGTTGCTCCCCAGCGTTGCAGTCTGCCTGGATCTCTCTCAAAGATGTGTCTCAAGAAAACAGCAACTCCAAGGCCAAATCTGGGGACCACTCTGAGTCTTTCTGGGCCCTGGGCTTGGCCTTCCCCTGTTCTTGCACAAGCTGTGTGGCTGGCAGAGTGGAGACCCCATCACAGGGGGAAGAAGATGAGGGGGTGGGCAGCACATACTTCCAGAAGAGAGAAACATTTTTTGTTCAGAATTCACATTCTTCAGAGTGAGAAGGGCCTGAGCTCAGAGGAGGCTGGGAGAAGCAGCCTGGAGACTGCCTTTTGCACCGGCCTCTACGTCTCCTTCCTTCCTCCCCTCTAGCCTTGCTGACTCCCTTTCTGTCCTTCAAAAGCACCAAGCACTTTCCTACCTCCTGGCCTTTGCTCATGCTTGTCCTTCTACCCAGACAGCTCTTCCCCAAGTCGCGCAGGCCGCAGCCTGAGTGTCCCAACCTCCCAGAAAGCCCCTCTGCCCACCATTCCAAGGTGGCCCCTCTGCTATCTCGTCGCCCCTGGGTTTTCCCTTCAGTGGCCTCAACCCCATTTGTGACTGCATATCAATTTGCCCACAACTTGTGTCTCTCCCAGCTCATCGCCCTCTAGGAGGCTGTATTCCTTTTGCAACTCACCTAACAGTCTCCAAAAACACAGCATCTAGCCCAGGGTCCCACTCTGAACCTGGAACACAGTACATGCTCAATAAACAGGTATGAAACAACAACCAAAATCAATCGGATTCTGCATTCAGCACAGTGCTCTGATGAGAGGGTTTTTTTTTTCTTCCTTGTCTAGTTCTGGGCTTTAAACTCCATTGGAGATGGACTGCAACCTTGAGATGTGCATGCAAATTTATTTTCACTTTATTTTAATTCAACAAACGTGTGAAGCTGGGAACTTGGGACAGCTAGTTCCTGCCCCCAGGAAGCTCTGAGTCAATGGGATGCAAGGGGAACCTGCAAGGACAGGCGAAGGGCGTCCCGGGCAGAAGAGGCAAAGCCTAGAGGTGGGAAGGACGGTGGTGTACTGGGGGAGCCTCCTGTGGTTTGGCCTGATGGACATGGACAGGTGGCAGAGCCAGGCCACGTCAAACTCCCCAGTATGTCAGGTTGATGCACTGGGGACCCCGAAGGTCTTGCATCCAGAATTGTGGAGGGGTTGACCAAGGTGGAGTGGGCAAGATGGGAGGCAGGGAGACCCATGAAGGGGTGATGAGGCCTGAAGGGGCTGATGGGAGGACAGATCTGTCAGGCTTTCCATTGTGCGTTCAGGGAGAGAAAGAACAGAAGAGAAAGATGTGGAGACCCGGGAGAGTGGTGTCTCTAGAAATCCCAACTTCCCGGTGGTGGCCTGGCCACTGCTGCAGACTGTCAGCTGAATAAGCATTGTCCTCAGAATCCTGACCTCATGATCTACCAGCAAATCCCCCTCAAGCACACAGCTCCTTCCTGTGCCTGGATAAAGTTTCTGGAAGACCCCAGAACGACAAGGCCTTTCCCAATTCATCAATGCTGGGCAGAGCCGCCCGCTCTCAACCCACAACAATTACTCTTGGGCTCACGGGCTGCAGGGAGCAGGATCTATCCTTTGGCAGCTGAAGAGGCTGTTTTCCTCACAATACAGAACTCCCCAATTCACGGGGGTGAATGGCAGGGCTCCAAGAGCAGGATACCACATACTTGCTCTCAGTTCAGAGCCAAGATTTAATTTTTAATTTTCGAAAACATGAGTGGTCAGACCACATCTTGGAAATTGAAACCATCCTCTGTACACCTCTGTGTTTCCACGTAGACCTTTTCCACCGCAGAGCATGGCGTGTCTTAGACTGGGGGGTGTCAGGACATGTGACCAGAGTCAGAAGATGCTTCTGTCCTTTTGCCTAATACCAACAACATTAATATCAACAATAGTAGCAATAGACAACATTCACTCAGCACTCACCAGGCCAAACCACCTCAGCTGTTCCTCAGCAGAGCCCCATTGACAGCAACCCCACTGCCCAGATGAAGAGGCAGGAGGAATTAGGGTTCTCGGAGAAACCAAGAGGGTGTTTATTTATAACTGGATAAACATAGATATGATACATACAGAACATCTGTATCTATAGTCTTGCCAAGCATCTGGTCTCCCTCACTGGTCCAAGGGCCACAGTTTGGTGGAAGGCCAGGCCCCCTTGCTTGTGGGATCCACTTCTTGATGCCCATCGGGCCCACAGAACCTTCCTTGGGCCTCTGAGGCCCAAATGAGCCAAGGTCAGCTTTGTCTGGGCCTGTGCCACTGTCCAGGCCACCTTGCTATCAAGCAAGCTGTGGGCAAATAGATATGCAGTCACAAACGGGCTTGAGGGCACTGATGGGAAAACCCCAGGGTGACAAGATAGCCTCACCCTTAGTTTCATGCTCTCTGCCACCATCTTAAAATTTGAACAACTTTGGAATAAGAACATATGTATGAGTGTGTGTGCATGTGGGGGGAGAGAGAGAGAGAGAGAGATTAATTGAAGGAATTAGCCTATGCAGTTAAGAAGGCTGACAAATCCAAAGTCTGCAGGGTAGGCCAGCAGACTGGAGCCCCCAAGCCGAGTCGGTGCTGCAGTTGGAGCCCAAAGGTTGTCTGCTGCAGAATTCACTCTTGCTGAGGTAGTGAGGGAGTCTTTCTGTACCGGTCAGGTCTTCGATTGAATGGATATGACCCACCCATATTAGGGAGGACAATTCCCTTTATTCAAGTCCATTTAAATGTTAATCTCATCCAAAAACACCCTAACAGAAACATCCAGAATAATGTTTGGCCAAATATCTGTGCACTGTGGCCCAGCCGGTTTGACTCATAGGAGCAGTGTCACGTGAGGTAAGCTCATCTAGCAGGTGGCAGGCCCCAACTCTAACTCAGGAAGTCCAGCTCCAGGGCCTTAATGGTACTCGCCTTCTCATTCTGTCACCCGGGTTGGAGTACAGTGGCATGCTTACAGCTCACAGCAGCCTCACAGACCATCTCCTGTAATGGATGACTTTGAGAGACAACACATGGAAAAGCTGTCTATAAGTTGTTAATAACTGCGTGTTTACTTGAGAATATGCTATAACTAGCATGTCAACCCCAAGAATTCTTGGATGTTATTTCGTAGCAAGGGGCCAAAGGTAACAAGTAAATCTGTTTTAGGAAGATAACCATGTGATATTTCCTTATTTTATTTTATTTTTATTTTGAGTCAGGTTCTCATTCTGTCACCCAGGCTGGAGTACAGTGGCACACTCACTGCCACTGCAACCTCGACTTCCTGAACTCAGGCGATCCTTCCATCTGAGCATCCCAAGTAGTTGGGATTACAGGTACATGCCACCACACCTGGCTAATTTTTTTTTTCTTTTGGAAAGATGATGTCTTGCTGTGTTGCTCAGAGTGGTTTCAAACTCAAGCAATCCTCCTGCCTTGGCCTCCCAAAGTGTTGGGATAACAGGCATGAGCCATGTGCCCAGCCCATATTGCCATTTTTGTAGCAAAAATGATCAAATAGTGGCAATTTCCTATGACTCGAACCTGCGGGAAATTTGGCTTTTCATCACACTGCCTCCTGTCTAATGTGCCAAAAATGGTTCACAGACTGTTTTCTCCTTCAGACAGCTACAGTGGGCCTGGTAACCAGAAAGTTCAGGTCCCAGGACCCTGGCCACTGCATACTTGGCTGCAAACTGGAACTCACCCACAAGGGGACCGGGATGGAAGGTCACTCCCATGCAGGTGCACCTAGGTCAGTCGTGCACAGCAACATACTGTCCTGTAGTCAGCAGCCTTGAACAGCAAAGACACCTCAGGCTTGGCAGGGGGACAGGCCCCTCTTAGCCACCCTGCAGGAGAAGCAGATGGAGGAGACAGTGCCTGACCTCCCTAGGGTTCATGATAGAGCTCCTCCCCATCCCACGTTAGTTTTTCCCTTCCGCCCTGCGTTCCTGCATCTTAGTCTCTAGCTCTCTTCATTTGACAGCAGGAAGTTGATAGAGTGAGAGCAATAACATGAATTGTCCCTGCATTTCTGGCCAACTCATCCACGCCCGACACTCTGCCCAGCCCTTTGTCACTTAGAATGCCCCACAACTGCACAGGGAGGGAGAGGTCATCCCATTTCACACATGAGGAGGCTGAGGCTCTAAGAGGCGGAGTCACTTGATTAACGTCACTCAGCTGGGATCGAACCCGGGTATGGCTAACCCCAGAGTCAAACAAACAAAAGGCAAGGTGAATTTTCCTCAGCAAGAAGGTGAAACAGGAAAAGTCTTTCCCCCCACCTCTCTGGCCCCAGACTCTCCATCTATAAAATGAGAGGCATTACATCCACCATTTATAAGAGCACATGCTCTAGTGTTCAGTTTTCCTGTTCAGATTCCTGTACTGCTGTGTGGCTGGGACACGATATTTAACGTCTTTGTGTTGTAGTCTCCTCATCTGTAAAAATGGAGTGAGGGGAGTAATTGTCTATTTTTCTTACAGTTGTAAAGTTAAATGAAATTAAAGCATGTAAAGCATTCAGCCCAGAGCCCAGCACGTAGTAGGCACTGAGTCCATCTTAGATATTCTTATGGACACGAAAGTTTGAGATCTGCTCCAGCCAGGGCATCCCATAGTCTCAACACAAGTCTGGGCCTAGCCCCCAGAGACCTGATCCCTGTCTCTTGCAGCTGTGGGGCAGACACTCAGCTGGGTTGGTGCTCCCTGGCCCTCACTACCCTTGTGCACCTGCCTAGAAGTGACCGGGGACATGTTTCCCCCAAAGACTGGAGCTCACCATCATCACTTGGCTAAGGCCAAACACGGGTGACTGTCAAGGCCCCAGGGCTCCGTGTGGTGGGTGGGGTTGGAGAGACCCAGCCTGGGTTCTAGTAGGAGAAACCTGGAGCTGTGGCACCCATCTTGTCTTTGTGTCTCAGAAAAGGGAGACCTGCAGGCAGCAGGAGACAGCCTCCTGCTGGGGGGCCTGGTCTGGAGCCAAAAGCTCAAGACCTCCTACATGAGACCCTGGCTCGGGGGTGTCCCATCCCTACCCCAACCCTGGAATAGAAGTGCAAGTGGAATCAGGTCAGAGTCAACGTGCAGGGTGAGTCTGGGCTTTCTTCCCTGTCAGCCTGGCCCAGTATTGAACTCCATGCCGGACCCTTGAGGTTCAAGAACTGAGAGGACCCGACCCTGAACCAGCAGGTGTTCAGGCATGGAGGAGAGACAGACCTCAAACAGTGCAGCGCTGCTCTTTATGATTATTTGGGGGAGCACAGAGGAGGAAGCTACAAGGGCAAAGTCTGAGAGGGCTTCTCAGAGAAAGTTACCCCTGAGCTGGGTCTTGAAAGGTGAGTAGCCTGTCAAGCAGTCAGTCACAGAGAGGATGCTCGAGGCAGAAGCATATAGGCAAAGGCAGGGAGGCACGGAATAGCATCAAGCTCTCAGAATCCACGAGGATATGAGTAGGTAAGAGATGGACGACAGGGCTAGCAGGGTGTCAGTGACCATAAAGCTGTCACTTATTGGAAACTCCTTGGGGGATACAGGCAATTCCTTTGTCCCCTTTACAGATGTGGAAACTGAGGCTCAGAAAGGTAAAGCTGATTCTCCAAGGTCAACTAACAGTAAGGCATCTGGGACTGAAAGCCAAGTCCACCTGCCCTCAAGTTTAAGGTCTTGACTACTGATTGCTACCTGCTTTATAGATGGTTATTTACACACACACACACACACACACACACACCATTTTACAGATGAGAAAACTGAGACTCAGAGAGGCATAGTGGCAGGTCCAGGGCGGCACGCTGACTGGGTGATGGAGCCAGGGTTTGAAGCAGGTTCCACGTGGCCCCGTGGTGTTCCCAGGAGCCCTCCAGCTGGCAGGACCCTCCCCCTCGAGTGCTCTATGACCCTCTCCCGTCACCCAAATGGGAGTTCTTGCCCCTGCTCCCTACCCTCAGCTCAGGCTGCCCATTTCTTGCTGCTGCTGCCAAGGGCTCAGACCTGATTTGAATTGGGGGTTCTCTGTGTCGCAGACCAACAAAGGCTTTTATTGGAATGCCCATCGGATTTCCAGACTTTGAAGATGTTTCAACAGTGCAGTAAAAGGCAGGTCTTTGCCACAACAAAAGGCAGAAATATCACCGAGGAGTAAACAGAATTCCTTGGCCTCTTCAGAACTGTGTCGACATCTCGTTCTCCTCCTCCCCCTTCCCTTTTCTTTTTTCTTCTTTTCTTTCCTCCAGATTCGGGTCTTGTTGGGTGGGGTGGGCCATGGGCTGCCCTAAGCTCAGCCCCTCATCTCAGAGCAGATGCTGGCCCCTGGGGACCTGAGGCAGCGTTGCGGCCCTGCGTCTTTCCCGACGACCACAATTACCCGCATGGAAAAGCCATTCCGTGCTCAGCCCCTCACCCTGCCCCCTGGCACACACGTGTGGGGGACTCGGCTCCAGAACAGGCCTTCCCAGAGTGAAAATACATGTGACGTGTGCAGAACAGCTTGCTCTCTGCCGGCAGCTGGAAATGAAATGCACCTGAAATGTCCACGCTCAAAAACAGCCTCAGAACAAGGAGGCCTGTCGAGGGTCGGGTCTCCAAATGAGGTCTCGCTCCCCAATCAGGGCCCCCTGGGACCCCCACTCACCAAGGACATAGTACCCAGGCAGGGAGTGCAGGGAAGGGTGTGTGTGTGTAGGTACATGTGTTAGTCTGTGTGTGAGTTTGTGTGAGCACACAGCAGTGTGAGTGCGTGTACTATGTAAGTCTGTGTGTGTTTGTGTGAGCATACAACACTGAGAGTATGTGTTTCGTGTGTGTGTGAATCTGTGTGTGAGTTTGTGTGAGTGTATGGCATTGTGAGTGCATGTATCAATCACGTGTGCTCGTGAGTCCATGTATGAATGTGTCCATGTATGGGTTTGCGTAAGCATGTGTGCAGTCTGTGAGTTTGTGTGTGTGGGTGTGTGAGGATGTGGCAAGTGTGTGTTCAGTGCATGTCTAGTCTGTGAGTCTGTGTAACCTTGTGTGTGAGTTGGCGTGAGAGTGTGTGTGCCTGTGTGGTGAATGTGCATCTGAGTGTGTGTGTAAACGTGTACAATGTGTGCACCATATATGTACATGTGTCTGATTGGTGCACATGTGTGTGTGTGTGTGTGTGTGTGTGTGTGTGTGATGAGCCAGAAGGAGGAGCAGCAAGCAGCAGACGTCATCTGAGCCCCTCCTGTGAGTAGGGGCTGGGGAGAGTGTTGACCTCCCAGGAAAGGAGAGACCGTAGCCTCTGGACACTCAGAGACTATTTGAGACACTGACAACATGTCAAGGAAGTGATCAGGAGCAAGCTCAGTGCTTCCAAGTGCTGAGCTGGAAGGAGAAGCAGGTTCAAGGCCATGCAAGGGTGAGGAATCGCGAAGACCCCAACTCTGACGCTGGGTAGGCCTGAGTTTGGACCCGTCCCTACCACTTCTGGATGGTGAGAACCTCAATGAGTCCCTTCCCTTCAGGTCTCTGTTTCCTTGCTGATAAAACGAGGCTAAGAAAGCTGATCACATTCGTGGAAAGATTAAAAAGAATGTGCCAAACCAACGGTGTGCCAAGAGCTTAGTGAGGAACAGTTCTTATTTGCATTCTAATAGTTTCTCCTGGTGTGACCTGTGAGGGAGGCACCACATCCTCATTTTATTTTATTGTTTTATTTTATTTATGTATTTATTTTCGAGATGGGGTCTCACTCTGTGATCCAGGCTGCTATACAGTGGCATGATCCTGGCTTGTTATAGCCTCAATCTCTTGGGCTCAGGCGATCCTTCTGCCTCAGCCTACCGAGTAGCTGGGACTACCACCACACCTGGCTAACTTTTTTTGTTTTTTTTTTTAGAGAGATGAGTTCTCACTATGTTGCCCAGGCTGGCGTCGAACTCCTGGACTCAAGCAATCATCTTGCCTTGGCCTCCCAAAGTGCTGGGATTTCAGGTATGAGCCACTGCACCCAGCCAGATTCCCATTTTAGAAATGAAAAAGCCGAGGCCCATTGGCCTCAGAGCCACACGGTGACAGAGTCAGGACTAGTCCCCAGAACTATCTGGCTCTATACACTACCATGTCACCTCTTCCGCTGAGGCTCTGGCCTCCAGAAATCCTGGTTTTAGAGGAAGCAGAGCACAGCATGGACAGTATCCCTCAGTGAAGTCCCCAAGACTCAGCGGGTAGGAAGGAGAGACCAAGCAGAGGGAACGGACTTCCCTCCTGGGAGAGCATTTTCAACATAGACGCCAGGACAGAAAGTGGCTTCCAATGAAGGTCCTTCTTTTTTGGAGTAAGGGGTTATGCTACTCCTATCTTCTAGGCCTAGGAAGTGCCCTGGTGGTTGAGAAGTGACCTGGACGTAGCCCTGGACCTTATGAAACAGTTTCACCCTGGCCACATCACCCTCCCTGACCAATGGTCATTCTACAGCAGCTATTAGTTCCTTCCCAAGGAGAGGGGCTTCAGGTCACAACCGGAAGTCATTGCCCCTGTGGATGTTTATGGTGGTCTAACAAAGAATGAGCTTCCTTGTGAAGTAGTGAGGTCCCCATCACTGGCTCATCAGGCATACTGTTATAGGACTGAGTAAAAGTGTAGAACATGCAGCAGTTCGGTGGCTGATACAATTTAGTGCGGCATTATCTGCCAAGAGGCTATACGCACTCCACCAGGTACTCAGCAAGCATTTATTAAGTACCGACTGTGTGCTAAGACCCGTGCCATGCAAAGAAGATGCAGAATCAATGGTCCTCACCTTCAAGAAGCCCCTGTTATAGCTTAAATCTCTCTCTGTCACTTATATCCCTAGTGAATCCCAATTTGTTTTAGTTGCAGACTAAGTATGGCAGGCCATGGTTTTAACTCTCCAAGCAAGTACGTTAAATGTTCAATTTTACTTATTTATTTATTTATTTATTTATTTATAAGAGTCTCTAAAACAAGTGATTCAGATTGTTTTTACTAGCATGCAGTCTGACCTGATTGCTTCTCTTGTAAAGCAAGAGGCTTCTCTGTGTCAGCACTAGTGACATTTGGGGACCACATAATTCTTTGTTGTGGGGACTGTCCTGTGCTAATAGCATCCTTGACGTCTACCCTCCATATGCTACTAAAACCCCCTGTCCCAGTCGTGACAATCGGAATACCTCCAGGTATTGCCAAATGTCCTCTGGGGTACAAAATCCTCTCCACTTGAGAACAACTGTTCTAAAAGGTCGTCTCCACTAGTTCAAGGCTCAAGGTGAGGAGTAAGATACCTAGCCTAAGTTCAGGGTCCCTATGCCTAAAGAACTTATCCTACAGGACCTAAGCAAACTAACCACATGGAAAAGGACCTACTGTGTGCTGGTCCTTGAGCCCCTGGCTGCTGGGTTCTAAGTCAGATGGCTGGATCCTCCAATCCACAGATCTGTGGAGCTTGAAGACCCATTTCCTCACCAGGAAATGGTATTATCGTGAGAATATGAGTAAAATCTAACTTGGACAGAGCACCAGTACAAAATAGGTGTCCAATCAGTACAAATCCCTCCCCCTTCCTCCAACCCAGTCACCACTTTTCCTGACCCTGGGTCCACTGCAGCAAATGCCACCAGCTAACGCTCCACTGTCCAGCTTCACCCTCTCTCTCCAGACAAGGTGGCAAGGTAACACAGTGTCCCCTCGGGTGCCCGGATGAGTAGGTACCTGACTCTCTCTGAATTGGGGACATCTAAGGTCTGGCATAAATTCATCCCTCCCACTGACTGCCCATCTTTTATTCCACTCACAGGGTAGTTTTCAAACTCATCAAAAAAAAATTTTTTTTAAAGGTTTCCACAGGCTAGACTTCGAAAGCATAAAATTAGCTGCAGAAAAGTTCTGAACTTTAGCGAGCGTGTTATTGGGCACATTCTGAGTGTCATTTGCATTTGTTGAAAACAGCTCGTGGAGGGTTTCTGGGCAAGCTGCTGAGCGGTGATTTTTCGATTTCATTCGTCACCAGTTGCTAAACGCAAGGGCCCCGGAGCACTCTGGGCCCCACGGTTTGTAAGCAGCTGAAAACCTGAGATCAAGTGCTAGGAGGACGCCGACTGCCAGATTTCAGGGCAGGAGGAGAAAAAAAGAAGGAAAAAAAAAAGGAATCTGGAATGTGTTTCTACTTACTGTCCATTCCAGTAAAATGAAACGATCTCTCCTCCAAACATGTGTTACTGCTTAGGCTAGTAACTGTATATATTGGTCTAAATCCAGAATGGTCTATGTGACATATTACTCTGTATGACAAAATCACTACAACCTGCATTCTCTGTAGAAACGCCTGCTGCAACAGTATAGGATGATAATTTGTTGTACAACAGAAGTACATCATAATTTCATGTCCATGTGGGCCAGGCCTCGGGATTTTCAAAGGGAAATGTCACAGGCGTGTGGACCCGGGCTGAACGGGTGCTCCCAGTCCCCTTTCCTCCTAATGCTTCTATGGTGTGTGATCAGAATGGGAGAAAGTGGGCCTTTATTTATAACATGCCACACATATTCCACTTGAAAGTGACAAGAACACACACGCGCACACATGAACACACACAATCAAAGAGCTGAAAATAAAGCCAAATGGAAAGCTGGCATTCCCATGCATGAGGCATCAGTGGCCCGAGCTGGTTCACCTACCAAAAGGCGAAGGAGGGTGAGCAAGCCAAGAGCCAGGAATGTTCATCTTTCAGCACTGAGCTGCTTCAAGCCCGTCCAGAGTGAAGCCACGTGAATTCCTCAAGACCCCCCCAAACCACAGCCCCCTCTTTGGCCCTTGTCTGGGCTAAGGTTTCATTACGAAGCCCGGGCCCTGTTCCAGCCCTCTCATCTGTCCCTCTAACGGGCTCCGACAGATCACTCCACAGTACACGGATTCTCGTTGGGATAATGTCTTGGAGACTAACAGCCTGAAATATGATCCAGTCAGAGTGCGTTAAAGGTAAAGCATTTCTTTATGACACTTTTCACAAAGCAAGGTTGCAAACCAGGGAGAAATATACGACTCGAGAAATTGGACGCAGAATGCAAAACAGCTCAACTGCTCATACATTTCAGTGTGACACCATTTTTCCTGGTGTGGAAATTTTGGTTCTAGGAGACTATTAAAACATTCTTTTTCTTTTCCTCCCTTTCCTCTTTCTTTTCCTTGCTTTCCCTCCTTCCTCTCTCTTTCCTTCCACCTTTCTTTCCTTTTTCTTTCCCGTTGGATAGATTTTCAGAGTGGGAAAAAAGAAAGATTTCCCTGGGGAGCTTTATGGAAATTTCCTTTCCTGGATGTTTTCCCCAGAGAATTAGGGCATCCAAACACCACTGACCCCTAAGTTCAAGCTCACTGTCCTACCAAAAAATTAGCTAGACTCACCTCAGACACATTTGCCATGTTTCTATAAGGGAAAGGATGCCTTAAAAGCCTTTCATATTTGTCTCTGCAGTGAAGGGTAATGTCTTCAGCGACCATGACTTGAAGAAACCGAGCTGTCTCTGCTGTCAACCTGGGCAGCCAGACCTGTATTCTGGGTTTGGTGACTGTCGAAAATCTATCTTCTTTGAGTTTTTTGGTTCAATAAAACCTGAAACATATTTTGCCTGGCATTTTTCCTCAGGATTTTTAAGCCGTGTGTACTTTATGGCAAATGGGATCCATATGTCCCTGATTCATTGATACTTAAGCCATTAGGATGCTGTTTTGTAAGAACACTTTGATGTCTAAGGGCCGTCTTGCCGTTTGTGAGGCTTCTTTCTTCACAAACAGGAAGTTTTCCCTTGTCAAGGAGTACACAAAGCCAGAGGCCAGCTCCCCCGAATGCGTGACAGTGAATGGGACACAGTTCTGGCTTGTCAGGACATGTTTGTCTGGTCCCCAGACACTGCCCCAGGCCTAGAGTAGGAAGGGGTCTTGTGTAAGGAGCTGGGATTGGGCCTCGGCCTGGCGCCTGGGTCATTACTACCCTGCCCACAGCCCCAGGACTCGGACCCGTCTCCCCGAGTGGACTCAACATGCCTTGGCATGTTTATTGCTTTTATGGGACATCCAAATAGCATTCGAGAAAACAAAAAACCAGGCACCGTGACTGAGGAGACGGGTGGGGATGTCGCTTGGCCTCCTTTCTTCAGAACCTCGGGGAGGTTATGCCCTGGGGTTGATTCAGGGATTAGGCCAGTCCCAGGTGTGGCAAGCACCATTCCAGGGTGCCCGAGGGCCGTGGTGTCTGACTATGAGGACTCACAGATCAGGGACCAGGCCACATTTTAGGAAGTGCAGGTGGGCCATGACCTCCAAGGAAAGACTGGAGAAAGAGCCAGGGCTTTGGCCTGGGCTTGGACTCCCAGCTTTGCCACCCACCAACTTGGTTGAAGGATTCTGCTTATTAGAGCCTCAGTTTCCTCCTCTGCAAGCAGTAAAATCCAGGCCCCAAAGTCACTTTGAGAAAGCATGCCCGGAGGCAGATCAGTGGTAGCACTTCCCGCCACCCTCCGTCCCACAATGGTGGACGTGGCCACTGGTTTGGCTCTCCAGCATTCAGCCTGCTCCCTCCTCTGTCCACTGCTCTCTCTTGGGTGTTTTCTGGGGGAAGAGCCTAACTCCTTCTCTCAAGAGGCCAACCAGAAGCACATGCATGGCTCAGGCCCAGTTGTAAGCATGATTGCATGCGCGAGTCTGAATCTTGAGCTTGTGACATCAACACTTGAGGGTGACTGGAGGTCAGACTCACTGCAGCAGCAGTGGCCCGTGTGTTTCTCCTGCGTTTTTCTGTCTTCCCCATCCTGGGACATTCTTTGTTCCCATTCACAGTCCAATCTTAGCTCTCCAGCCTCCTGTCAATTCTGGGGGTCCCTGAAGTCCTGCTAACGAGGATCCTTTTTGCTTAGGAGATTGGAAATCGCAGCCAAGAACCATGACAAGCAATGGCCCTAAGCCCATGTCCTCACATTCATCCCAGTGTCTGTCCTGATGATAATCCTTGTTCAGCGTCAGCTTCTCATCTGAACCAACTCTCCGACCACAGCCTCCCATGCTTCCTGCTCCCTCCCTCCCACCCAGCACACCACTTCTCCACCCTCCTCCTTGTTCCCACTCCTCCTCTGCTCCCCAGGTGGACAGGGCACTTGCCCCCTGAGTTTCAAGTAGTGCTAACTCTCGGGGTGAGTGCACACCCCAGACCTGACCAGTCAGAGAACTGCATTCCCCTGGAGATGGTTCAGAAATGGGCGCATGACCTAAGCTGGTCCAACAGGAATCAATCTTGTATGACCTGTTCTGGAACTCTAGGAGAGTGAAGTTCCCCTTCTGCTGGAGTTGCTCGATGAGTTGGTTGTGGACTTGAAGCTGCAGAATGCAAAGATGGACACTGCCAAGGGAGAAACTGTCTGAAAGAGAAGCCAACACAGGAAAAAAGAGCCCAGATAAAGACAGTGCCTTGATGACACTGCTTAAACCCTTGGATCCAGCCATGCCTGAAACCATCACATCCCAGGACTTGCTGGATATGTAAGCCAATCTTTGTAAGTCAGCTAAAGTTGGGGGATTTGTCACCTACAATGGAAAGAAACCTGATTAGTATACTGCTTTGAACCCTGCAATTGTTCATTTGAACCAATCATCAATATACATAACTCTGGTTCTACTGTCCTTCCACTCCCCTGACGCCCAGCAAAGTCCAAACCCTAGATCACTCCAATGATCAACCTTCCTGGTTCTAGATCCCAGGCTGCAGAGAGCTGCTAGGAAAGACCACCACAGACACACAGGTGTCATCACTTCAACTCCAGGATCTGCCAACTCAACCTGGTCCTTGATGGTGCCCTTGTAACCCAGTTGGGTTCCCTGATGAGCTCCCTCACCCCAGTGTACGTAGCTAACCCAGACATTAAACCCTTCTTTCAGACCTCCTGTCTTGTCAGTTCCTTTCTATGCTCAGCAAGTGTTCTTATCTTCTGCTTCCTTGAGAAAAGAGACATTTAAGGTCACTCTCAACTTCAGCCCATTTCATTCATACACTTGCCCCACAGAATTGTACCTGAGGGCACACCTACCCTTTCCTTCTAGGCTCCTGTCTTAGGAGGGCAGGTAGGCTGCTTCATGTCCAAGGCTGAATCTTCATCACTTCTCTTTCGGCTTTGGGATCAGACAGACCTGAGTTCAACCCCAGCTCTGCCACTAAACTAGCCATGTGCAGCCATGGTTGCCATGACTTGGATCCCTGTGATCAGGCCCTCCTGGGCTTGGTGGCATTGCAAAGGACAGCTCCTGGTCACATAATTACAATATCATTAATAAGCAATGTCACCTCCTTATTGAATCATGAAGCAATGTAGTCCCACTGGTATGGGAACAGATTATTCTTACAATCTAATTTTTTAATACATTTTTTAATTTTAAAATTGTGAGGTACAGTTAAGGGTTACGTATACAAATATGCATTATGCAGGTACACTTGTTGATGACGTGTGCCCCCATCCCCAGACAGATATTGACTACCGTTAATCCCACCTAACCTAATTTTTTTAGGTATACAAATGTCTATATTGGAGTTCCTGGGGAATGTGGCTAAGGGTAGGATGGAGGACAAAAGGCCTGAGAGGCATCTGCTCAAAGTTCCCCTCCACTTGACAGGATCCAACACTGGACAGACAGAAAAGCAGCTCTGCCATCACCCAAAGGCGTTCTTTAAAGAGAGCTGGGAGAACCCCATAAGGCATGCATGCTGCCTGACTCCCTGGCTTAACATCTCCTGGCTTTCTTCACTCTGACCTGTGGCTCAATGCCATGGGCAGAATTGCAGAGTGTGTGTGTGCCAGACACTCAGGCTGCCACTAGCACTCAAGTGCAGCATTTTGAAGGAAGATTCACCATGCGATCTTGAGCAAGCCACTTCGCCTTTCTGAGTTTGGTTGCCTCGTCTGTAGGATAAGGATGGTGTGACCTTCTCCTCCAAGGGCAGCTGGGAAGCTCGGAGGAAGGGATGGAGTGTGGCCCTCCAAACAGCACTGGCGTGCAGTCAGCACACACTGCCCCCTGGGACATGTGGCTCTTCCACTCTGTCAGATCCTCTCTCTCATCCTATCAACTCCTTCCAGTTTCTCACCTCTTGGATTACGATAAAACTAAATCTTCCCTCACGCCACTTCCAGCCGGACCTCCAGGACCCTGATCATTATCTCTTTATCCAAAAGAAGCCAGCGGTCTGTGACCCACAGCATGAGGGCTGAAACTAGCCTAATGATAGGTTTTATTTGGTAGACAACAGCGTTTGGTTTTTAATTTGACTTTGATGTCCACATATTAAAGTCATAAGCTTTCTATTTTTTTGCTTGTTTATTTAAAGTGATGAATAAAAATAGTATCTATGATGTGGCAATATATGTATACATTGTGGAGTGGCCAAATAAAGAAAATGAACATATTTATTGCCTCACATGCTTATTTGCGTGTGTGTGTGTGTGTGTGTGTGTGTGTGTGTGTGTGTGTGTGGTGAGAACACTTAAAACCTATTCAATCACATTTCTTGAGAATTTCAACCATTTCTAGCCTTCATTTCCTATTCACACCTCAAAGCTCACTGCAACTTCATTCCACCAAGTCCAGCAGAGACTCTCCTCCAAGTTACTGAGGATGCCTGGTGGAATCTCATTGTGTATGGACCTTAGCAGCACAAGCACAGAGAAAGCTGGCAGAAGACTGAGGGAGGTGTTGGGAGAAAAGCCCCAGCAGAGTTGGGACGATGGCATGGCGAGGGAGGCTTCAGGAGGCGCTCACTCTCAGAGTTGAGGAATGAGCGTCTCCTTGATTTTGTCCACCAAGCACCTCGCTTTCCTCAGCGGTGCCGGCCCTGCTTCTCAAAATAATCCAAAGTTTATTTCCCATCCAAAAAAGGATCCAAAACACACATACAGTAGAAAACTATGCAGCCCCTAACAGGAATGAAACGGATCCTTTCAATATAGCTTCCATGTAGTGCTATGCCCTCCGGCCATTCGTTGCCATAGGAGCATAAGCCCAGGGTGTCTGGGCCTCGTTACAGTTCAAGAGAAGTTGGAAATGTGAATTTTTGTGTGAAAGGTCATGACTTTGGAAATCACTGGTAAAATAGGTTTTAAGTGTTCTCATCACATACACACACAAATAAGTATGTGAGGGAATCGATATGTTCATTTATTTAGCCACACTTCACAATGTGTACATATATTGCCACATCATAAATACTATTTTTGTCACTTTAAATAAACAAACTCAAAAAATAGAAAGCTTAGGACTTTAAAATGTGGATATCAAAGTCAAATTAAAAACCAAACGCTGTTGCCTACCAAATACTACCTATCATTAGGCTAGTTTCAGTCTTCATGCTGTGAGTCACAGACCTCTGGCTTCTTCTAGATAAAGAGATGATGGTCAGGGTTCAGGAGGTGTAGATGTGTGTTTGGGGTGCGTGCAGAAAGGGGTATGGAGGAAGACCATAAGGAAGGGAGTATCTCTGGGTGCAGAGAGAGAGAGAAGTCAGCCTCTCCCACGTCCAGCAATAATGCCCTAGTGGATGGTGAAATTCCAGGGTGGCTGTGTGGTGTGACCATACATGCTGGGGTTTTGGTCTCAGCAAAGACTCCATCCCCATGTGGATTTGAGAAGATCATGCTGCCTAGACAGTGGGTGTCTTCTTGGCAGCTAGTGTGAACTCGGGGGTGACTGAGGAACCAAAAGCTATCCCTGGTATAACCAGGGGGAGGGAGAGCCCCAGTAATGATCTGGTTGAGTTTCCTGCTAGGCCACCAGAATGGGACCTTCAGATCACTTTTAAGCCTATCAAAAGAAAATAGGAAATGGCTATTTCTTGCCCCCCTGAGATTCACATCCTTTGTGCTTTCAAACGCGTTTTTTTAATCGTTATCTGCATTTAGCCTTTTATGGATTTTTTTATAGTGTTGTGCCCAAACTAAGAACTCTCATTCCTTATGTCTGTTTTCCTCACTACCAGACCCTCAGTGCCCAGCACAGTACAGCACCACCCAGTAGAAATCAAATGATAGCCACAAACAGAAGCTACATATTAAATTCTATATGTTCTAATGGCCACACTTAAAGAGTAAAAAGAAACAAATCAATTAACTTTAATAACATTTTAGTTAACCCAATGAATCAAAAGCAAATCATTTTAGCCAGGCACAGTGGCTCACGTCTATATTCCCAGCACTTTGGGAAGTTGAGGTGGGAGGATTGCTTGAACCCAGAAGTTTGAGACCAGCCTGGGCAACATAGCAAGACTTTGTCTTGACAGAACATTTTAAAAATTAGCCAGGCATGGTGGTGCGTGTCTATAGTCCCAGCTACTCAAGAGGCTGAGGCAGAAGGATTGCCTGAGCCCAGGAGGTCAAGGCTATGGTAAGCTGCGATCGTGCCATTGCCCTCCATTCTAGGTGTCAGAGTGAGTCCCTGACTCAAAAAAAGAAGTAAATCATTTCAATAAGTGATCAATATAAAAAATATCATGAGATATATATTTTTTAAATTTGTAATAAGTCTTTTAAACTCTTGTGTATTTTTTTTTTTTTGAGTAGGAGTCTCACTCTGTCCCCCAGGTTGGAGTGCAGTGGCACACTGCTTATGGCCATCACAGTCTCAACCTGCCAGGCTCGGACAATCCTTCCACCTCAGCCTTCCAAGTAGCTGGAACCACAGGCATGCACCACCACGCCTGGCTACTTTTTTGACTTAATGTAGAGATGAGGTCTCGTCAAGTTGCCCAGACTGATCCCAAACCCATGGGCTTGGGCAATCCTTTCACCTCAGCCTCCCAAAGTGCTGGGATTATAGGCATGAGCCACCACGCCTAGCCTCCCTTGTATATTTTATACATACAGAGCATTCATCTCCAAGGGGACTAGTCATATTTCACAGGCTCAGTTGTATGGCTGGAAGCTGGGTGTCGGATAGGGGCAGGCCCAGCCATTGTGAGCATCCAATAAATAAATAATTGGG
Source organism: Cephalopachus bancanus (assembly GCA_027257055.1). Classification (NCBI taxonomy): domain Eukaryota; kingdom Metazoa; phylum Chordata; class Mammalia; order Primates; family Tarsiidae; genus Cephalopachus; species Cephalopachus bancanus. Next base: position 6,809,361 of record JAPVLO010000167.1, read on the forward strand.
GGCCTTAAGGAAGCTACCAAATCCTGCTAAGTCTTGGGATTCTCATCAGGGTATGGTGCATACCTTGCAGGCTGGTCTGAGAATCCAACCTGTGTACACAAAGTCCCAGGCCCTTGAGAGAGGAGGGACAGTGCAGGGTCACCACTGACTCTCCAGTGCCTGGCACAGAGTAGGCACAGAATGTGTATTTGCGAAAGGAATAAATAAAAACATTAGTTATAGGCAGGCTCAGTGGCTCAGCCTGTTATCCCGTGCCTTCGGAGGCTGAGGTGAGTGGACTGCCTGAGCCCGCGGGTTCGAGACCCGCCTGGGCAATTTGGCGAGACCTCATCTCTACAATAAATCAAAAAATTAGCCGGGTGTGGTAGCACGTGCCTGTAGTTCCAGTTACTTGGAAGGCTGAGGCGGAAGGATCGCCAGAGCCCAGCAGGTCGAGGCTGCGGTGGCCGTGAGTGGCCACTGCACTCCAGTCTGGGCAACAGAGTGAGACTCCAACTCAAAAAAAACCCAACACTTAAGTTATTGTGTTGTTGAATTTGTCTAAAGTGGTGATTCTCAACCTTTTCTGGGTGACAGGCCCTCTTGCAAATCGGATAAACACTGTGGACCCTCTACCCTCCTCAAAATAGAACCAAATGCAAAATATTTAGATACAACTTTATGTTTATAGAGTCTCCACAAACCATCCACAGACTCCCTGGTATATGAACCCCAGTGACGAATCTGTGGTCTAAAACATGATTTTTATTTCCAACAAGTGCTTATCAAATGAATAACATTCACACCTTTTATGCTTTCTTAAACATATTCTTGCTTTTAATTGGTGGTTTTCTCTGTCACTCTCTTTTTATGTTATTTTATTTTATTTTAGTTGAAATCTTATGGTTTCCCAGGCTGGAGGGTAGTGACATGATCACAGCTCACTACAGCTAGGACCTCCTGGGTTCAGGCAATCCTCTTGCCTCAGCCTCCTGAGTAGCTGGGACTACAGGAGCATGCCACCATACCCGGCTGATTTTTTTTTTTTTTTTTTGTAGAGACAAGATCTTACTCTATTGTCTAGGCTGGTCTTGAACTCCTGGGCTTAAGCAATCCTCCCGCTTCAGCCTCCTAAAGTGCTGGGATTACAGGCATAAGCCTGTAGACTCATTTTTAAAAATAAGAAAATAGCTAATCTTCTTCCCAGTTGAATGAGATGTGTTGGTTTTGCCAGTGAGGAAAAGATTTTGGGTAAGTCCATCAAAAATTTACTTTTTGTCATAATACTTGATTTTTTTTTACGATGTCTAAATCATGTTGCAGCACTGTATCACTACACACAAATTTGGTGGCCACACATCATTTTACTCTGACTTGCTCAAAAAACAAGTACTTATTGAAAGAAAATACATTATACAAAAAAGAAAATGCATAAAAATAGAAAAAGAAAAAATACCACTAACAGTGTATATTACTCAGACATCTGTTTGTGTTTTGATGTGCTTTTCCAGTATTTTTCTATGCATAGGTTCCTGATATGTTCACTTTTATTTTATGTATTTATGTATCATATCTATATTATATATATTAAACTATCGTACTTATGAGTAAGAACATATGGTACTCTGTTCTTTGTTTCTGTGAGAGGTCTCTGAGTATGATTGACTCTAAATCCATCCAAGTTGCTGCAAAGACCATGTGTTTGTCCTTCTTTATGGCTGTATAATAGTCCATTGTGTATATGTACCACTTTTTTTTAATCCAGTCCAGCTTCGATGGGCAACATGGTTGGTTCCATGTTTTTGCTATTGTGAATAGAACTGCAACAAACATATGGGTACAGGTATCTTTTTTGTAGAATGATTTGAGTTCCTCCAGGTATATTCCCAATAGGGGAATTGCTGGGTCATATGGAAGGTCAATTTCTAGTTCTTTCAGGAACCACCACACTGTCTTCCAAAGAGGTTGCACTAGTTTGCATTCCCACCAGCAGTGTAGAAGTGTTCCTTTTTCTCTGCATTCTCGCCAGCATCTGTTCTTGTTTGTTTTATTAATGATGGCCATTCTTACTGGTATCTCAATGTAGTTTTGATTTGCATTTCTCTGATGATAAGTGAGGTTGAGCACTTTTTCATGTGTCTGTTGGTTGCCCGTATATCTTCTTTTGAAAAGTGTCTATTCATGTCTTTTGCCCACTTTTTAATGGGGCTGTTTGTAAAACTCATTATTTCTTAAGCACTTCCCAGGATTATCTTAAATTCTTCTTAAACATCATTTTATATGACTACATATGACTACATAATATTCTATAGAATAAAAGCACCATACTCTCCCTAATCATTTCTCTCTACTGCTGGAATTTTGGTTGTCCCCAATTAGTTGCTGTTATTATAGATAGCCCCGAAATGAATATCTTTCTACAGAAAGTGAAGCTTTTCAGTCCTCACTGCCACTGCAGCCCAGATCATCTTTCAACAAGAAAACTGGTCATGTTGTCTGCCTACGAAGAGTTGTCCAATGGCTTCCCAGAGCTTTAAGTTCAGGATCAAAATCCTCAAGGCCTTGCCTGGCCTGCACCCAGCCTGCCTCTTATTTCCACCAATTACTTTCTGCTCTGGTTCTGCAATCTTGCTAGCCACATCTCCATCCTCAAGCCTGCCATGCTCCCTCTTACCTCCACCCCTTTGTCCCTGTTGTGCCCCTGCCTGGAAAACGTTCTTAGGCCAGGCCCACACTCATTAGTTGAGTGCACTCCTTCCTATAGAGCTTGGCTCCAACTGTCACTCATCAGGGATCTAGCAGCTGAAAAAAACTCCTCGACTGAATGAGACTATAGCCTAGCCACGTTGGCACATCCCAAGACCATCCCAGACATCAAATGAAATCTCTGCTTCTAAAGGTTTCCATCTTGCTGAGCAGAAAGTTCTGCTATGGTCTTAATGTCTTCTCCAAAATTTATGTTGAAACTTAATCCCCATTGTGGTGATATTAAAAGGTGAAGTTCTGTGGGAAGTGCTTATGAATTAGTGCCTCATAAAAGGGCCTTTTTTGCCTTCCATCCCTTCCATCATGTGAGGACAATGCATTCATCCTCTCCAGAGGATGTAGCCACAGGCGCAATCTCGGAAGTAGAGTCCAGACGCCAGACCTGCTGGTGCCTTCATCTTGGACCTTACAGCCTCTGGAATGGCAAGAAATAAATTTCTATTATTTATAAATTACTCAGTCTCAGGTATTTTGTTATAGCAGCATGACTGAACTAACACAGGATCTGAATTTTGAAACATGTTATATGTGTTGCCATACCCTTCCCAGCTTATGTTCTTTTCCCAATTATATTCCCATGAGTAACACCAGGATCTGCCGACCAAGAGCAAACATTGTGGATGACATTGTACTTCAGGACATTCCCAAGGCTCTCCCGCTCCTTGGAAGCCCACAAGAAACATTTCACAAGTGTTCTCGGAAGCACAGGGAAAAGAAAGCCACACACTCACAGCACCCTGTGCATCCGAATCACCTTCCTTCCTTTGAGCAGGTACACACTGAAGCATTCCTGTGTGCCTGCACGGCTCCAGGAGCTAGTCACAGGATGGAGAGCAAGACAGAAATGCTCCACCCTCTGGAAATTCACAAGCTGCTGGGGGTAAAGATGTGAAAGAAACAAACATGTATTTAAATAGATACAGAAAAAAGCATACATTATGATTGGCCCAGTGGAGGAAGTAGCAGGAGTATGCTAATTGAACTGGAGGTCCCAGTGGCCTCTCTTCAAGCAAAAGCTGAAAGCATTAAGGGAGTCAGACAAGCAAGAAGCTGGTGGGAAAGGGATTTCAGGCAGAGGGGACCGCACAAGGAGAGTTCACAGGACAGAAAGAGTTCAGGTGAGCACCCAGAACTGAGAAGTGCTCAGGTAATGACCATGTCACAGAAACAGAGCAGGGGGCTGCGATGACACTGAAGTGGTTGGCAGGGACTGGAAAATCTCATCAAGGGATTGGCTTTGGTTCAAGAACAAGGAGAAAATAGGCTGACTTTGGGCAATGGTGTGGTTTGACTCACTTTTGCCAGTCTGGCTGCTGTGTGGGAAACAGGCAAGAATACAAGTGAGTGAATACATAGGGGGCACTGTTGTCATCCAGCCAAGAGATGACAGTGACTTAGACCATGGCCAAGGGGAGGGAGATACTATCAACAGGGATTGGGATTGATTAGACATGGAGGAAGAGTGAGATCGTTACCACTGAGTTGCCCATGAGACATCCAAACAAATATTGAGTGGTAGTTGAAGATATGAGTCTGAGAGAATAACTCAATTCCACTTTTTTCAAAAATATGTTGCATCAATGACTGGATGGTCTTCTGGCTCCATGAATAGATATGTTTAGAAATGCTATAGACCATACATCTCCCAATTAGAGTTTCACAATACACTTGGGCACATAAGGTTTTCCTTGCAGAAAGGAAACTTGTTTAACTTTATTTAAACCTGTGCTTCTTGCATTATTTGGTCAAGGAATTGTGTGTTTTGATAACACCTATTAATACTCCCTGGCACTGAAATTCTGTAGAAAAACCTTTGGAAAATGTTGATCTAACTGTATAATTATTAGTAAAACAAAAATAATTAAAATGAAAACAAAAAATCTTAATAGTCTGCCTAGCCAACCCCTAGCCAGTGTAGACCCACAGTGAAACAGATGGTGCAATTTGTGGGAGCTCTTCAAGCACACTACTCCAAAATATACCTTCTTCCCATAATCCCCAAGGTGGAAATCCCATGGATAACTTCCTGTTGAGGGTAGCCATGCTCTTCAGACATTGCCTATGGAAATGAAAATACTGTTGGAAGAAGTTTGATAACGTTCATTCATTTATTCATTCAACACATTTGTCCCATGCTTGATCTTGAGACAGAGATAGGAAGACATCTTCTTCCTCTTCAAGGAGCCCACGGTTTAGGGAAAAGACAACCACTTTAGCCAATATTTATGACTTGGTGAGGAATGTGCTGTAACAGAGGCACGCAGAGAGGCCTGCAGGATCCTTGGGGCCAGCTGACAGAGTCCAGTAGGGAGAGCTCAGGCAGACGTACCTGAGGAGGTGGCATCTGAGTAGGACTTTGACAGCCGAATGGATAGTTTGTAGGTAGGAAGGAGCTGAAGGGGATAGTATGGGGGGGTTGGAGGAAAAGTCTGTGTCCCCAGCCTTACCATAGCAGCTGCTTCCTTTACAGAAGGAAAGACTCAGGGATACCATGAAACCCTACTTCTCCCCGACATGGGGCTCCTCAGTCCTCACTGCCACTGCAGCCCAGATCATCTTTCAACAAGAAAACCGGTCATGTTGTCTGCCTACTAAGAGTTGTCCGGTGGCTTCCCAGAGCTTTAAGATCAGGATCGAAATCCTCAAGGTCTTGCCTGGCCTGCCCCCAGCCTGCCCCTTATTTCCACCAATTACTTTCTGCTCTGGTTCTGCAACCTGCTAACCACAACTCCATCCTCAAGCCTGCCATGCTCCCTCTTACCTCCACCCCTTTGTCCCTGTTGTGCCCCTGCCTGGAAAACGTTCTTAGGCCAGGCCCACACTCATTAGTTGAGTGCACTCCTTCCTATAGAGCTTGGCTCCAACTGTCACTCATCAGGGATCTAGCAGCAGCTAAAAGACTCCTTGACCGAACGACTGGCGACCATAGCCTAGCCACGCTGACACACCCCAAGACCATCCCAGACATCAAACGAAATTTCTGCTTCAAAACTGGAGGCAACAGAGAGAAACCAAAAGACATTGAGCCTCAGAATCAGCTGAGTGACCCCAATGTGGCAGGAACTGGCTGGCTGGTCAGCCGTTCCTGACCCTTCAGATGGTATCAGGTCTCCTCATAGTCCTCTGAAGGCTTCCACCATAGTACTTAGCATAGGGTGTCACTCTGTATTTGCTTGTCTGACTCTTTCATTAAAGCTGTCTCTTCCACTTGTTCCACAACGTTAGAGACCATATTGAATTCGTTCACTGCACGGTGACTGGTGAATAATAATTGCTCATTAATAAACATTAGGAGAATATGAGAGACTGTCATAGGGGAGAGAACTTAGGGAGAAGAAGAGTATAGGCAGAGGACAAGTGACTTTGTTCAAGCAGTGAAGCATGCACTAGAAGATGCACACTGGAAGACTCACTGCCAGGAATTGGCTTACACAGCTGTGGGGGCTGGCTAGGCCAGTCTGAAATCCGCAAGGCAAGCATCAAGGCGGTAAGCTGAAGCTCTTGGGTATAGACTGGAGCTGCTGTCCACAGGCAGAATTTCTACTTCAGGGAAACCTCAGTTTCACTCCTAAGGCCTTTTGAGTGATTGAATCAGGCCCACCCAAATCATCTAGGATAATCTCTCTTATGTAAAGTCAACTGACCAGGTGTTTGAAGGTGTGGTGAGCCATGATTGTGCCACTGGACTCCAGTTGGGCAACAAAGTAAGATCCTGACTCAAAAAAAAAAAAATCATAGAGATGTTTATGTGAAATAATACAGAGATCCATTTGTCTCTCATGTGAAAATCCAGGCATAAGCAATTCTGGGCTGATATGGGGGTTCCATGGGGCCAGAATTCCTTCCTTCTTGTTGTTTTGCTATCCTTAAGGTAGCACATTACACCTTTCTCTTTAAAGGCGTGGTGTTGAAATCGCACTTATCTCTTCTGCTCACATCCCATTGGCTAGAATATGAGGGGAAACCCCAAAAAGGAATTGTTTTTGGAAAGCAGTTCCCTGTAGTACAGGCTTCCCCCACTAAGTGTTCTAGAAACCCATCAGCATTTGTATACCAGCTAGCATTGTTGTGAGAAGCTGGGTTCAGCTTCAGTGAATTTTGTTTTGGAAATTCTTTCAACACCTTTGCCCATTTCATGATGAGTGATTTACGGGCACACCTGCCCACACTGCATTGAGTATTCAGCAATATTTTACCAAAAACAGCATGAGCCCTGTGCCTCACCCTCCCTATTCACCTGATCTCTCTCTGAGTGACTTTTTTGTTTCCTTGGATGAAAAAGTCCTCAAAGGGAAACGTTTTACCGATGTGGAAGAGGTGAAATAAAAAACAGTAGAAACACTAAAATGCATCAAAACTGATGACTTCAAAAACCAAGCAGCGGAAAAAGAGTCTCAATAAGTGTATTGCATCAAATAGAGAGTACTTGGAAGTGACTGAAGTTTAAACATGTAGGAATAAATACACAATTTTTATAAATAAATTCCAGTTATTTGGGGGTCCCCTCATACGGTTCTAGATAGCTAAAAGGGAAAGGGTGAGATATGCTTAATTCTAGACAATAATGTGCTCAGCTTAAAATCGGGGGTTGTGATCCTAAGCGGGAGAAGGGAGAATGGATACTAGGAGACATCAGCAGCCTTCACAAGGACGTGAAGCCTTTAGCCCCAGGCTGGACCAGCAGTAGGGGCTGGGTAGACACCACTGATAATTATTCTACCCACGGCTCCAATAACTCCTCAGTTTTCTAGGCCTCCTGCTGCATCATCCCCGATCTCTCAGACACTGTAACCCCTCCCGTGCACATTTAGATAAGGTTGTTAAGAGGCTTTCATGGAATGAGTCACAAAACACTGGGCTGGACAGAAGCCTGCCCCACCACACCCCTCACAGAAGCTCGACAGGGTCAACCTATGGCCTCAGCCCCACCAAGTGTGTCCCCATGGTCCCAGCAACTGTGACACATCCTCAGAACTTGCTTCTCTCAGCCCAGATGTCAGCCACATGAAGCCTAATGATACACAGCTGGCCCTTGGGCATCTTTGGGCTCCCAGAGGCCCAAGCCAGGGAATGATCATAATTATAATAATAATTGCTACCATTTAGTGCTTGCTGGTGGTCTGGGTGCCAAACAGGCCCTTTCCATGCTTGCTCATTTGCACACACATATTCTGAGTGGAGAAGCGTGTTCTTCACTTTAGAAGTGAGACAGCTGAGGACTTGCCTAAGTCCACACTGCTAGTAAGTGGCAGAGGCAGGATTTGAACCCAGAACTTTCATACTGCAGGGCCTTCAGCTCTTGGTCCCCTAAAGGTTCACTTAAAAAGTCACTGGCATGAGGTAGACTGATTAATAAGGGAGAAGGCATACAAATGTATAATCTGTTTACACAGGAGCCTTCACAATGAAGACCCAACTTCCCAATGAGTTACAGAAACTTAAATATTATTTTGAGGTTGCAGCAGGAATGGGGGCTTGGATCCCAGTGAAAGGGTTAAGGAAGTGGGGAGAAGAAGAATTCTATTGAGAGGCAATAAATGATTGCTAGGGAGAAAGATTGAGTGGGGAAACAGAGACTAACTTGTAAATAGTTTTCTTTGGAATCTAAATTACTCTTATTATACTCATAAAAGGTTCTGCTCAGGTGTGGTCACCTCTTGGTCTTTTTTTTTTCTGCAATAGATAATGAAATAACAGGGAGGGGAAGCAGCTTTTTTGGGAGAAACAGTGGGGGAAAGGACTGAAGGTCAGAGTGGCCTTGAGGCTTCTTCAGTTCAGCAAGTCAAAATGTCATGTTTTGGGGTGCTGGTTTCTGAGCCCCAGCAATGCCGCCCGCCCCTGTTCTCAGTAGTGGAGGGCTTGAAGTAACCTCTAGGGGGTTTCTGCAATTTCCTCCCCAGCATTCCTCTTTTCTCTTGTGTACATGTTTGAGGGATGGACTCAGTCCTACCCGACTCACAGTCCATGTGGTGTGGGTGAGGCCCCACGTCAGCCCAGAAGTGGAGGCCACAGCCCAGCCCTAAGCTAGTTGGTCCATGATACCCCATAGCCACACCGATGGACTCGGGACTTGGCTAGTGACCCAACTAAGGGGACTATGGCTGGGATGGGGGCACTGAGTAAGACAGCACATGAGGAAGCCTATCCATGAAACCTGAAGAAGGCAGTGCGTGTGGGGAACAGACTCAAGGAGGGACAGGGGAACGCCCGTTGGGGAGGCATAGTTCACGTAGCACATAGTTCAGATGTAGTTAGACAAGTTTTCTTAGACAGGTCTAATTCAGATAACGGAGGAATAGGGTGGTTAAGCACTCAGATATCCTTTCTAAGGTATACGACATTTACCCAATCAAGCAGGCATATCAGATATGACCAACTTGCAGGATGAAATGTGGAACTACCAGTACAGTAAATCATAGAAACAATGGGGAATTACTCAAAACACAGAGACTTGATGTTCTAGGAAAAGCCCAAATCTAGTTAGATAGTAAATTTATTTATTTTGGATGTACTTGTGACCTTAAAAGTTTGAGAGATAGTAATAAACACTTGTGATCAGAGACTCACAGCCCTCCACCCTCAGCTATGGAATGGTTTACTTAGTCATTGTTGTAAAATTGTATAAAGCTTCTTGTTAAAGACAAACACATGTCCTTCCTTTAAGATACCTGTGTTCTGTCTCGAACGTGTTTTCCTTTCTAATAAACTTTCCTTTAAACTATACTTTAGACTTACTCTGAAATTCTTTTCTATGGTGAAGTCAAGAACCCACAGAATAAGTATACCCCATGTCACCCAACATCACCTGGATTCCCTGAGTCTGCTCTGCTCCTGCCTGAGCTATTTGGGAACTTAAGCCCAAGGCCACACTTCTAGGAAGTAGAGGCAGGGTCCACAGCAGGTCTGGAGCACTTGCCCATGCAACAGAAGGAAAGGTGGATGGTCACTGTAACCTTCAGTCCCCACCCCCACTGTCTCTCCCAAAAAAAGCTGCTTCCCCTCCCTGTTATCTGTATTTCTTCTATGCTGCAGCCCAAGAGTTGGATTCTGCCCTCCCCTGCACCCTGCTTTCCACCAACACTTTTCACCTTTTCTCAGCCTCATCTGGAGCCCCCAAGACAGTTCCCAGGCATATTCAGGTACAGCTATTATGGCCTTGAACAATTAATAAAGAAATTCCTTTATATGTTCAGAGTAGGCAAAGTAAAAACAAAAAGACATAGCCCCTCTTGCCTCTCTTACTGTTTTGGAACTTGGAACTGCCGAATGTCCTTACCAGACTGTCCTATATAGTCTCCCCATGGAATGCTGGGGATGCCATCCTAAACTGCAGGGGATGCGGGGAGGTTGGCCGATGGTGCTTGATGCCAGCACAGGGTTTCCAGTGTGTCAGGGTTTACTGTTTACTGTGCATTCGGGTGCTCTCTCAGGTGCCGGAGAGCCATGGGTGAACATGCAAAATAATGCTTGCCCCTGAGGAGCTGATAGTTTAGTGCTCATGGCCTCCTTCCTAAAGGATTGCTGGAATGGCCAATAGCAGATCTGTGCATCCAGGCTTTGCACTGGAAGCCTGCAGCTTTGGTTGGTTATGGCTTTATTAAATGTCTGTCAGCAATGGGCCTGAGTGTTCGACATAGGGGAGAACTACCTTTTAATAAATTAGACATTTAAAAATACCCAGAATTGGTGTGTCATTCAGGTTTCTGAAGGGAACAGATGGCACAGTCCAAAGGGGTGTTAGCAGGGAGTAACTATTTACAAGGGTGTAAAAGCCAACAAGGGATTGTGAAGCTCCCAGAAGAGTCATAGTGGGAAGCCGCTGCTGCCCATAGGCAGAAGAGGCAAGAGAAGCAAGGAGAGGCTACAGTCCTAGGAGGAGTCCAGCCGTGGTTTTCCTGAGGACCTACATACATGTGACTATGGCCATTATTCCTGTATCTCTCAGTTCTGTGTCTAAAGCTCGGACTTTTCTCCGGCGCCCCACATGATGGAAGGCCTGATGGCTGTCACCACTTGGGTCTCCCACAGGCAATGCAAATGCAGCAGATGCAAATCAGAATTCAGAGCTGGATCACTACATAGGCAGAGAAGCGTGTGTCCAGCAAAACAGTGGGACTAAAAATGAAAAAGTGCATACTGCTATTTTAACTACATTGTTATTTCAAATGAAAAGCACTTAAGTGTGCAAGATGTTTACACGAGTACTAGCATGACTAGATAGCTGTAAGGAAAAATAGCAATCTTTGACCCTTACCTCACACCATGTATAAAATATAATTCTTGTAAAAGCTAAATATTTTTTCATTTTTAGAAGAAAACATAAAATAATCATTGCAAACTTGGAGTAAGCAAAGATTTCTTAGATGAGACAAAAGCCATGAGCCATAAGAAAACAATTATAAATTGACTTGATCAAAATGTCAATCTCCTCTTCTCCAAAGGACACCATTTGTATACCTAACTCTTAACTGTACCCCACAACATCATACTAAAAAATATTGATTTAAAAAAAAAAGAAAAAGAAAATTAAAGGGCAAACTACAGACCGGGAGAAATTATTTCAAAACAATGATTGGACAAAGGTCTTGTATCCAGAATTTAAAAGGACTCCTATAACTCAGCAGAAGTAAGAAAAACAAATAATCTAATTTTTTTTAAATGGGCAAAAGACTTTGCTTCTCAAAAGAGGATATATGAATCTCTGGTTCAACATTGTTATTCATCGAGGAAACACAAACTTAAATCACAACGAGATATCACTTCATACTCACTGAATAGGCTAAAATCTAAAAAAAAAAAGTCTGACCATACTAAGTGTTGGTAAGGATATGGAGCAACCACTTTGGAAAGCAATTTGGCAGTTGTATTTAAAATTAAACATATACTTATTTTAAGATCAAGTCATTTTACTTCCAGGTATTTACCTGAGAGAAATGAAAATGTATGTTCCCAAAGGGCTCATATACAAATGTTCATAAGAGTGTTTTCATAACAGGCAAAAACTGAAGACAACTCAAACAGCCATCAATAGATGAGTGGAAGCCGGGCTCGGTGGCTCAGCCTGTAATCCCGCGCCTTTGGGAGGCTGAGGTGAGTGGATTGCCTGAGCCCACGGGTTCGAGACCCTCCTGGGCAGCGAGACCTCACCTCTACAATAAATCAAAAAATCAGCCGGGCGTGGTAGCGCATGCCTGTAATTCCAGCTACTTGGAAGGCTGAGGCGGAAGGATCGCTGGAGCCCAGCAGGTCGAGGCTGCGGTGGCCGGAAGCGGCCACTGCACTCCAGTCTGGGCAACAGAGTGAGACTCCAACTCAAAAAAAAAATAGATGAGTGGATAAATGAAATGTGGATAAGCAATGGAAAGCTACCTGGAAATAAAAATAAACACATTGCCGATATTCACAACAACATGATACGTCTCAGAAATATGATGTCAAGGAAAAGAAGTCAGACGCAAAATAATATTTTCTGAGCAATTCTATTGATTTGAAGTTCTAAAACAGGCAAAACGAATTTATCAAGATAGAAGTCAGATCAGCAGGAGATGCAGAAACTGTGTGACAAGGGACGTGGAAATTTCTATAACGATGGGAATATTCTGTCTGAAACGGCAGCTACATAAAAGGTGTACACATTTGCCAAAACTCATAAATGTGTGCATCTTGACAGGAATGCTAATGTGATGGCTGGGGTAGCAGTGACCACTTACGGACTACAAGAGATGCTGAGAATGGAAACAGGCTCTAAGGATGGTTGGAACTGAGAGATAAAAGAGAGTCTGGGGCCAGGCACAGTGGCTCATGCCTGTAATCCCAGCATTTTGGGAGGCTGAGGCAGGAGGATTGCTAGAGCCCAGAAGTTCAAGACCAGCCTGGACAACATAGTTAGATCTCATCTCTACAAAAAAAAAAAAAAAAAAATCAAAAAATTAACTGGGTGTGGTGGCATGTGTCTGCAGTCTCAGCTACTCGGAAGCCTGAGGTGGAAGGATCACCTGAACCTTTGGTGAGCCATGATCATGTTACTATACTCTAGCCTGAGCAACAGAAAAATGCCCCAACTCAAAAAAAAGGAGTCTGGGATGGCAAAAACTTTGAAGACATTGGTTAACTTTGATCTGACTACTTTGGGTTCTTTTACAAGACAGAAAAATAAATCTCTACCTGCTTAAGCCACAGTTATTCCATGTGCCTCTGACACAGGATCGAAAGTAACTCCTATGTGTTGTGGTACCCTTACTGCGCTCTGAATCAAATCTTGAATTCCTGACATGGCTGACAAGGCTCTTCGAGCCCTGGCTCTCTAGTTTTCCATAGATGAACTTCAGTAAGTTCATGAAACTTATACCCCAAACCGTTTGAGTGTGTGTGCATTTTTCCCTAGAGGAGGGATCAACAGTTTTCATCAGATTCTCCAAGGGAACTGTGAACCCCCCTCTCCCCAATTTTTTTCGTCCTTATATATCAGTCCCACTTAGTGTGCATAATTATCCCCTTTTATACTTATGGAAACAGATTCTGATCCCTGAAGGACCTCGCACTCTGGGCAAGTGAAGGGAGAAAGATTCATGGATGAGACTGGAGTGAAAATGCCATGAAAGAGGCAAATGTTCCCCGTGGGGGGAGACAAAGCAGCAGGCCTGCATTTGCACCAGGCCCAGAACATGCCGGGCCTTTCGAAGGCCTGCTGGGTGTTCTGCTTCAGTCAGCGTGGCTCTGGCGGCCAGGGAAATGCTTGGCACGAGTCTTCGGTCTCCAGTTCCACGTGGCCATAATGTTCCCGGCTGAGTTCTCAGTCCTTGAGAGGCTCTGGTTTTTGAAGTCATCTCTTCAATCTGTCGTGTTGCTCCCTTCAGTTGCTGGGTTACCCCAAGAGGTGCACAGCCCTCGTATTTCCAGAGCATGTGCTTGGAGTCCTGCCCAGTGGCCGTGAGCTGGGGTGCAGCCCCAGCTGATGTTCATAACCCCCGTCTTTGCTCAGTTCCAGGACAGAGTCAGTGCAGCTTCTGAAAGTGACATGGTCTACCGAGCATCTGGGTTGCTAAGCCCCCGTCAATCCTCATAGATGCCTTTTTTTTTTTTCGAGTTGGAGTCTCACTCTGTCGCCCAGACTGGAGTGCAGTGGCCACTCCCGGCCACCGCAGCCTCGACCTGCTGGGCTCCAGCGATCCTTCCGCCTCAGCCTTCCGAGTAGCCGGAATTACAGGTGCGTGCTACCATGCTCGGCTAATTTTTTGATTTATTGTAGAGATGAGGTCTCACTGCCCACGCGGGTCTTGAACCCGCGGGTTCAGGCAATCCACTCACCTCAGCCTCCCAAAGGCGCGGGATTACAGGCTGAGCCACCGATCCCGGCTACAGATGCCTTTTGAAAGCATCTTTTCAGACAACTTTATGAAGAATATTGTGTGGTGGGCCTTTTTCTTTTTTTTCCTGTGAGCAGGTGCTCGGCACCTGACCTTTTTCCTGTGTTCGGGGAACTCTGATCACACAAGTCTTAGTGAAAGGCTGGGTCCACCTCCCTCTACTGAAGCTGGCAAGACCAGACCTTGTAGGGCACACAGCCAGGGCACTGCCAGCATCACTCCATATCATCAGGTGGGAACTAGTGACACCAAGAAGAGAGTCAATGGCGAGACTGCCCTGGTGGCAGCAACCGGAGTAACAAAACCATCTCACTTTTGGCGCTAGCCCCTGGTGGCCAGTGGAAGACAGTAGCTAGGCGACCTGTGACACTTAAGGAAGGGTGGCTGTGGCAGTAGCAGTGTCCTCGCAGGACAAGTTCCATGCCTGTGGTGGGCAATGTGCCAGGTGCCCTTCATCCAAACCCAGCCCTCCCCATTTGCAGATGGGGAGACAGGTGCCTGGAGTGGAATGACCCACATTGCAGACAGGCGGCAGGAATTTCCTCCTTTGCATGAAAGAAAACTGAGACCCAAAGAAGCTGCGTGACTTGCCTAAGGCCCCACGGCTAGCCAATAGCCAAAGCCTTTCAGGTCATTTTTCTTTCCCCCAGACCACACAACCCAGCGTTCATCTCCTCAGGGACCTAAATTTTCATATTAAAAACAGAGAGCTAGCCAGGCTCAGTAGCTCAGCCTGTAATCCTGCGCCTTGGGAGGCTGAGGTGAGTGAATTGCCTGAGACCGTGGGTTCGAGACCTGTCTGGGCAACTTGGTGAGACCTCATCTTTACAATAAATAAAAAAAAATTAGCCGGGCATGGTAGCGCACGCCTGTAGTTCCAGCTACTTGGAAGGTTGAGGCGGAAGGATCGCCGGAGCCCAGCAGGTCAAGGCTGCGGTGGCCGGGAGAGGCCACAGCACTCCAGTCTGGGCAACAGAGTGAGACTCCAACTCAAAAATAAATAAATAAATAAAAATAAAAACAGAGAGCTGTATGACTCAGGACAACGAAAGGGCATGGCTCCTACACTTCATAACAATGAAGTGATGACTTGGGGGTTTCTACCTAGTTTTTCAGATTTCAACTTAGGGGAGGTATTAAGCATAGTTACAAGCATAGTTACAAGCTCTTTCTCTCCTGTAATCACTTTTGTGAGGGTAAAAGCATGAACACATTTTATTTGTTGATTTGTTTATAACACGTTTCTTCATTGAGGAATTTCAGAGGGAGTAAAACAAAAACATATATAATATATATGGTTAACAAGCACAAGAACCAAAGGGAAAAAAATGTACCAATCACAATGTAGTGATGAAGAATTTGAGATAGAACTTTGAATCTGGTTCTGAGCTTCCTGACAGCCAAAGCAAAAAGAAATATAAGATGACTTACTCACATATCTTTAGAGGGACAGAAGGGCATAGTCTTTCCTCAGGTTTCTCCTAACACTAAATTCTAGAAGAAAGATATTATATATGAGATAATATCTTCAATGATATTTTATAATAAATATATATGCTCTCCATGTGTGGCATTAAAGCTCATCTTAGGAAACTAAATTCTGATATAGGAATTCTATGGGTATTGCAGGAAACCGATGGAAACAGTTTTTTTATACTGTCAGAAAGTCACTCTAAATCACCTCTTTTGTTATTCAGGTACAGTATTGTGATTCTTATTAGACTAAACTCTCAAAATCATTGTCTCACTCCATTATTGGGTAGGACTACTTCAGCTTTTCAGTTGCAAGTGATAGAAAACCCAACTTAAAGTGCTTTATCTAAAAGATAGAATTTTTTATTTATGTTACTGGGAAGCTCTGGCTTCAGGCACAGCTAGACTCAGGGGGTCAAATAAGCTTGCATAAGGTTGGTCTCCTGACAACTCTTAGCACCAGCTTGACTTCATTCTCAGGATTCTTGTGGTGACAGAATGTTCTCATAACTTTGAAGCTCATATATGATCTACATCACACCCAGGAAAGGGATTCTGATGCTGTCCCAGCAGCCTCCATAGAAAAAAAAAGAGCCGGGTTTGGTGGCTCAGCCTGTAATCCCGCACCTTTGGGAGGCTGAGGTGAGTGGATTGCCTGAGCCCGTGGGTTCGAGACCCGGCTGGGCAGCGAGACCTCATCTCTACAATAAATCAAAAAAATCAGCCGGGCATGGTAGCGCATGCCTGTAATTCCGGCTACTTGGAAGGCTGAGGTGGAAGGATCGCCGGAGCCCAGCAGGTCGAGGCTGCGGTGGCCAGGAGCGGCCACTGCACTCCAGTCTGGGTGACAGAGTGAGACTCCAACTCAAAGAAAAAAAAGAATCTATTTTTTTCCCTCATTGTCTTAGATTTTGTCATGAGCACATCCTTGCCCGAATCATGATGGTGAAAGGAATGTTGTACCTGCCTGACCGAAGTGTCAACCTCCTAACCTGAGAGCTCCCAGAAGGAGGAATGGGCAGAGGCAGCAGGCAGCGGCGGTTCACCACACGTGCTTTTGATATTCACGAACCTTCTTGCCAGAGAAGAAGGTGAAATTCATACAATTATATCATTTTCAAAGACCTGAGGTTATTGATACCTTCCAGAACTGATGCTTGTACTTTTAATGACCATTCAAATTTATGATGATCAAGTTGTTGATAATTAGAGAACCACTTAGCCCATTTTCTTGATGAGAAAACTGAGGCCTCGAAAGGGTGACTTGACTGAGTTGGTTTGTCCATTCAAACTGTCCCCCCTGCCATGTAATAATTATTTCATCTCTCTCCTATTTTATTGGTTCTAATATATGCACTTTTTTCCACATTAGTGTCTCTGATATCGGACCGTGTGGTGGTTGTGAAGCAGTCCAGAAAATATGCCAATTCTCCTTGCTCTGGGTAAAGGGAAGCATTGCACTTCTGTAGTCATGTAGCCTTTTTAAGTTAGGTATGACCCTGTGACATGCTTTGGCCCAAAGGGTGGTTTTTGAGCTAGTGCCTTGTACCTGTGCTCCTGCCAAATGATCCTGGGGACATGATCCTCCACTAATCTGAGCTCCTGTTATGGGCTGAATTGTGTCCCTCAAATTCCTGTACTGAAGTCCTAACTCCCAGGACCTCAGAAAGTGACTGTATTTGAAAAAGGGTCTTTATAGAGGTAATTAAGTTAAAATGAGGTCATTAGGGTGGGCCTTCATCCAATATGACTGGTGTCCTTACAGGAAGAAAAGATTAGGACACAGACAAGCACAGAGGGAAGAACATGTGAAGACAAGCCATCTACAGTCCAAGGAGAGAGACCTCAGAAGAAATCAACCCTGCCAGCACCTAGATGTCAGACTTCCAGTCTCCAGAACTGTGACACATCACATTTCTGTTATCTAAGACACTTTGTGGTACTTTGTTAAGGCAGCCCAGAAAACAAATACAGTTCCCAAGTGACGACAGTGATCAGAGCCCTGCATATGACATGTAATTAGGCTAGAAATACACTTTGGTCATGGTAAGCCACTGGAACTTTATCATTGCTTGTTACTGCAGCAGAATCTGCTCTAACTAACAGAAAAGAATGCATCTGACAGCTAGTAGAATAAGAAAGCCAGGTGTGGCAGGTCAATGGGCTGCCTTTTTCTTAGAGGCAAAACAATAATTGTCTTCTAATCAATAGCATTTTATATTATTTGAAGCATGATACATGTAGCACTTAATAGTTGATAAAAATGTATCACTACTATTTTGCATTTTGACAATAACATAGTTGTGGAGGAAATAAGAATGATAGCAGCAATAATAATAATAATAATAATAAACAACTAACATATTCAGGCCGTAACCTAATGATAGGTTCAGTGCAAGCACTTTTCATGTAATTAAATAAGTATCACTTATTTCAGAATCTGCGCTGTACTTGATAGCGATAAAACTTTATTTTTTAGTTTAGTCGTTTAAATTTTCTAGTGAAATCTAGGAAGCTTTTCTCACTCATCTGATTTAAGAGTTTCAAATATCTAAATATACTGAGCTGACTGCTGCATATAAATACAGTGAGATTTTTCAATGTCTAATATCCATAGCACATGCATGATATGCCTTTTTTTTATTGCTGTTCTTTTTGGGAAAGAAAAAAAAAACCCAGCCATCCTACACACTGTGGGGGATGATTTATTCGATTGTTATTATTCATGGCTAGGAAAAACTTAGAATGCTCAAAATAAGCAAAAACATTTCTGCAGCTGCTGCAGATGGTCTCCTCCCCTTGCTAAGCTGGCCCTGAGCACCCGCGGTCCTGCAAGAGTGCCAGTCTCGTACTGAAGCCATTAGCACTTTAAAGGAGCACACTCCGAACAGGGTGTCCTTGTGAACATTCTGACGACTGGTAGAGAGCCCAGGCGAATCCTTGACCCCGAAGTCAGCCCCAGTCTCGGGGCCCCTCAGAGGCAAGAGCACGATTTCTCACGCAACTGGAGCTACGTGGAGCAGGGAAGGATGAGGTGTTAAGAGAGTCCTAATGAGCCATGTTACAGATGTGTAAAACAGCTGGGGGGATGATGTAACTGCGCGCCATGCTCACCCTGCCGCCTCTGCTACTTGCTGCCATTATTGGAAACAGACACTGGAGGAGGGCGCCTAGAATACGCGCCCGTCCTCTTCCCAGCCGCTCTCTGGTCCTAATTAGGTAGGCTGGGGCCCAGCTGTGCACGTAAACCTCACCAGGTGACTCCAAGCCGTCTAGGTTTCTAATCCAGATTCCAGTTTGCACTAGAGAGAGGCCATCTTCAGTGGAAGATTTATGGGACTTGTTACATTGTAAGCCTGACCTCCGGGTGGGTGGGGAGAAAAATTAAATTCTTAGGGACAGCATCTGAAAAGGATCGCAATTAATCACAAACTTGGGACATTTTCAATTAAGAGTGGGATTCTTAATGTGCCTGATGTCTGATGATGTCAGACTCTGTCATGGCTGTGAGCTTAAGACTTGTTTTCCAAAACAAACATGAGGAATCATCCTGTCTTGTTGCTAACTCCAAACATACACTTTCTTCCCCCATTAAGGCTGGAAAAGGAACCATTGAAGCACCTACTATGTGCCAAGTGGTTGTATAAAGTGGCTCATTCAATTCCTCAACCACCTTAGGAAAGAGTGCTATAGATGAAGTTGGTCTCAGAGAGGTGCAGTCACTTTATCCAAAATCACACAGCTAGGAAGTGAAGTGGAATTTGAACCCAGGCCAGACACCCTACAGACCATATTCCTGGATTTCCCAATGACACTTACCACCCCCAGCTCCATCCTACTTCAGTTTCCTTGTATGTTAACCATACACATGGATTTCCTTTCCTTCAGAACATTGACTTTGGTTTTAGTTAATGTTTGTTAGGGTGATCAGACAAACCTTTCCCATCAGACTCTCTGCTCTACGATTCTGCCAACCCCTGGGAGAAGTCACTATTCGTTGCCACCCAGCAGTCATCTCACTTTCTCCCTGCTAGTTGAGTCAAGATTTTGTTCAGTCGTCTCCCTCTTCTTCAAGTGACTCAAGGATAAATCCCGATTAGTCTAGACAACTCATAGTGACCCCATTCCCCTCACCAACTGACTGAGGACATGGGCACAAGGACCGGATCTGGTCAATGAAGTAGGATGAAAAGCCAGCTGGAGGAATTCTGAGGAAAGTTTCTCTGCTCTTAAAAGCAAATGCTTGGGGAGAGATAGTCTCTCTTTTCCTCTTGCCATTGTCACGTCTGCATGAGACCCTTGGAACTGTCACAGCTAAGAGCAAAGCTGTAGAGAACAGAGAAGAATGATAAAAAGAACATGGGAACCTGATGATGTGGGAGTTGTGAAAATTAATAACATTTATTCATCTTGTTTTGATTTATTGAGTGGCTACTAAATAGCAGGCAATAGGAGTGCAGTAGTGAACAAAATCCAAACGGTCCCAGTTCTCTGGAGCTCCCTTTAGTGAGGAAGGCAGGCAGTAAATAAATAAACATATTGATACATAATCACAGGGAGTTACACTTCCAGTAGAGTAGCTTGTAATATCATGACCTTCCTGCAAGTCACAATACACACTCTGGAAAAACAACTATTTGAAAGCAATGGTTGCCTTGTTTTCAAAAGCAGACAGAAAGTGAAGGGAAGTTGACTACAGTTTTACCTTAGAATACTTTTGGGTCTTTATGGCCCAGGATGGCTAGAATTCAAGCAAAAAGTCTCAGTCATATTGACTCGGGAGTCAGAGGATGAAGTTTGAGACAGCTAGAAGTGTAGAAAGCTAGGAGGAAATACAGGAAAGTAGGAAGCCACAAAAATGTGAACCCTCAAAAATCCGCATTAAAAACCCTGCCTCAAATGCTTATCAACTCCTAAAATGTGCATGGTTATGGAAGATTCCAAGGTTCCTGGCGAAAAGTAACAGCTGGGAAGTTGAAGGAATTGAGTAGTTCACCTGTTATCCACCATCAGGAAGACTGAGTTTGAAATTTAAACTCAAACAAGTTAACATCTTACTGGAACAAAAATTAATACTCTT
Source organism: Cephalopachus bancanus (assembly GCA_027257055.1). NCBI lineage: Eukaryota > Metazoa > Chordata > Mammalia > Primates > Tarsiidae > Cephalopachus > Cephalopachus bancanus. Next base: position 6,830,025 of record JAPVLO010000167.1, read on the forward strand.
CAAAGGAAGATAACTAAATCTAGAGGCTCTACAAGGTATTGCTCAAAATCTCAATACACAAGAAAACATTACTAGATATGCAAAAAAACCCAGAAAATCGTGTGACTTGTAGTCAAGAGAAAATAGCAGCCAATAAAAATCAAACCAGAGACAATTCGAATGCTTGAGTTAGCAGAAGAGCATTTGAAAGCAAATATTATAAATACGTTCAATGATTTAAAGAAAAACATTGCCATAATGATAGAACAGATGAGAAATCTCAATCAAGAAACTGAAACTTTTTTTTAAAGGATTTCTAGAACTAAGAACTATAGTATATGAAATTGAAAATATACTAAGCGAGTTTAACAGCAGATTGGAGATGAAAATATAGAGAATCAATGAACTTGAAAATGGATAATAGGTATTATCCAATCTGTAGAACAGAGAGGAAAAATCAGAGAAAATAGAGTTTTGGTGACCTGTAAAAAAAATATAGTGGTCTAACATATGCTTACCTAGCAAATTTATGAAAAACAAAACAATAAACTCAGCAAAATTCAAGCAGAGTAAATACAAAGAAAAGTATACCAAGGTACTTTACAATCAAGCTGCTGAAAAAAACAGATAAAAAGAAAATCTTTACAGAAGTCAGAGGAAAATGACACAATGCAAAGGAGCAACTATAAAAATAATGACTAACTTTTCTTCAAAAACAAATTACAGAAGGGACTTTAAGGACTTCTTTAAAATGCTAACAATAAAAAATAAAGTCAACCCAGGATTTTATGTTAAGTAAAAATATCCTTCAAAAGTGAAGATAAAATAAGTATTTTTCAGGCAAATAAAAACGCAAAGACTTTTTGTCAACCAACTTGAAATACAAGAAATGATTAATTGAGTTTTTTTCAGGTTGAAAAGAAATGATATCAGATGAAAACCCAGATCTACAAGAATGAATGGAGAGTACCAGAAATAATGAATATGTGAGTAAGCATTAAAGGTTATATTTTTCTGCTCTTAATTTTTAAGAAATGGTCAGGCACAGTGGTTCATGCCTATAATCTTAGCACTTGGGGGGCCGAAGTAAGAGGATTGCTTGAGCCCAAGAGTTCAAGATCAGCCTAGACAACATAACAAGACCTTGTCTATACAAAAAAAATCAAAATTAGATGGGCATGGTGGCACACACCTGTAGTCCCAGCAACTGAGGAGGCTGAGGTGAAAGGATTGCCTGAGCCCAGGAGGTCTAGGCTGCGGTGACCCATAATTTTGCCACTGTACTCCAGTCCAGATGAGAGAGTGAGAACCCAACTAAAAAAAAAATTGGATGGCAGTTTAAGGGAAAAAAAATAACATATAACAACTTATTGTGGGATTTATGTATATACATAAAAATATATATAATGCAATATGCATCATAACAATGGCACAAAGAAGAGGGTTAATTAAACTATAGTCTTGCAATAATGCATTTTATGTAAAATTGGATAATATTAACTCTAGTCTCTGATAAGGATACACAGTGCAATTTCTAGAGCAATTTTTACAAAATATAAAGAAATGTAGCTAAAAATACAATAGAAAAATTAAAATGAGATGTAAAGAAGTATTTGACTAACCCAAATAATGCACGAGAGGAAAAATAGATGAACAAAAACAGATACAAAAATATATATAGAACAAGCAAAAAGATAATAGGTCAAAATGCAAATGTATCAATATTTGCATTAAATGTTAATAAGCCAAAAAATTACTCCAATTAAAAGACAGAAATTAGTCTACAAGAAAAGAACTCTGCGAAGACACAGATAACTTAAAAGAAAAAGGATTGAAAAAGATATACCAACAAACAGTAAGAACAACAACAACAAAATGGGGTTTGCTATATTAATTCCAGATGCACTAGACTCCAGGAAGAAGAGAATTGCCAGAGATAAAAAGGGACTTTAAAAATGATGAAAGAGCCTATTCATCAGCAAGACACAACAATCATAAACATATGTGAGCCTGTTAACATGCTCCAAATACATGAAGCAAAACTTTAAGAACTATTGAAAGAAATAGACAAATTCAAAATCACATTGGATATTCTAACATCTTGCTCTCAGTAACTAATAGAACTAGACAGAAACCATAAGACTATAAGAGACCTAGACAAGACTATTTACTAGATTGACCTCATTGACATTTATAGAGCACTACACCCAACTACTGTGGAATAAGAAAATGTAAGCCTATAAAACACATTTCAGCGGATTTCAAAAGTATGAACTCTTATAGAGTATGTTTTCTGATGACAATAGAATTACATTACAAATCAATAACCTTAGAGTATTCAAAACAGTTCTAAATATTTGGAAATTAAACAGTACATTTATAACACATTATATTCAAAGAAGAAATCATAAGGCAAATCAAATTGTATTTTGAACTGAGTAAAAATAGAAACACAATGCATTAAAATGTATAAGATTTAGCTAGGTTATCACTTATAAGAAAATCCGTAGATTTAAATGTTTATGTGGAAAAGGAGAAAAGTTTAAAACTAATCATCTAAGTTTCCACCTTCAAATGCTAAAGAAAGAGACACTAATTAAATACAAATCACATAGAAGGTAAAACAAGAGCAGAGTTTAATGAAATAGAAAACAGACAAAGAAATTAGTAAAACCAAAAATTGATTCTTTGAACAGATTAGATCAATTGATTAACCCCCAGCAACTCTGACCAAGGAAAACAAGAGAGTACAAATAACCAATATCAGGAATAAAAGAAAGTATATAACTACAAACTCTAAGTACATTAAAAGAATAATAAAATAATATTTTTTAAACTTTATTGCAATAAATTCCATAGCTGAGAGAAAATTGACAGATTTCTTATAAAAAATGTTACCGGAACTTTTCCAGGACATACCTACAGTTTTTCACTTAATAGCTTTAGGAGTATAAGTAGTTTTTGATTACATGGATGAATTGTATAGTGGTGGAGTCTAGGTTTTTAGTGTACCCATCACCCAAATGGTGTACAATATACCAGATAGATAATTTTTCATCCCTCACCCCCTCCCACTCTCTCCCCTTTTGAATCTCCAGTGTCCGTTATACCACTCATGTCACTGCAGACTCAGCTTAGCTTCCACTTATGAGAACATGTGGTATTTGGTTTTCCATTTCTGTGTTACTTCACTTAGCATAATGACCTCCAAATCTATCCAAGTTGCTGCAAAAGGCATTGTTGCATTCTTTTTTATGTCTGAGTAGTATTCCATGGTATATTTGTGTGTGTGTGTATATATGTGTGTGTGTATATATATATAAATACATATTCACATTTTCTTAATCCACTCATTGGTTGATGGGCACGTAAGTTGACTCCACATCTATGAGATTGTGAATTGTGCTGTGAAAAACACATGAGTGCAGACAACTTCTTTGTAAAATTACTTATTTTCCTCTGGGTAGATACCCAGTAGTGGGATTGCTGGATCAACTTTTAGTTGTACTTTTAGTTCTTTGAGAAATCTCCATACTGCTTTCCATAGAGGCTGTATTAACTCACATTCCCACCAACAGTATGTAAGTGTTCCCTTTTCACCACATCCACACCAACATCTATTGTTTTTTGACTTTTTAATGATGACTACTCTGACTGGGGAAGATGGTATCTCACTGTAGTTTCAATGTGCATTTTTCTGATGACTGCTGATGTTGAGAACTTTTCATCTGTTTCTTGGCCACTTGTATATCTTCTTTTGAGAAATGTCTGTTTATGTTGTTTGTCCACTTTTTAATGAGATTACTGACTTTTTTTCTGATTTTTTTGAGATTCTTGTAGATTCTAAATATTATTCCTTTTTCAAATATATAATTTGTGAATATTTTCTCCAGTTCTATAGGTTGTCTATTTACTCTGTTGATTATTTGTTTTGCTGAAGATTTTTAGTTTAATTAAGTCCCACTTATCTATTTTCATTTTTGCATTTGCTTTTGGAGTCTTAGACATAAATTATTTGCCTAGGCCAATTTCCAGAAGAGTTTTCTTTTACAATTTTTAGAATTTCAGGTCCTACATTTCAGTCTTTACTCTGTCTTGAGTTAATTTTTGTATATGGTGAAAGATAGGGATCCAATTTCATTCTTCTGCATGTGGCTACTTAATTTTCCCAGCACCATTTACTGAATAGAGTGTCTTTTTCCCAGTGTATATTTTTGTCTGCTTTGTCAAAGATCAATGGGTTCTTTGTGCTTCCTTTTGTACCAATACCATGCTGTTTTGGTTATTAGAGCCTTGTAATATAATCTGAAGTCAGGTAATGTGATGCCTTCAGCATATTCAAATAGCCTTATATAGATGAAAAAATTTATTATTATCAAAACTCTTCCCAAGGAAAACATGAAGAGATGATAGTTCCTCTGGTGAATGTTAGCAATTATTTTTTTAAAAACTCAATTTTTTACAAAGTCTTGTTTTATAAAGCCAGAATAACCGTAACACCAAAATCTGAGAGAAATATTACAAGAAAAGAATATTACAGACTAATGTCTCTCACGAACATAGATACAAAAATCTTTATGAACATATTACCAGACTGAATACAGCAATAACAAAAGAGGATATTGCATAATAACTAACTGAGATCTATCCCAAGAATGCAAGGTTGACTTAACATTCCAAAGTCAATAAACATAATTAACCATATTAACAGAATGGAGAAAATTATATAATAGATGAAGAAAAGGCCTTGGCAAAATTAAATGCTCGCTTGTTATAAAAATTCTCATCTAACTAGGAAAAGAACTTCCTCAATCTGATGAAAGTCATCTATAAAAAGTATACAAGTAACATTATAACAAATGGTGAAATATGAAATTTTTTTTGAAGATCAGGTATAGACCAGGCGCGGTGGCTCAACCTGTAATCTCAGTACTTTGGGAGGCTGAGGAGAGAGGATTGCCTGAGCCTGGGACTTCGAGACCAGCCTGGGCAGCTTGGTGATATGTTGTCTCTACAATAAATCACAAAAACTAGCCAGGCATGGTGGCGTGCATCTGTAGTTCCAGCTACTTGGAAGGCTGAGGCAGAAGAATCACCTAAGCTCAGCAGATTGAGGCTGCGGTGGCCATGAGCATGCCACTGCACTCTAGCTTGGGCAACAAGAGTGAGACTCCAACTAAAAATAAAAATAAAAAATAAAATAAAGATCAGGTATAAGGCAAGGATGTCACTCTCGGCATTTATATCTAACATATTACTGGAAATCTTCACCAGTGTCATAAGACAAGAAAGAGACACAAAGATGGAAAGAAAACAAGTAAAATAATCTCTTTTCAGAGGTAATTTCTGAAATTTCAATGATAACTTAAGTAGAAACGCATAAGAAATATATAAAATGACTATGAGATGATGAGTGAATTTATCAACGTCATAGAAAACAAGGTCATATTAAAAATCAATTGTATTTCTAAATTAGCAACTAACACTGGAAAGTGAATTTTAGAAAAAGCCCATTTATAACAGTACCAAAAATTAAATACTTAGGAACAACCTTAACAAAAGATGTATAAGACTTTTACACCAAAAACAACAAAATATTGCTAAGAAAAATATTTTTCAACTGACTAATGGAGGGATATACCATGCTCATGGAATGGAAGACTCAAGATTATTGAGGAGTCAGTTATTCTGAACTGATCCATTGATTCGATGCAATACCAATCATAATCTCATCAGATTTTTTTCAGGCTACATTAATTCATTTATTGCCAAGAAATTACCTATAAACATAACAAAGTCACAAAAGTTCACTATAATTTTTTCACTTTTTATTTGAAAATAGTTTCAAACTTGGAGAAAATATATAGAGCTCTTATACATATTCACCCCCATTTGCCTTATCATTTGTTCTCTCGCTTATTCTTTCTTTGTCTTTCTCTGTCTTCTCTCTCTTACATACATACATTCTTGCACACACATACACACACACACACACACACACACACACACACACACACAAATTCTTCCTCCTGAACCATTTGAGGATAAATTGCAACATGCATACATCATGGCTCTTTACTCCAAAATAACTCAGTGTTTATTTCCTAAGAATAAAGTCATCTTCTTAGATAACCCGTTTAGTTATAAATTTTAGTACATTTAGCCGGGCTCGGTGGCTCAGCCTGTAACCCTGCGCCTTAGGGAGGCTGAAGTCAGTGGATTGCCTGAGCCCGTGGGATTGCCTGAGCCAGTGGATTGCCTGAGCCTGGGCAACTTGGCAAGACCCCATCTCTACAATAAAAATCAAAAATTAGCTGGGCGTGGTAGCGCACACCTGTAGTTCCAGCTACTTGGAAGGCTGAGGCGGAAGGATCGCCAGAACCCAGCAGGTCGAGGCTGCGGTGGCTGGGAGCGGCCACTGCACTCCAGTCTGGGTGACAGAGTGAGACTCCAACTCAAAAAAAAAAAAAGAATCTTCTTTATTCTTTTTAATCCAATATCTCTTTATAGTTAGGTCCAAGCTTTGTATTCCAGGCTCTAATATCGTGTCCTTCTTAGGTCATTGTATCTGAAGGCAAATGATGCTCACCTGTCCCTCATGATGATGTTAGTTTTGATCAGGCAGAGAGGGTATTGCCCAACTTCTCTATGGCTTAGTTATTAGTTTCCCTTGTAATTAATATATGGTCTGTTGAGAGATAATTGAACACTGTGCAAATATCCCACACCTCACTGAAATCCTCCCCTAGATTTAGCATCCACTGATATCCTTGTCTGGACTTTCTTTACTTTAATGGTTTCAGAATCAGGTGCTGCCTTCCTCCACATTCAGCAACCAGGAATCAACACTCTGTCTAAGCAAGCACTTTCCCTAACCCCCCCCCCTTTATTTATCTACTTTTTATAGGTGTGTACCCATGGATAATCATTTTTTCAATGGTTTTTAATTAATTACCACCCCAATTACCTTTGTGCTCAAGTTGTCCCACATTTGGCCAGCGAAAGCCCCTTCAAGGTGTCTCCAAGGCCTTACAACACATTCCATCACTTTACTCTCCAGCATAACAATTTATTGAAAAAGAAGAACAAAGCTGAAAAATCAACTATATTACCTGTAGTAATATGTGCAATAATCAATAAGGTATGGGAATTGTGTCTTATTTCATTCAGGATGCTATAACAAAAGACCAACTGAATGGCTTATAAACAATAGAAACTTATTGTTCACAGTTCTGGATGCTGAGAAGTTCAAGATCAAGGTGTCGGCAAAGTCAGTGTTTGATGCCTATTTACTGTGTCCTCACATAGTGGAAGAGACAAGCTAGCTCATATAAGAGGTCTCATGAGAGACCTAATTACTTCCCAAAGGCCCTACCTCCTAATACCATTACCTTAAGGGTTAAGATATCAACACATTAACTTGGGGGTGACAGAAACATTCAGACCACGGCAAATGGCCAAAGAATAGACAAGTCAAAAGAACTGAGATAGTTCTTTAAAATTTTTTTTAAATTAAGGCTCCAAAACATTGGGAAAAAGAAAGTATTTTTAACAAATGGCGCTACTACAACTGGATGTCTATATTTTTAAAAATTTACCCTACTTTCCACCATACACAAAAACTAATTTAAGATGAATGACAGACATATGCACAAAAGTTACATCTACAACGTTTCTAAAAGAAAACATAGGAGAATATTTTCATTGAACTGGAGTAGGCAAAGAGTGTGTGTGTAGGACCCAGAAAGCAAAACAATAAAAGAAAAATTTGCCAGGTGTGATGATTCACTCCTGCAATCCTAGCACTTTGGGAGCTGAGGCAGAGGATTGCTTAAACCCAGGAATTCAAGAACAGACTGGACAACATAGTGAGATCTCATCTCTATAAAAAAAATGTAAAACTTAGTCAGGTGTGGTGGCGCATGCCTATAATCACAGCTATTCAGGAGGCTGAAGCAGTAGGATCACCTGAACCCAGGAGAGCAAGGCTGCAATGAACCATGATCACACCATTGCACTCCAGCCTGGGTGATAGAGTGAGATCCTGACTCGGAAGGAAGGAAGGAAGGAAGGAAGGAAGGAAGGAAGGAAGGAAGGAAGGAAGGAAGGAAGGAAGGAAGGAAGGAAGGAAGGAAGGAGAAAATATTGATAAATTAAAATTCATTAAAATTACAACTGTCTGTTTCTCAGAAGACACTTTCAAGACATATGGATAAGTAAGCCACAGACTGGGAGAAAATATTTGCAAAACATACATCTGACAAAAGATTTGTATTCAAAACATATAAAGAACTCCTACAATTAACTAATAAACACTATTTCGGTTATTTATTGTCAAAAGACTTGAATAAACTTTTCACAAAGAAAGATATACAAATGACCTTTGAACATATGAAAAAGTCCTCAATATTATTAGTCATTTAGAGAAATGCAAATTAAAACAGCAATGAGCTACCTCTACATAGCCTCTAGCATGACTGAAATTCAAAACGCTGACAACTTTGTATGTTAGCTAGGAAGTGAAGCTACAGGAATTCTCATACATTGTTGGTAGGAGTACAAATGGTATAGCCACTTGAGAAAACTATTTGACTGTTTCTTATAAACTTAAATATATGTGGATTGTACTTCAATAAAACAAATACTCCCCCAAAAGAAAAAAGTTAAATAGACACTCACTCTATAATGCAGCAATTCCACCACTAGGTTTTTATTCAAAGAAAATTAAAATATATGTTCACAAAAGCACTTATACATGAATCCTCACAGCAGCTTGACTCAAATTGGCAATAACCCAAATGTCCATCAACAGGAGAATGAATCAACAAATTCTGGTATATTTATAAAATGGAATACCGCTTAGCACAAAAAAGAAACAAACTAATGACAGGTGCAACAACATAAATGCCTCTCACAAACATTATGTTAGACGAAAGAACTCAGACACAAAAAATATACATACTGTATAATTCCATTTCTATGAAGTTCTAAAACAGGCAAAATCTACACGATGGACCTATACGATAAAAAGCAGAAAAATTGCTGTGGAAGTAAGTATATACATACTCAGTTCAGTCAACTGAGAGGTTCTAGAAACAATGACACAGGTAGCAAGGTGCTCTCCTTGTACTCAGATCTTGGTTTCTAAATACCATGCTGTATCAAAAGGAACCAACAAATGCCTCCTAGGATAAAGGCTGACTTCAGGGCTGGGGCAGATGAGGTTGGAATTCTTTGTTGCATCCAAAAGTAAGCCCATTCTCACATGTCAAAAAGACACAGGCATCAGCTTGAAGGAGCTCTTACTGCCAAATCGGAGATCACATGAATATCAAAATAAATAATGATAGGAATGGACTTGAATATAAAAGTCCATAATGATAAAATTGTCTTTAAAAGAATAAATTCATAAATGGGGGAGAAGAGAGTGTTTTCTTTTTTTAAATTTAATTTAATTTTAAAATCATGGGGTACAATTCAGGGTTAGGTATACAAATATTCATTGCGCAGGTACCCTTGTTGATGAGATGTGCCCCTCCTTCCCCAGGCAGATTTTGACTACTGTCAATCCCATCCCCACCCCTCCCCACCCCCCGCAGTTTCCCACTACTGTCAATCCTTTTCCTACAGTATTATGGTAGTTATTCAAGGTCCACTTATGAGTGAGAACATGTGATACTCAGTTCTTTGTTTCTGTGTAAGATCACTCAGTATTATAGACTCTAATTCCATCCAGGTTGCTGCGAAGTTCATGATTTTGTTCTTTGTGGCTCCATAATATTGCATTGTGTATACGTACCACACTTTTTAAATCCAGCCCTCTTTTGATGGGTAGCATGGTTGGTTCCATGTTCTTGCTTTTGTGAACAATGCTGCAATAAACATACGTGTGCAGATATCTTTTTTGTAGAGTGATTTGAGTTCTTCCAGTTATATTCCCAGTAGGGGGATTGCAGGGTCATACGGAAAGTCGATTTTTAGAACTTTTAGGAATCGCCACACTGTTTTTCACAAAGGCGGTACTAATTGACACTCCCACTAACAGTGTAGAAGTGTTCCCTTTTCACCACATCCTCTCCAGCATGTTATTTTTTGAGTTATTGGTATAGGCCATTCTGACTGGAGTTAGGTGGCATCTCAGTGTACTTTTAATTTGCATCTTCTTGATGACTACTGAGGTTGAACATTTTTTCATGTATCTGTTGGCTGCTCATACGTCTTCTTTTGAGAACTGTCTATTCATTTCTTTTGCCCACTTTGTAATGAAGCTGTTTGTTTTTTTTCTTTTCAGCACGTTTGAGTTCCTTGTAGGTCTTAGATGTTAGACCTTTGTCAAACATAGAGTTGACAAATATTTTTTTCCAGTCTGTGGGTTGTCTCCCTGCTCTCTTGATGGTTTCTTTGGCTTTGCAGAAGCTTGTCAGTTTGATGAGGTCCCACTTGTCTATCTTATCTCTTATGGCTTGGGCACTTCAGGTTTTAATCAGGAATTGGTTGCCAGTTCCAACTTCCATAAGAGTGTCTCCTGCATTTTCTAAGGTTCTTATGGTTTGAAGTTTTATGTTTAGGTCTCTGATCCATTTAGAGTTAATTTTTGTGTATGGGGATAGGTAGGGGTCCTGTTTCAATCTTCTGCATATGGTCAGCCAGTTTTCCTAGCACCATTTACTGAATAGGTTCTCATCACTACAGTGGTTGATGGTGGAGGCGTTGCCGAAGATGAGTTCATTGTGAAATCGAGGTTTTGCTTCTGGAATCTCAATTCTATTCCATTGGTCTATATGCCTGTTCTTGTACCAATACCAGGCTGTTTTGATTATTGTAGCTTTATAATAGAGTTTAAAGTCTGGGAGTGTGATGCCTCCTGCTTTGTTTTTTTGGTTTTTGTTTTTTGGTTTTTTTTTGCTGAGGATTGTTTTGGCTATTCTTAGTTGTTTATATTTCCATATGGATTCCTGTATTGTTGTTTCTAGATATGAGAAGAATGTTGCTGGTAATTTGATGGGTATTGCGTTAAACTTGTAGATTGCCTTAAGTAGAATGGACACCTTAACAATGTTGATTCTCCCAATCCATGAGCATGGAATATTTTTCCATTTGTTTGTGTCATCTTTGATTTGTTTGAGCAGTGTTTTGCAGTTTTCATTGTAAAGGTCTTTCACCTCTCTGGTAGGAAGATTCCAAGGCATTTCTTTCTTTCTTTCTTTCTTTCTTTCTTTCTTTCTTTCTTTCTTTTTTTTTTTTTTTGTGGCTATTGTGAATGGACTTGTGCTTTTTATTTGGGTTTCTGTTTGTTTATTATTGGTGTATATAAATGTGATTTATTTTATACCCTGAGACTTTGCCAAAGTCCTTTATCAGTGCAAAGAGGTTTTTGACAGATTCTCTTGGGTTTTCAAGGTATAGAATCATGTTGTCTGCAAAGAGAGATAACTTGCTTTCCTCTTTTTCTATTTGGATACCCCTGATAACCTTCTCTTCTTTGATTGCTCTAGCTAGGATTTCCAAAACTATGTTGAACAGGAGTGGTGAGAGTGGGCATACTTGTCTTGTTCCAGTTTTCAGGGGAAATGGTTCCAATTTCTGTCTGTTTAGTAGTATGCTGGCTGTGGGTTTCTCATAGATGGCTCTTACTATTTTGAGGTATGGTCCATCTATGCCTAAATATACCCTATATAAATATAGGGTTTTTATCAAGAAGGGGTGTTGGATTTTATCAAAAGCTTTTTCTGCATCTAATGATATAATCATGTAGTTTTTGTTTTTACATCTGTTGATGTATTTAATTACATTTGTGATCTTATGAATGTGGAACCAGCCTTGCATCCCAAGGATGAAGCCTACTTGGTCATGGTGGATGATTTCTGATATGTGTTGATGAATCCAGTTTGCTAGGATCTTGTTGAGAATTTTAGCATCTATGTTCATCAAGGATATTGGCCTGTAGTTCTCTTTCTTTATTTTTATTATTTTTATTATTTTTTTTGAGTTGGAATCTCACTCTGTCACCCAGACTGGAGTGCAGTGGCATGCTCCTGGCCACTGCAGCCTCAACCTGCTGGACTCCGGCAATCCTTCCACCTCAGCCATCCAAGTAGCTGGAACTACGGGTGCATGCTACCACGCCCAGTTAATTTTGATTTATTGTAGAGATAAGGTCTTGCCAAGTTGTCCTGGTGGGTCTTGAATCCGCAGGCTCAGGCAATCCACTCATCTCGGCCTCCCAAAGTGCTAGGATTGCAGGCTGAGCCACCGAGCCTGGCCTACAGTTCTCTTTCTTTGTTGGATTACCTGGCTTGGGTGCCAATGTGATGTTAGCTTCCTAAAATGATTTGGGGAGAGTTCCATCTTTGTCAATCACCTGGAATACTTTCAATATTATTGGTATTAGTTACTCCTTGCATGTTTTGTAGAATTCTGCTGGAAAACCATCTGGTTCAGAGCTTTTTTTGTAGGTAATTTTCTTATGATGTAGTCTATACCCTAGATTATTATTGGTCTCAATTTCTTCTTGGTTCAACCTAGGGAGGTTGTGTGATGTCAGAAAATCCTCCATTTCCTTTAGGTTTTCAAGTTTGTTTCCATATAAGTGTACATAGTAGTCTCTGATAATCTTTTGTATTTCTTCAGGGTCAGATGTGACTTCATATTTTGTGTTTCTGATTGTGTTTGTTTGGGCTTTTTCTCTCTTTCTCTTGGTCAGTTTAGCTAGAGGACCATCAATCTTGTTTATCCTTTCAAAGAACCAGCTTTTCGTTTAATTAACTTTTTTGTATTATCTTTTTGTCTTCTATGTCCCAGATTTGGGCTTTTATTTTGGTGATCTGGATTCTTCTGTTGAATTTAGGGTTTTGAGATCTTGTTTTTCCAGCTTCCTTAGGTGACTTTTTAAGCTGTTAACTTGTGATCTTTCCATTTTCGTCATGTGCGTTTATAGAGATATGAACTCCCTTCATACTAATGCTTTCATGGCATCCCAGAGATTTTGGTAAGATGTTTTTTCATTTTTTTGTTTCCAGTTATCTTTTAATCTCTGTTTTGATTTCTGTGTTGACCCAGGAGTTGCTTACCATCATGATGTTTAGTGTCCACGTCTTTGTGGGTTTGGGGGGAACCTTGTTGGTGTTAATACTTATTTTTATTCCACTGTGGTCTGAGAAGGTGCATGGCAAAATTTCAATCTTATGAAATTCGTTTATGCTTGATTTATGGCCAAGGATGTGGTCAATCTTAGAGTACATTCCATGTGGTGAAGAGTAGAATGTATATTCTATGGTCGTTGGGTGGAGTGTTCTGTAGGTATCAATTAAGTCCATTTGGTCAAGAGTCACATTGAAGTTCTGGGTCTCCTTGCTGAATTTTTTGACCTGATAATCTGTCTAGGGTTGTGAGTGGAGTATTAAAGTCCCCAGCTATGACTGTGTTTGAGTCAATATCTTTTTTAAGTTTGCCTAGAAGCTGCTTTATGAAAGTTGGTGCTCATGTATTGGGTGCATATATGCTTAGGATGGATATTTCTTGCTTATGGATTGAACCTTTTATCATTATGTAGTGACCTTCTGTATCTTTTTAAGTTTTTGGTAGCTTAAAGGGTATTTTGTCTGAAATTAAGATCACAACTCTTCCTTTCTTTTGTGTTCCATTCGCCTGAAATTTTGCTTCCCATCCTCTTACTTTGAGTCTGTGAGTGCCCTTTCTGGTGAAATGAGTCTCTTGGAGGCAATATATTGTTGCCTGATGATATTTTATCCATTTTGCCAATCTATGTCTTTTCACTGGTGCATTTAGTTCATTCACATTCAGACTAATTACTGAAATGTGAGAGTTTGTCCCTGTCATGAGGTTCTTATAGAGTTGTTGTTGTTCCTGTGTGTTTGTTGTTTTTCCTTTGGTTTTTGTGTTGATTCATGTGTGTTTTCAATCTTTTTCCTGTACTCCTGTGAAGAATGTTGTTGTTCTTTTTTTTCCTTTTCTTTGGTGTTTAATACTTTCTTAAGTGTTTCTTGTAGAGGCAGCATAAGTTTGGAGGCAGCACAAGTTCTTAGGGATTGAATGTCTGGGAAAGATTTTAATTCTCCCTCACTGATGAAGCTTAGCTTAGCTGGGTAGCTTATTCTTGATTGAAATTGTTTATCTTTGAGAACTTTGAAGATTGGACTCCAATCTATCCTGCCTGAAGTGTTTCTGTAGATAAATCTGCTGCTATTCTAATTGGTCTTCCCTAGTGGTTAATCTGACCTTTTTCTCTTGCTGCCTTTAGGATTTTTCTTTTATACCTAATTTGTTTAGGTGAATTATTATGTATCTGGGAGTTGGTCTTCTCATTTGTTGTCTTGCAGGGTTCTCCGAATTCCTTGTGTTTGAATCTTCGCATCACTGATGAGATGAGGGAAATTTTCCTGAATAATTTCATGGAATGTTTGTTCCGCGGCGGTCTCTGTCTCTCTTTCTGAGAAAGTTTTTTCTTACAATAGAAAGCCAGTTAATTAACATTAAAGGATTAATAAAGTTAGGTATGAATCAATAATAAAACCGGTGGATAAATGTTTGATGAAGAGCAACATATTTACATATTCCCAAACAATCTCTCCACAGATGACTTATGAAGGACAAAGGAAAGAGAAACGTCAACCAAGTGAGCAGAGCTAACATCACCACGACTGGGACAAGCCACCCCATGTGCTTCCCAATGTGATGCCTTGAAAAATACATAATATCACTTTGGTAGTATTCCTGTCAAAAAATGCATAGTACGAATGTAATTGCTAGGAAGCATTAGATAAACCTAAATTTAGACTCCAACTCAAAAAAAAAAAAAAAAAGGAGAACAAAAGACATGGCAGCAATTCAGTCCTGGTCCTGAATTGGCTCCTGGACTGGGAAAGAATGCTTATTAGAAACTACAGTGGATTTGATAAAGAAAATGAGTATATATACACCGTGGAATACTATGCAGCAAGGAAAGAAGAAAGTCATGTCTTTTGCAGCAACATGGATGCAGCAGGAGGCCATCATTCTAAATGAATTAACACAGAAATAGAAAATCAAATACTGCATATTCTTGCTTATAAGTAGGAGCTAAACACTGGCTACACACAGGTGTCAGGATGAGAATAACAGACACTGGAGAGTCCTAAAGTGGGAAGGGAGGGAAAGAAGAATTTAAAAACCACCCATTAATCTGTCAGGAGAAAGTGAGGGGCACACCTCATCAACAAGGGTACCTGCATAATGAATATTTGTATACCCAACTCTGAACTGTACCCCACATCTTCAAAATAAAAAATTTAAAATAAAATAAAATTTTTGAAAAATAAATTAAAAAATAAAAACCACCCACTGAACACCATGCTCATCACCTGGATGGTGGGCTTAATAGAAGCTCAGACCTCACCGTCATGCAACATACCTATGTAATAAGCCTGCTCTTGTATCTCCTGAACTTAAAATACAACAAAATAACAAAATAAAAACTAGATTATCGGGTCAAGTGATAAAATGTGAATATGGTCTGTGAATTACATAATAGAATTGCATTTGTGTTAATCTTCCTGATTTTGACCATTGTATTGCTGTTACGTAAGAATATGCTTTTGTTCTTAAGCAAGACATACTGAAGTATTCAGGGCAAAGAGGTGTCATGTGCAGAGAGGGTGAGGAACATGAACAAATGAATGATAAAGCAAGTGCAGCAGCACATAAATGCGTAGTGAATCATGGTGAAGGATATTCAAGGATTCTTTATATTGTTCTTGCAACTTTTCTATAAGATTGAAATTTTATCAAAATAAAAAGCCCAAAAACTATATTCAGCTATACTTTGCTGAGTGCAATGAAGAGAACATGCAGGAAAAGCACGTAGCCCAGAGTATGTGCCTACTAGACAGTAGATATTGTTCATGCTTTTGCAGTTGGAAGAGACAGAAAGGAGTGAACCAACCACTCAGAAGACAACTCCACTGCTTTTTACCCAGCTCTCTCTTTACAGATAGGGTAGATGAGGTCAAGAAATAGGGAAACCCCTGGGGAGTGACAGAGTTCAGATTTTTTGTGTTTTACCCTGTATCAGGAATATCCATCATGTCCCGGGAAATATGAGTTGCGTGATATTTACATTGATAATAATGGAGAGATATATCTAGACTAGACATTCAGAGTTATATAATGCAATCCCCAAATCCAAGTACATCAGTTTTATTTCATCAGTGATATATAGTAATGGACCCAGAACTAGTGATGGTTCAGTCCTCAGAATGTCAGTGAGTCTTATGCTAAGTGAAATAAGCCAGGCACAGAAAGACAAGTATCACATGTTCTCACTCATGGATGGGAGCTAAAAAACTTGATCTCGTAGACAAAGAGAAGAGAACAATAGATACCAGAGACTAGGAAGGAGTAGGAGATTAAGAGACGTTGGTTATAGGTACGAACATATAGTTAGGCAGAAGAAATAAGCTCTAAAATTTGACAGTAGACTAGGGTGACTACACTTAGCAACAATATTATATATATTTCAAAGTAATTAGAAGAGAGGACTTGAAAGGACACCCATACATTAAAAAATGATAAACACTCATGCTGACAGATATCCCAATTACCCTGACTTGATGATTATACATTCTTCGCTTATAACAAACACTCACATTTACCCCCTTAAACATGTAAATTGTTATATAGCAATAAAAGAAGGAAAATGTCAATGAGTCCATGCTCATGTAATCAACGTGTCTGTTACTTGCCTGGCTATATCGGTCAGGACCCCGGTCAAGACCCCTTAGGTAGAAAGTGACAGAAAACCCAACCTAGAATGGGCTAAGCCAAAATACATGTAACTAAATAGTCCGGGGTCAGAAGGTTTCATGGATGACTTGATCCAGCACCTCAGACACTGGGATCCAGGCTCTCTGTCTCTATGTTCTATTCTGGCCTCCTGGGTCTGTGGCTCCACAAAAGGACAAGATGGCTGCTGTGGCTCCCAACTTCTCTCATCCTAGGCCCAAACTCAGCAAGAGAGGATAAATACCTACCTGGGTGGATGAAGTAACAGCCTTGGGATTGTCTTTGATTGCCCCAATTTGTTTGGTTTGAAGTCCATTCCTTAACCAATGAATCTGATTAGGAGCAGAATATACACTGATTGACTTTGACCAAAGGTAAATACTCAATTCTTGGGACTACTAAAGAACCCATTTAGTAGCCCTTGGGACTAAAAGGACCCATCTAGTCTAAATTGCCCAAACTAAAATTGAGAGCTGTCTTAAGAGTACATGGATGTTGAATATTTCCAAGTTAACCTGATCCAACCACAGATATTGAAAGGAACACATCTGTGGGGGGTGGGGGGCAAAAACAAAAAAGGAATTATGTTTTGGAGGGCAGGCCCCCTGTAGTACCTGCTTCCCCTGTAGGTAAGTGTTCTAGGAACCCATCAGCATCAGTGTACCAGCTAGCGTTGTATGTAGTGAATTTGGGGAGGGGGATTCTTTCAACACATTTGCCCATTTCATGATAGAGATTTATGAGTGCATCTGCCCACACCATGCTGAATGTTCAGCAGTTTTTGACAAAAAACGGCATGACCCCCATGCCCTATCTTCCCTATTCACCTGATCTCACCCAAGAGACTTTTTTGTTTGTTTGTTTCCCTGGGTGAAAAATGTCCTCAACGGGAAACATTTTGCAGATGTGGAAGAGGTGAAACAAAAAAACGGCAGAAGCACTTCAAAAGGCATCAAAATTGATGAGTTCAAAAACTGTTTTGAGCATGAAAAAAGCATCTCAACAGGTGTATTGCATCTGTTAGTACTTTGAAGGTGACTGAAGTTTGAACATATAAGAATAAATATACAATTTTTTATAAATAAATTCCAGGTTTTTGGGGGTCCCCTCCTCACATATCTCTTCCAATCCTGCCCTGATTCCACAAAAACACACATCCAAACTTCAGATAACTAAACACTGAACCAAAGGGAACTGATCCACAGGCCTGGCTGATTCTCTGTAATGGGGTAATTCCTTGTGCCTTCATAGCCATGCCCTTTACAATGTAACTCTGCAGCTTTGATCAGAACTGGAGCCTATTTCCCCTTCCCTCGAATCTGGGCTAGCCTCAAAATTTGCTTTGGACAACAGAGCACAACAGAAAGAAGGGTGTTCTCATTCTCAGACTAGGGCTCCTGAGGGACCCGGATGCTTCTACTCCCTTGCACTACTCCCTTGCACATGCCCAAGCTAACCAGTTGGAGGATGTACCACCCAGAGCAGCACCAAGTAACCCATTTGTCTCAGGTGAGGTCTGACATATCCAAGATTGTCAGAGCCACCGAGTTAACCCAAAGAGGATCACAGAGGCATGGGTAAGTCCTGCCAAGCTCAGCTCAGTCCAGCTGAACTGGCTAACAACACTATAGACAAGTGTGTAAAAAGAAATGTTCATGGTTGTATGACACTGGGGTGTTAATGCTTGTTACATATCATTACTGTGACAATGAATAACTGGTACACTTTCCCCCCAAACAATCAGAAAGTCCCAGAACCAGTAGCATTGGTGGATGGTGCTGAGCTTGTAGAGTCCTATGGAGATCAGCTGGAGGTGGTGCCAAGGTCTTGGTACAAACCAAAATTGTGGAGAGACAGAAACCACAAGGAGGCAGAGAGGTTGACCTGCTGCCGCCCAGAGAGAAGCAGAGATGGGAAGCCGGGCTGCCTGTCTGCTTTCCAGTTCCCTTGACTGACCTTCACATTAGCTTTCTTTTGATGAGAATCCCCTTTATTAATTCCCAATTAATCACCCTTTTCTCTGAGCTATTTAAATGGGTTTCTGTTCTCTACAGCCATCCTTTACTACTGTTGAGTAAATAGATCTCAATGCTGGCAATCCCTATTTTAAAAATGTAATTTCATATATATATATATATATATGGGCCCAAACACTGCCCAGAGCTTGGCCACATGACCAGATACATCAGGATTGAGTTCTAGGATCTTATATATCTACCTCCATGGTCAAGGTCACTGGGGCTACGGGTTTGGAAACCAAAAGGTCCCTTGAAACTCAAACTCACAGACAGTTCAGACATCTGACCACCAGACCCACCTCCAGGTCCAAAGCAGCCCCTGAAACCTCCACCAAGAGGCATGACTCCTGAAAAATCTGAGATTCTGTCCTGAAAACTGATCTGCTTCCACAAAACGGTTGTGGGTCCTTCCAAATCTGTGACTGCAGAGTGGTCAGAGCAGTCAGGCAATGAACATGAACTCCATTTCCTGTTGCTAAATGCATACCTCTGGTTCAAATCTGAATTTCTGCATTTCCACTGGCAAAACAAACAAACAAAAAAGTAGTATCACTTCTTTCACCTGCAGATTCACTCAGGTGTCTTTGCACATCATCAGGAAAGTAAAATTAGGAAGAGCCCCTGGACAGATGATCGGGGGAGGTGGTGGGGGTTATTCAACAGATTGTGTCTCTCAGAAGTCCTAAAATCTCAAAAATTGGCTCTGAGAAATTCCAAAATTTCCCCCAGGAAGCTGCATGAAACTAAATGGGTTCTTCATACACGGCCCAAGCTTCTTTCAAATAGCCCCCAAACTGACCGTGGAAAAGTCACAAATATGAAGGAACTCACGATTTCCATGATTTCTTCCACTCTCACGTCGGACAATGAATCTCATCTGCAGAATTCCTAGTACCAGCCTTTCTGACGGTCGAGGGATGAAACGATAGTCTGGTGGCCTCGTTTTCTGACTCAAGGAAGGGGTTAAAACCATTTTTCCCTTTCCCTGCAGGTGCCCCCTCTGGGGCAAATGAACTCAACTTTTCCATGTTTAGACCGAACGCCTCAGATTCCTTCTTGGCAGGTGTTCATGTATGTGAGCAAATTAGATTTTGAAAGTATTTTTCGCCACAAGTCTCAGGCCAGCAACGTAGCTTGCGTGTTGGAAGTCCCAGGCTCGCCAGCCCCACCTCTCTGAGGCATTGCAAGCCAGAGCAGACGAAAAAGCAAGCAATAAACCGTGGAACTCAGGTTCTGAAAAACCTGGGTTCCAATTCCAGCCCTGTCGCTCAGCAGGCTGGGCAACTCTGGGTGCGTTGCCACCCCTCCCTGAGCCTCAATATTCCCATTTGAAAAATAGGTATAATAACGCTTTCCTCACCAGGGTGTCTGAGGAC
The DNA here is from genome assembly GCA_027257055.1 of Cephalopachus bancanus. NCBI lineage: Eukaryota > Metazoa > Chordata > Mammalia > Primates > Tarsiidae > Cephalopachus > Cephalopachus bancanus. The sequence continues at coordinate 6,850,177 of JAPVLO010000167.1, forward strand.
CCGACAAGATGTCACACGTCAAGTGCCTGGCTCTTACTTCGCGTTTAATAAACAGTTGTGTGTTAGTCCGGGTTCTTGATTGCAAGCTGTGTGGTAATCAAATGGAATTTATTGGAAGGCTATCAGGGACTCATGGAATTGGCAGAGAACAGGTTTGAGGTCTGAAAAATGGCCAAAAACTGAGCCATTGCCAGAGGATTAAGCAACAGGGCCTCAGCAAGGTCACGGGAATGGGTGGCCGGCACGCCACCACTGCTGCTGGCTGGAAACTCTCCCAGCCATTCCTCCTAGCCCCAGAATACTCACCCAAGTACCCGGGGCCCGGAGGGAACATCTGGGTACCCTATCCTGGATGGCATGCTCACACTTTGGAAGCAGCTGGAGTAAAGAGAGGGAGAACTTGTTGTCTGTGCTTCCTTGAGGGAGGCAGGTGCACCACCCACCCTCCCATGACTTCACACAAGGAAGGGTGGGTCTCCATAGGGAAAATGTTGTGCTGCTGGCTACCAAATAGCCCCCCGCCCACACATGCGCACTGCAGATGTTACTATTTAAATCTAGGAGAGAAGGCTGACATTTCTGGATAAGACCGAGACTTACGTGGGTGGAGGAAAAGGTGGACTTGGGTTTCCAGCAGGCTCCATCCACAGGGGTTAAAATCACCCAAGGCACTGAGCCTGACTGTGTGACCTTGAGCAAGTGACTTGACCTCTCTGGCTTCTGAGCTGTAAGGATCCAGCCAGATGACACATCTAGAACGCACCTGGGGAAGAGCGGGCACCTGACAAACACTCAGGACGAGCTAGCCACAGTGGCGGCAGTGTCCTCTGCACAGAGGAGAGGACAGGCTTCTCCCACAGCCGGGCCCGGAAGCAGAGGTGCAGATGCCATGAACACAGGTCAGACTGATGTCTGGGGAAGTGAGCTACTTGCTGAGAGAGGCGCAGCCCCCTGTGAAGGGCGCTGAGCCCAACGCCTCCCGGGCATCCAGCAATAACAGCTGGAGAGCAGCGCTGAGAGCCCGGCACGCATTTCCCTCCTGACATCAAGATGTCTCTGAACCTAAAACTCCTCCCCAATCACACTCAGTCCTGTCCTCGGAGGTTTTCCAGGGACACTGGGCAACTCACCTATTTTGCAGCCCAGCGCTTCCCACCCCACCCACTCGTGATTCTGCTGAAATGTCAGAGAAACCCCACTCGGCGTCATGTAACCCGAGCATTGCCAAGGGCAGCCACTCTGCGGAAAGAGAGTCCGGTTCAGGGAAAACATTCAAGACGGAGCAGACACACACATCTCTTTTTCTTTTTTCTGGAAGCTGGTTTTCCACAGTACGCCACAGGATTTTTTTTCTAAGTGAGGAAATAATAGCTTGCATGTAGCGTTGGGGAACCAACCATCTATTGTCCACCAACTCCACAGCATTTATGAAGCACCTGTTCTACCCAGAGCACGATGCTACACGCCTTGAAGGAATGACAAGGGAAGGCCAAATAGAGGATCTGGTTGTAACCTGTGCTCCCTGTGTCCAGGTTTCCCACCCTCCTTGTCTCCTTTCAGCATAATACAATGCCAACAACTGTGTCACATCCTTGCTGAAGCCCTCTATCAACTGTCTGTTACCATCGAGAGCCTCTTAGCATCATGCATCAAATCTTTCAGGACCCGGCACCTGCCCACGTCTCCAGTCTCTCTTCTCTCCTCTGTCGCTCATGCCTTCCACTGTCCAGCCATTCACTCATTCATTTTCCATTCATTCATTCCTCTGATACCTATTGGGCAGCCACTCCAAATAAGATACTGTGTTAGCTGCCAGAGATAAATATAGAAGCAGGGTCAAGATGAATGAGATCCCTTCTCTTAGGAAGTTTATGTTCAGGCTGGGTGCAGTGGCTCACACCTGTAATCGCGGCACTTTGGGAGGCCGAGGTGGGGATTGCTTGAGCCCAGGAGTTCAAGACCAGCCTGAGCAACACAGTGAGACCTCACCTCTACAAAAAATAAAAAATTAGCCAGGTGTGGTGTGCACACTTCTAGTCCCAGCTACTCAGGAGGCTGAGGATGGAGGATCACTAGAGTCCAGGAAGTTGGGGCTGTGCTGAGTTGTGATGGTGCTACTGCACTCCAGCCTGGGCGACAGAGACCCTGTCTCAAAAAAAGAAATTTGTTCGAGCTTGGTGTCTCAGCCTGCAATTCCAGCACTTTGGGAGGCCGAGGCGAGTGGATTGCCTGAGCCCACGGGTTCAAGACCCACCTGGGCAATTTGGCAAGACCTCGTCTCTACAATAAATCAAAAATTAGCCGGACGTAGTAGCGTGCGCCTATAGTTCCAGTTACTTGGAAGACTGAGGTGGAAGGATCGCTGGAGCCCAGCAGCTTGAGGCTGCGGTGGCTGGGAGCTTGCCACTGCACTCCAGTCTGGGCGACAGAGTGAGACTCCAACTCAAAAAAAAAACAAACAAACAGAAGTTTACATTCTAGGGGAGTGTAGTTAAGGAGAGAGAAAGAAATAGGAGGAAATGTTATGGGGGATGTGACAGAAAGTGACTGGGGTGGGTGCAGGCAACTTTAATTGGGTGATCAGAGGAAGAAGGAGCCATACTTGGGTGGAGACCTAGCCATTCCAGATTCCTTGCAGTCCTGTAATCACCCAGAGCTTAGCACATACTACTACCTCCTAAATGCCCCTCCACCCCAGATCCCCAGTGCCTGGCTCCGTGTCCTCTCCACAGGGAGCCAAGGGCCCCAGCCACCAAGGGCTGGTCTGGGCACCTCTTCTCTGTGTTCCCCAGATGAACTTTCTCCAGCTTAGTCCCCCTCCAACCTACTCTACCCCCATAACGCCCAGCATCAAGAAAGCAGGACCCAGAAATCACCCCTGCTTCCTGGGGAGAACCCAAGAAAGAGGAAAATGCTGAATGGGATTTGGGGGGGACCCAGTTGGGGTCTGAGCTGGGTGAACATCAACAATTTTTCCAGCATTTTTTTGTTTGATTAAATCCCAAAGGACATTTTTTCCCTCCAACTCTTTTCCCTTTAACTTTTAAACCATGTGGTTCTGATTCATTTATACTTAACTAATTACAACATTGGTTTTGTAAGAGCTATTTGATGTCCACGAGTCGTCTGAGCTCTCTCATACAGTTTTCTAACTCTTTTTACTGTGAAACCCAAAGTGGTCTTTCGCCAGTCGTAAACAGCATCTAGCGCCAGAAGGTTGCAGTATGGGCTTGGGGTGGTCACCAGGACCAGGCCCCGTGGTTACCCGGCCTCCGAATTTGGCAAAGTGTGTTTTTTGACTCCCAGTGAAATTGTAAGCAGGTTCTCAGAAAAATAATGAGAAGAGAACATGGAAGTAAGAGGAACAGCTCTGGAGTAAAGCCCCTCCTTGTAGAGACACCCTCCTGGGGTCCTGGCCTTCCCCCTCCCTGTGGAGACACCCTCCTGGGGTCCTGGCCTTCCCCTTCCCTGTGGAGACACGCTCCTGAGGGCCTGGCTTCCACCCTCCCTATAGAGACACTCTCCAGGGGGCCTGACTTCCTCCCATCCTGTAGAGACACCCTTCTGGGGTCTGGCTTCCTCCCTCCCTCCCTGGAACAGCAGCTTGCCCTTTGAATGTTCCGTCAAGTCCTGAGGCATTTCTCCTTATAATCCTGCCCATGTCTAGGATCTTAGAAAGTGGCATTTGTGTAAACAGGTAGGGTTTTATGGAGATGCCAGTGTTCTGGCCAACTGGGCAGCAAAGTTCTATTTCTGTGCTAGGAAAGGAGAGGAACCAAGACCAGCTGAGGTCCCACGGTATGCCAGGCTCTCTGCAAGGCCAAAGGCACACAAAGATGAAGACACACAGTCCTGGCTCTCCAGGTTTCAGAGTCTAGTGCTCCAATAATGTGCAATGGCAATGCCATTTACTGACCACTTACCACGCAGCAGACTCTATACCAAGCACTTCCAGAACAGTATTCCAGTTAATGTGGTGATCACTTCAGAGGTTAGTACTTGTCTTAATCCATTTTCTGTTACTTGCCACAGAACATCTGAAACTGAATAACTTATAAAGAAAAGGAATTTATTTCTTATAGTTATGGGGGTGGAGAAGTTCCAGGTTGAGGAACTACGTCTGGTGAGGACTTTCTTCTTGACGGGGGTTCTCTTCAGAGTTCCAAGGTATCACAGGGCATCACATGCTGAACATGGCAGCTCAGTTTTTCTCCCTTTCACAAACCTACCAGTCCCACTCCCACGATGACCCATCATCCCATTAATCCATTTGTGAAAACAGAGCTCTCAGGCTGGGGGCATTGGTTCAGGTCTGTAATCCCAGCACTTCGGGAGGCAGAGATGAGAGGATTGCCTGAGTCCAGGGGTTCAAGACCAGCCTGGGCAACTTGGCGAGACCTCATCTCTACAATAAATCCAAAAATTTGCTAGGCATGGTGCTGCACACCTGTAGTTCCAGCCACTTGGAAGGCTGAGGCAGAAGGGATCACTTGAGCCCAGCAGGTCAAGGCTGCAGTGGCCATGAGCATGCCAGTGCACCTCAGCCTGGGTAACAGAGTGAGACTCTAACTCAAAAAAAAAAAAAAGAAGAAGACAAAGCCCTCAAACCCAATCACCACTTCTCAATCCTGCCACATCAGTGATTAAATGTCAACATGTGTTTCGGAAAGAACAAACATTCAAACCATAACAGAACCCGCAGTACCTAACACTGGTCCATGAGGGAAGTGAGTCTCAGAAGAGTCAAGTGACACACAGGTAAGCAGGAGAATCGGGACTGGAACCCAAGTCAGTCCCAAAGACCACTGTCCATGTATCGCGGAAAGAAGCTTATTAGGAGGCCCATCGATTCTGAAAAGGTGCATACCCAGAATTAGACCAAAGGTCATCATTGTGAAGGTCAAACAATGAGGCATGGGCTGGGGGATGGGGAGGAGCCCAGTAGGCAGCACCATGAACTAATGGGATTGAATACCTTCTGGGCACCAGTCACGACAGTCCCCCAAGATCAGCATCTCTGTAGATGAGGAAACCGGGGGTGGGACAGCCAGGATAGAGGAGCTCAGGAGTTTGGACCTGGTCCTGTCTGGCTCCGAGGTTGTCTCCAGCAAAGGCTTCCAGGTATGATCTCTCTTCCCCACGGGGTTCACGTTAAAGTCACAACCTCCCTTATTCAGCTAAAACCTATGCAAGGTGAGACAGTTCAGAATAATCCAGATAAGGCCTATTTAGGGCAAGTCACATGGATGCTAAACAGGGGAAGGAACTCTGCCTGAGAGAAGGGCTGGAATGATTAATGATGGAAAAGACCTATAAAATGCCATGATCCCAAAGCATGTGCGTGCAGAGTCCTCCATAGAATGAGGAAGGCACAATGGTCAAGTTCAGGTGCAAGCCGAGAGGCAAGGAAAGGAAAACCAAGGAGTCCAATACATGCCCTGGCTGGCCAAGGGAGAAGGGAGTCTGCTGGTGGGTGACAATTTGCAGTTTCTTTTCAAAAGAAGAAAGGAGACCTTGATGGAGATCTGCCAAGACCCAGTCATTTTCAAACAGGTTTATCTCACTTAGCTCATTTTCTGATTTAATCTTTACAGGGTCTCTCAAAAATTGCCTGGATCCTCATCTGCATTTCACAGAGGAACAAGCTCAGAGACATAACATGACCTCCCCAAAGTCACAGACCTTGAAAGTGTAAATGGGATCATATCCACTAATGTCTTCCCACAGTGCTCAGAATAAACCATCAGAGTCCTACCAGGATGTGTGTGGTCTGGGCCCAGCTGACATCTCTGACCACGTCTAAAATCCCTCACCACAAGGTCATTTTTAGTTCCTTGAATGCACTGTTTTTTATTTCCCAATATGCTGTTTCTCTACCTCCCAAAATGACCCATTTGGATCCTTTGATTGCTTAAGTTTTAGCTAAGATGACATCTCCTCCCAGGAGCCTTCCTTGACTACAGAGTCAGCAGAGGACCCTCCCACTGCTCTCTCAGACAGCTGCCCGTCTCTTGTCACCCCCTACCGTTTGTTTATGTGGGAGTGTGTTCTCATCCATGGCCCACCTCCCATCTCGGCCACAGCTCAATGACAGCCCTCACATGAAACATCCCTCACTACGACTCAATGACAATTCAGGATACTGTTCGGGTTCACGGCTCCTCCTGAGGGAATAGTCTTAAGAAAGCTCCAGAACATGAGCACTGACTATATGGTGTGGCATCAGGCCTGCTCAGGGCTCCAGACACAGCTGCTGGGCCTGAGGTGGATGGCAGACCTAAGAATCCACAGACTACCAGCAACCCGAGGCATCTCGGGAAAGAGTGAGCTCAGCTAATCCTATCCCTCCTCCAGGAGCCTCTGGTGAGAACTGACCGTGAAAGGGTGGCTCGTGCTGGGTCCAGAGCCTTGATGGGCCACCTGCTCCCGAAGGCTTGAGGGAGCAGAACTCACGAGAAGGTGGAGGGCTCTGGTGAATGAAACTAGAACAGTGCATGCAGGAGCAGAGAGAAACAGGGCAGCCCTAAGAGACACAAGAGCCTCCTGTTCCCGGGGCTGTCTCGTGCTCTGCCTGCAGCTCCCATCAAGGGATCCTTTCCAGAAGGTAACCAGCATTTAATTGCTTCAAAAAGAGCCAAACTGAAGCAGCCTCCAAGCCAAAGTCATACACCAAAAAAGCACTTGAGCTTGTGGTGGGAGGGTGGGAATGCCAGTCTCGTACACACATGAAAATAGCAAAGAATTCCTTTTTAGGAGTGATATGACAAAAATTATGCTGGAATGACTGCCTCCATGGCCCCTGCCATCAGTATATTGCCGGGGCAACAGGTGTATCAGTCATAACTCTTCCCATTACAAAAGTCAGAAGTGACTTCAGGAACTGATGGATACAGGTGCTCAAATGTGTCCTCTGTCTCCCCTAAGTTCTGTTTCCCTCTTCCTCCGCTTCTCAGAAAGAACTTCACACTCAGTGGGCCCAGTAGCATGCCAGCAGAAAAGAAGTTTGTCTTTCCCGAGAGTTCCACAGAAGTCCCAGGACTGCAGATCCTTAGACAACTTGAGCACTTGGCCTTGAACTCTGATTAGATGGAAGAAACACTCTGATTGGTCAAGACTAGGTCTCATAACTATCCCTGACATGTGTGTGGGGAATGGGGAGGGAGGAGTTAGTCTCCCCAAATATATTAAGAGTGGAGCTGAAGAGATTTTCCCAAAGGAAAGATCGGGGAGCTGTCACCAAAAGAAGAAAGGATAAATACTAAGCAGGCAAAAACTCCAAATATGCCTTTATGGGAGTAAAAGCCATGGAGGCAGAGGTCATTCGGGGAGAAGACCCCTGCTCTCTTCCTCCAAGAGGGTTATCTGATTATAGGAAGAGCCTCATAGTGGCTGAGCCTGCGCCAAAGCCTTGCCTAGGCCTGGCCCTTAGAACCACAGCATCACTCTGAAGCATGGTTATTTGAGGAACAGGGACTCCCTGTTGAGAAGCAATAGAAACAATCAACAGGACAGAGTGGTTCCGAGGAAGACAAATCCTAGTCTGGAAGTTCTGATCGCTACTCTCCCACCTACCAGCGGGGTGACTTTGGGAAAGTCTCACGCCTCTCTGAGCCTTGGCCCCCTGTGAGGTGCCAATCGAGATAACTTCCTTGCATGTTTACCCTGGAGATTCCATGAATTTTTGTAGGCAGAAGACTCATGATGGTGCCGGAACAACATGACACTCAAGGGATGATGATGACGGTGAAGACAGAGGAGGAAGAACAGGAGGTCACCATGATGTTGGGAGTAGGCTCTAATCTTCAGAATCAGAGACTCAGAGTGAGGACCATAAGAAGTTACCCAGCCAACTCCCATGATACATACAAAAATCCTAAAAGATTCGGCTTGGCCCAAGTTGGGAAAACTGAGGCTCAGAAGGAAGAAGAGCTAGCCAAGGAAGTGGCAGAAATGGGCAAATCAGTCAGCTCCAAAGCACTTGTTACCAGAACCTGCTGGCACAGTCACAACAGCCTAGCATGAAGTACTCATGTCTCCAAACAAGCCCTTCCGTGACTGTGAGTTTGCACTCATGCACTGGGGGGAGACAATCATTGTATTACTAGACCCTTCCATCTTTTTCTTTGGGCTTTCTTTCTCTCGGTGAGTACCAGACCAAAGAAAATCTTCTCTTTAAAAAGAAAGTGAAAGAACACAAATTAGCAGAGCCAACCATATTTCAAAAACCGTTTCACGTCTATACTGAAATCCCTCTACTTACAAACATTCACAGATGAGAACAAAGCCATGCGCTGAAGCAAAAGTAGGCCAGCACTCCCCGCCCTCCACCCCCCACAGATGGCGTGAAGCTGTCATGTGCCTCCGTTTCTGTCTTGGTCATGGTGTTCTTCATTAGTGTTGGTCCATGAGGGTGTTTAAAGAAGTGTCTTCTTACCATGAAAAGAAGAAAGTCAAAGTAAAAACATCTTTGGATACATTTTTTAAGAGCTGAAAAGCACCAACTAGAGCCAGAACCAATGCCAGCACCACTGGTCCTTTTGTGAAACTCAACTTTACACGGGCACATATACTGTAGCAGCATACATACATAAATTAGAAAGAATTGGACTTAAACACAGCCTTTTGGTCATAATGTGTTTGGACACGGGTGGTTGCTTTTACTTGAAGCAGACAATGAATGGTATTTTCTGATACTTTACATCTTACTATGGCCAGTTGCCTATTCAGCAGCTACCCTCCTATTCTTTCTTTCTCTCTGATGAATTTTTCTCTCCAATAACAGAAATTTGGAAATGGCAGATAATTTCTCAGGTCCCCTTGCATATATAGCACTGACTAATGAAGCATAAGAAGACCTCTCTCACCGACTTCTTGATTAAAGAAATCAGCACAGGAGGAGAGGCCTTGTACTGCCCGGTTTGGATACTGTCCTGTAAAGATGTGATGCCTGGGACTGCAGCAGCCATTTTACAACCATGAAGTGACACACTAAAGACAAAAAGCAACAGGCTATGATGTCAGGGCTGAGGAATGAAGAGACGCTCACTTTTGAATGACAAAGTTGAGACACACACCAACCCCACACTTCTTGTGATGGAAGAGAATAAAAGCATTTGATAATTAAGTCACTTTTTGAGTGTATTCTGTTACTTGCAGGTGAAAGCACTCCAATTAATATGTTTATGAAACCATTCCATATAGATAGGAGCAGAGACAGAGAGAGGACCAGTCTGCCCAGCTCCCAGTGGCTATCTCTGATGACCAGCCCTGCTTGCTGGAGTGGGGCCCTGGCAGCCTGGTCTGTACCACAAGACCCTATCTCCTGACTGCAGCTGGTTGGACCAGGGATGTTCCAATTAAGTTCATCTGATACTCTCCTGGGAATTGAAAATTGGGATTCAGAGACAATTAGATGGTTTCTGCAAGTAAGATATGTGCACAGAAAAGCATAAAAAGTTCATGTGTAGACACGTTAGAGGAAGCAGAGAAGATGGACTTACTGGCTTCAGAAAAGAAGAGCAATGTTGCCTGGTGACACTAACCTTCCATTTCCTGGTTCCAGGAAATGTGATTTTCCAGCTTTATATTTTCCACCTTCAAGTCCCATGAAAGACCCCCATTTCCTTCACTTAAGTTGGAAGGAAACAGGATTCTCTTTATTTCAAAGAGCCTTGCCAATACCCCAGGGAGTCGGTGGCCAAGCTGGGGTAGAACTCCTATTCTTGACTTAATGCTGCTGCCTGCCAAAACCATAACTAATATTTACTGAGCATTTCTAAGTGCCAGACACTCTTCTAAAGCATGTCTCATTTGTTATTTTTAATCTTCACAACAATCCTATGAGATAGCTCCTATGAATAAACCCCATTTTCCAGAAGAAGAAACTGAGGCTCAGAGATCCAAATAACTTGCTTAAAACCTCACAGTCAGCACATGGCTGAGCCAGGATTTGAACTCCAGAGCTCAAGCTTGCAGCCACTTTGCTTTAGTATCTCACCTTCCTATGTTTCTCCCCTCCCTACCTCCCATTAGACTGACAAATCATCTCCATGTTTGTCAGTTCAGTGAGTGCATCTGAACTGTGACCTGTCCTGCTGTGACCCCTGTATTACCTTGTATGCACCTGGGAATCCAGATCCTTGGGCTACTCACTACCTGAGGAATCCAAGAAGTCTTTCTGAATGGGGTGATATTTGAGTAAAGTGTTTAAAGATGAGTTGAAATTGCCAAATCATGGAAGGAAGATAAGAGCATCTTAGTCCACTGTGGTTGCTATAACACACTACCATAGACTGGGTGCCTTATGAGCAACAGAAATCTATTGTCACAGTTCTAGAGGCTGAGAATTCCAAGATCAAGGCATGTACAGATTCAGTGTCTAGTGAGGACCCACTTCTTGGTTCATAGATGGCCATCTTCACATGGCAGAAGAGGCGAGTGAGCTCTCTGGGGTCTCTTTTGTAGGGCACTAAGCCCATTCATGAGGGCTCTGCCCTCATGTTGTAATCATCTGCCAAAGGTCACACTTGGTGTCAGAATTTCAACATAAGAATCTGCAGGGAATATAAACAGTCTATAGAGGATGGTGGGCTGGTCAGCATTCACAGTGGGAAGGACGGGTGCTAACTTTGGCTCTTTTAAAAAGGAAAATAGTTTGTCTAAAAGGATGCTAGGCGCTCCCAGAACTACTGGGAGGGATGGAGAACCACATTCTAGGTAACAGAGCCCAGGACATTGTCCTAAAGCATGTCGCAGAACTGGTCCATTGAGGACCCCATGGCCAAGGGGCCTCCACCTCACCCTGGGCACAAGACACTACAGCTGCCACCACCAGCTGCCACCAGAGGGGGTTTCTCGGGTCCCTACTACATCACTGAGTTCAGCTCCTGATCTCAAGGCCCAGCCAAGTACACCTGATTAGTAGCATCTGGGTGACATGCCACTCCCTAGCTGCAAGGGAGGCTGAGAAGTAGAAGTTGACATTCTGAGCTCCTATTCTGGGGGGTAGGCTCTGTACCCACCAAGACTTGTAGGAAGGGCACCAAGACAATGTCAAGTGACCTCGACAGGGGCATTTAAAGTAAAGGGAACAAGTCAAGCAAAAGCACAGGAAGCATGTGCTTGTCTTGGCTCAGAGTAGTGAGATGGTCACTGCACTCCTTCGAGTATATATTTAGTACTGAATTTTGTCTCCTGAATTGCTGTTTGGACAGCTTGCCTTTGCATCTCAACGTCTTCTCTCTGCAAGGGCAGACTCCACTCTTGACTGCCCTCAGAGGGCCTGGCGGGGCGCCAGGTGCTCCAGAAAAGTTCAGCTGCTGTCGAGAAGAAGGAGGAGGAAAGGATGGTGGGAGGACAGCAGCGGGGGAGGAGGAAGAAGGGGAGACAAGCCAACGTACAATGCTGTCACCTTCCACAGCCAGAGCCCTGGCTGGGGGCCACCATGCAGGATCCCTTAGTCCAAGGCCCAACCCCCCAGAGGAGCAAGTTCACCAAAGGAGGGCCGGCTCCACGGAAGGTCATTGCAAATAAAACCTACCCTTTCCCAGAAGAGCCAAAGTCCTGCCCAGAACCGTTCTTCTAAAAGGGCCAGCTGCCCTCAGTCCAGTCCTCTCATGACACAGCCTTCTCCTCTCACATGATGTTCAGGGAGGGGTGGTGACACCTCTAGCTCCCCATGCCTCCCCCAGTCATTAACAACATGGAATTGTCTTTATCCTTCAAATACTGGCTAGAAATCCTACTCCAGGCTCTGATCTGCATAAAGTCAAACTGATCTGTCAGCCGGTAGCAACAACATAGCCGGAGCCAGGACGCAAGGAGGCTCCAGCCAGGGCAGTGACCCATCCGGCCTCTGCTCACCCCCACGCCTGGGAAGGTGGCCGTTGTGGGAGCTGGCTCTCGGGGATGCTGAGGGACACATTTCAGGCAGGGCTGGAGAAAGAGGGAGTGACCAGACAAGGAAGCCTGGATCCAGGGATTGTTGCCATCACCCCTGCTGCCACTCACCACAGCCACTCCTTGTCCAGGTGCCCTGTCTTGACTCCTAGAACAGCCAGACACCAAGAGGTCATCCCCAACTCCTCCCTCTTCCTCAAGCCCAAAACCCAAACACCTCTCAGCCCATCACTCCCCTCCCTTGCCCCTGTCCAGAACAACCCAAAGGCCCCCTTGATGGGCCCCACCTCCTAACCCTGCCTCTAGCTTTACCCTCTCAAAATTACCATTCACATGGTCCTAGAGTGATGGGCAATGCTTCTTGTGGTCCTAGCGGAACATTCTTATATAAGAAGGGTCCAAGGTGCTTCTTTGTTCATATTGAGGTCATGGTTCCCAACTTGAGGGAATTGTGCCAACCTAGAAGATGCCTGGAGAACTTTTTGGTTGTCACCACTGGGAGAAAGGTGCCACCAGCATCTAGTGAGAAGAGGGCAGGGATGCTGCTACACATCCTACAATGCACAGGGCAGCCTCACAATGAAGAATTGCCTGACTCAAATGTCACCAGTGCACAGGTGGCCAAATCGCGTGTGAAGGTGAAACTGTTCAACCTACATCATGGCGGCACCTCCTAGGCCTTCCAGGGACCACAAAAGGTATGCCCTACCACCATTTCAACCATCCTTGGCCTCTGTGCCTGAGTGTCTGCCTGTGCTGTGGCCCACGACTTTCAGATCTGGGCACCCCCTCGAGGCAGGAGCACATGCCCAACCCCCAGCCCTACCACTTCTAGAGGTCTCCCTGGCAAGGCCTGTACCACCATGGCAGCCCTCCCAGCAGGTCCAGGGAGACACAAGACCCAGCAACCCTCTGACTATTCAGAGACGGGTCTTTCCCCCGAGACTGGAGAGGTGCCTTTGCTGGAGCCAGGAGGAAGGGCCAGGCAAGGGCCTCTCCCCCAGAGTCAGTCCACTTTGGGGGAAAAATATGCTAAACAGCCACAAAGTCTGAGTCATTCCTTCTGTCTCCCAAGGTCTGATGTCACACTCTGTGCCAGGAAGGTTAGCCAAGGTTGTGGCCGCAGATGGCTGGGGTTCAATGCGGGGAGCTGGGACAAAGAGGGCCTAAGCCATCTCCCAACTCTCTGTGCTGTCCCCTCGGCTCCCCTTCAGGTGCCCAGCCCTCCAGCCAAGTGGATGACCCCTGACCCTGTTTCCCTGCCTCCAAACCCTTCCTCACACGGTGCCCTCTCCCTGGAAGTCGTGTCACCTCCCAACTCTACAAACCCCAGCCCTGCCAAGGAAGCCCCTTCCATCCCCTCCAGTAGGCAAGATCATAGTATTCTGAAGGCATATTTTCCCTCTTTGCTTCTAGTCATGATATTCATACGTCATTCTTCTGCAGTGACTTTCTCAAGGGCAGGTGATGTCCCAATCCTCTCTGAGACATTGGTACCTACTACAGGGCTAAGTCCACAGGAGAAGGAGCTGTGGGATAAACATGCCACCTCAGCCTTGACCTCTCCTTCCTCTTAGCCTTCTTATAAGCTGTTCCCTCTGTCTGGGACGCCATTCCCACCGCCCACCACGGGGGCCCATCTCCCTGCACTGGCTTCACAGGGTCGCTTTCCCAGGGAGGCCTGCCCAGTTCCCTGGCCCAGGTAAGTGTCCTGCCATATGAACCCATGACAATTGTGCATCTTTTGTTCATAGCCTTCGCCACACTTCAGTGAGCACCCACCTAACCAACCTCTGCTTGACCAGCTCCCTGCACTAAGAAACATTCTCCTCTCCCTCTCTGTGGGTGACATACAACTGATGCCCAGAGCAAGCTGAATGCTCACGCCCACCAGGCCTCAGTGCCCTTCACATGGGGCTGCCTTCCTGACATGTATTCCCCTTCCATTCACATTTCACATTTTCTGGCAGAGCCCATGTCCCTTTATAAAGGCTGAAAATGCCAGTCACCTGCTTTCCCAGTCTCCCCAGCATTTGGGGGTAGACACATGACCAATCCTGGGACCTGTGGAGAAGTCAGCTGGGGGCCTTCCAGGAAAGGTTTCCTTTCTGTTTTCTTGCCGGGTGCAGTTGTGTCCACATGTAGTGACTGCTGGATGCAGGCGCCATTTTGCACCATGAAGGAGACAGTCCTCATTCTCTGAGGATGGCAGACAGCAATCTATGGATAAGACCAGTGACCTTGAGGACCCTGCTGAGCCCCCATAGCAGCTCAACGGCTGCCTGGTCTCTGGACTTCTTCCTACTTCAAATTTTAAAAAGTCAGAATGTATTTATAAAAATTGTGTATTTATTCTTACATATTTAAACTTCAGACACCTTAAAGTACTCTCCATTTGATGCAACACACCTATCAAGATGCTTTTCTCACTACTCAAAACAATTTTTGAACTCATTAATTTCTTCTTTTTTTTTTTTTTGAGTTAGAGTCTCACTCTGTCGCCCAGACTGGAGGGCAGTGGCCGCTCCCGGCCACCGCAGCCTCCACCTGCTGGGCTCTGGCAATCCTTCCACCTCAGCCTTCCGAGTAGCTGGAATTACAGGCGATGTGCTACCACACCCGTCTAATTTTTTTATTTATTGTAGAGATGAGGTCTCGCCTGCCCAGGTGGGTCTCGAACCCACGGGCTCAGGCAATCCACTCACTTCAGCCTCCCAAAGGCGCGGGATTACAGGCTGAGCCACCGAGCCCGGCTGAACTCATTAATTTCAATGCTTTTTAGTGCTTCTGACATTTTTTGTTTCACCTCTTCCACATCAGCAAAATGTTACCTTCTGGGGACTTTTTTCACCCAGAGAAACGAAAAAAAGTTGCTTGGGAGGAGATCAGGTGAATAGGGAGGGTGGGGCATGGAGGTCATGCTGTTTTTGATCAAAAACTGCTGGACACGCAGCATGGTGTGAGCAGGTGTGCTCGTAAACTACCCATCATGAAATGGGCAAACACATTGAAAGAGTCTCCAAAAAATTCACTGAAGCCGAACACAGCCTCTCACAACAACGCTAGCTGGTACACTGATGCTGATGGGTTCCTAGAACACCAGCCTAGAGGGGGAAGCCTGTACTGCAAGGGGCCCACTCTCCAAAAGATGATTCTGGGATTTTAGGGGTCCCCCTCGTGTATGTCTTCTTTGTTGAAGTCAATGTTTTCCACACTGTGGGTTGCACCCCATGAGTAGGACATGATATTATTTTAGTGGGTCACAATCAACATTTTAAAAAATAGGGTAAGAGTAGAAAAGACTAGAAGAGAAAGCATGTAAAAGACTATTTGTGAAAATTTGCTTCAGTTCATGCACTGTGTGTGTGTGTATGTGTACTAAGTGATGATATAAAAATGCATCTTTTACTATGCACTGAGTGTTTTTTGAAAGCAAAATTAAAGATTCTATTACTTGCAACCAACTGCATTATATTCCATACAATCACTCTTTAGTATGTCATAAATGTCTGCTCTCCCCAGGTGAGTTGTGTACTGACCAAGAAACCGTTGCATTTGTAGTCTGAATTGTTTATGGTGGATGTACTCAGAACTATTGTTATATAACTGAGTTAAATATTATGCAAATGAATGAAATATGAGCATTAAAGGAAAATTGCTGTTTCTAAGTTGACTGCCTTGGAAAGAATTAATAAAGGCAATTCCCAGAAAATATATCTATAAAATATCTATATCTATAAAATCTGGAAAGATTATGCTTTTGTTTTAGTTCATAAACTCCTTGTTTCACTTTAAAGAAAGTTATTGATACAGAAAAAAACTCCTCTCTGCAAACTCAGATCTTATGAAAAAGGATCTTTCCTACAGCAAACTATTGTTGAATGAGTGTATATATGAATACTTTTAGTTGAAATAAAGTACTTAAGGCATACAAGTATCATTATAAAGGTATATAAAAAGGTATTATTGCCTTACTGCAACCAGGTTTTTTAAATTGAATGCCTACCATTGTCTATCACATTGCACAAGGAGCTTAGAGTGCAATTGTTTATGTGTCTGTTCTACAACTGATTTGTAAATTCCACCAGAGCATAAAACACGCTATCCTGTTCACCACTTTACATTCTAGCACAGCGCCAGATACATAGGAGATTCTTTTTTTTTTTTTTGAGTTGGAGTCTCACTCAGTCGCCCAGACTGGAGTGCAATGGCCGCTCCCGGCCACCACAGCCTCGCCTGCTGGGCTCCAGCGATCCTTCCGCCTCAGCCTTCCGAGTAGCGGGAATTACAGGCATGCACTACCACGCCCAGCTGATTTTTTGATTTATTGTAGAGATGAGGTCTCGCTGCCCAGGCGGATCTCGAACCCGCGGGCTCAGGCAATCCACTCACCTCAGCCTCCCAAAGGCGCGGGATTACAGGCTGAGCCATCGAGCCCGGCTCATAGGAGATTCTTAACAGACATTATTCAAATGGATAAATAACCAAAGAAATGGACAAGAAAATCATGAAACATTATCTCGTGTGATTCTCACAAAAAGCCCTGTTGGACAGACAGGGCTTTTATAGTTTTATTGTCATATTGGAGATGAACTTATTAGAACTCAGAAAAACAAATTGACTTCAGTTACAGCATTAGTGCTGAGAGCCAGGCCAAGAGCCCAGAATTCTTAGCCCAGAAGATTGCTTTGCTTCAAGAGGATTATGACACGAGGCCACCCCATTACCCGAGCAAGATTCCTTGCTCCATTTTCACTTCCAGTGCTGTGATTTTGTGATTTATTTGGAATGCCGCAGAGAATTCTGAGTTTTGCAAGTTCTGTTAATACCTCAGGTGCTATTGATGAGACTTTATCAGGAAATTATGCTTTTTAAGTGTGACAGAAATCCATTTTCCAGTAGAATTTGTTGGGTCGCATCTCTTCAGTTAAGTAAAAGAAGCTTGATCCTGAATAGTCAAACAATTTAGTACCAATTATCAATTAATAATAAAGACTTTGATGTCTGTAGTATAGCTATGGACTTCGCCTTCCTTGAGCATCTGCTTTTTTTATTCTTACATTAATGGTTGCTTATAAAATAAAACGTAATAAAACTGTAAAGTCTTTATATTCATGTGAATATGCTCAAAAATGTGTCAGAGTACAGGGCATGACGGAGACTTCTAGGATATGGGGCAAGTTCTATATCTTGATCTAGGTAATGGTTACCCAGGGTACACATGTAAAAGACCATTGAGTCGCTTAAGATCCTTATATTTTACTGTGTATAAAATATACGTAAACAGTTTGTTTAAATGTGTCTGACTTCAATCTTACAGAGAGTTTAAACACAGGAAATCTAACTAGTACATCTTAGAGTAAATCAGTTCAAAATTATAAACACTTATTTCAGCCGGGCTCGGTGGCTCAGCCTGTAATCCCGCATCTTTGGGAGGCTGAGGTGAGTGGATTGCCTGAGCCTGCGGGTTCGAGACCCGCCTGGACAGCGAGACCTCATCTCTACAGTAAATCTAAAAATCAGCAGGGCGTGGTAGTGCATGCCCGTAATTCCAGCTACTTGGAAGGCTGAGGCGGAAGGATCGCCGGAGCCCAGCAGGTCGAGGCTGCGGTGGCCGGGAGCGGCCACTGCACTCCAGTCTGGGCGACTGAGTGAGACTCCAACTCAAAAATAAATAAATCAATAAATAAATAAACACTTATTTCATACTTATTATGTACAAGGTACTGTGCTAGACACTGAATGAGACAGATTTCAGTAATTACACGAATTATATGTGGTTCCTGATATAAATGGGTCCTCAAAAAATATTTGCAAATTGAAAGAATGACTTCATTAATAACTAGCACAAAAGGATGGTTAATTTTAAATAGGAACAGAGATGTACTGCCTCTTGATACTGGAAAAAGGAAGCTAAAGACATGTGAGTACACTCATTATTCCCCGCGGTCCTGGGAAACGATACATCTCCATGTGCACAGTTGGTCTCATCTGTAGAGTATCGACATTCAGTTTTTTATGTGAAAAAGGTTGATTTGGCACCTGCTGCATTCTAGGCATCAAGCCTGACAATAGAAACAGTAGTGAACAGGCCATTCATAGAGGAAGTGGTAGGGGGTGAGGGGAGAGAAATGCAAGGTGGATTCTATGGAGAGTGAGGAGGTCATCGGCTACTTGACCATAGACTGGTTGCAGAGAGCAGAAATAAGAACACAGAGAGCTGGGAAGGTTAGAAGTTGGACAACAACTATAGATTTCTCATTTGAAAGTTGAAAATTTTGTAGGAGAAACACAAGAAGGAGATTGGGTAGTACCTAGAAAGAGACAGTAAAATGAAGATTATTTTATAAAATAAGAGAGACTTTTTTGACTGAGAAGACGGGAAAAAAGAGAAGGCGATTGAAATTACGAGGAGAGAAAGAGCATGGCAGCTGAATAAAGTGTTGGATAGAGGAGGATGAAGAGCCTTTCATCAAGGCTTACATCACCTCTCACCTGGTGATTGCAACAGACTTCTAGTTGGCCTCCCTGCTCCTTCCAATTCATGCCTCTCAAGCAGCTGTGGTAATCTTCCTGAAATGTAAATCCAATCATGTCACACTCCTGTTTAAAACTTCCCAAACCTTCTTAATCCATTTTGTATAAAACCCAAATTATTTGCCATGAACTTTACAGTCTGCATTGGCTGGCCACAGTCTCCTTCTCTAACCTCATCTCTCCCCATTTTCTCCTTCACTGACTGTATTCTACTTACATTGACCTACCCTGGTTCTGAAATGGACCAACCTCTTTTTGCCTCAGGACCCAACCAAGACAATTCTTGCATTACATGTAGATAGACCAGAAGAAGCACTTCTGAAATGAGATTAAGGACCTTTAAAAAATCTGCTACACCGAAAAAACAACAAAAACACTGGCAAAAATTCTCAAAACCAACATTTTCAGAACACTGGAAGCTGACAAAAAGATTTGCAACAATTTAAAGAGAAAATCTTGAAAGCAGCAAGAGAAAGGGACTCACCATATACAAGGGAGTCTCAATAAGATTAACTGCTGATTTTTTTTCTTCAGAATCCACGGAAGCTAGAAGATAGTAGGATGACATATTTAAAGTACAAACAAGTAAATAAACTGTCAGTCAAAAATTCTATCTCCAGCAAAACTATCTGCAAAAGTATGAGCAAATTAAGATATTCCTTGATTATCAAAAGTGAGGGAGTTTATTACCACTGAACCTGCCCTATGAGAAATACTGAAAAGAGTCCTTCAGGTCAAAATTAAAGGACACTAAACAGTAATTTGAAACTGTATGAAGAAAAAAGATCCCTAGTAAATACATAAATAAATATAAAAGTCAATATTGTTGCAATTTTGGCGTACAATGCCAATGTTTACTTATTTGTTTGTTTGTTTTTGAGTCAGAGTCTCATTCAGTCATCTAGACTGGAGTGCTGTGGCACAATCATGGCTCTCTGCAGCCTCAAACTCCTGGACTCAAGTGATCCTCCCATCTCAGCCTCCCAAATAGCCAAAACTATAGGCACTTGCCACCATGCCTTTTAATTTTATTTTATTTTGTGTTTTTGTAGAGACAAAGTCTTGCTTTGTAGGATAGAACAGCTAATTTTCATTTTTTACAAGATTTAAAAGGTAAGTACCAAAAAATCTATGTTTTTGGCAACATAGTTTATAAAGATGCAATTTGTAACAAAAACATAAAGAGTGGGAGATGATGAAGAATGCTACTAGAAAAAATAAAGGAATTAATTCAGCAAAGGTGCAGAGTACAAAATCAACACAAAAAAATCAGTCATGTTTCTATTCATATGCAGTATACAATCTGAAGTAGACATTAAAAAATTCAATTCCATTTTAAATAGTATCTAAAAGAGTAAAATATTTAAGAATATATTTAACCAAAGAAGTGAAAGCTGCAAAACATTGCTGAAAGAAATCAAAGACATCAAAAATATGGAACCAACCCTACTGCCCATCACAAGTAGACTGGATAAAGACAATGTGGTACATATACCCAATGGAGCATTAGACAGCCATAAAGCAGAACAAAATCATGAACTTCACAGCAAATTGGAGGGGGTTGGAAATCGTAATACTAAAAGAACTATCACAAAAACAAAGAACTGAATACCACATGTTCTCATTTATAACTGGGCCCTGAATATTAGTCACATTAGTACAAGGAAGGAATCAGCAGTCACTGGACACTGCTAGGGAAGGTATCGAGGAAGGCGAGGGGCACATAACAACACAAAACTACAAGGGGGAGTGAGGGCCAGTTAGAAGCCCAAACCTCACCTGAATGCAGCCTACTTATCGTAGATAATCCACACTTGTACCCTACATCTCTATAATAAAAAAATAAAGTGTGCTGAGCCCATAAAATAAAATAAAAAGAAATTTTAAAAAACCTAATAAATGGAAAGATATCTCTTGTTCATGGGAAGAAAGATTTAATGTCATAATGTCAATACTACCCAAAGTAACCTATAACACAATCCCTAACAAAAGTCCAATGCCCCCTCCCTTTTTTTCAGAAATTGAAAAGCCAATCCTCAAATTCATATGGAATTTAAAGGGGTCCTAAATCGTCAAAATCATCTTGAAGATGAACAAAGTTGGAGGGCTTACACTCCTTATTTTGAATCTCACTGCAAAGCTACAGTAATCAAAACGGTGTGTTACTGTTATAAGACAGATATAGAGGTCAGAGGAATAGAAAGCACAGAGATAAATCTATACCTCTCTGGTCAATTGACTTTTTTGGCAAAGGTGCCAAGTCCATTTAAAGGAAAAGAACTATCTCTTCAACAAATTGTGCTGAGCCAGCTGCTTTTTCATGTGTGAAAGAATAACTGTGGATTCTCTACCTCACACCATATACAGGCATTAACTCAAAATGAACTCGAGACCTAACTGTAAGAACTAAAACCATAAATCTCTTTAAAGAAAACATAGGAATAAATCTTTCTGAACTTGGATTTGGCAACAGATTTGTATACAGTACCAAAAGCATGGGAAACAAAATTAAAAATAGACAAATTGGACTTTATCAAAATTTAAAAATTTTTTGCATCAGAGGACATTATCAAGAAAGTGAAAGACAACCTACAGAATGAGACAAAATGTTTGCAAATCATTTATCTGATAAAGTTTAATACTATTCAGAATATGCAAAGAACACAGCAGCAAAAACAAACAACCCAACATAAAAATGGGCAAAGGACTCAGATATTTCTCCAAAGATCTACAAATGGTCAGTAAGCGCATGAGAAGATGCTCAACATCACTGGTCATTAGAGAAATGCAGACCAAAGCCACAATGAGATATTGCTTCATATTCACTAGGATGGCAATAATCAATAAAACAGAAAATAACATGGGTGGCAAGGATGTGGAGAAATTGGAAACCTCATACATTGATAATGGGAATATAAAATGGCATAACCACTATGGAAAACAGTTTGATAGTTCATCTTTCTATTCCTAGGTATATACTCAAAAGAATTGTGAAAATGGACTCAGATACTTGTATGCCAGTGTTCGTTATTCACAACAGCCAAAAGGAGGAAACAACCAACGTGTCCATCAACAGATGAATGGATAAACAAAAGGTGGTGCGCACATATACTGAAACATTATTCAACCATAAAAAAGAATAAAGCTCTGATACATACTACAACATGGATGAACCTTGAAAACATTAATTAAGTGAAATAAGCCAGGCACAAAAGGACAAATATCACATTATTCCACTTACATGAGGTATCTACAATAAGAAAATTCAGCAAATTCAAAAAGTAGAAATGAGATTACCAGGGATGAGAGGAAGGGGAGATGGAGAGTTATTGCTTAATAGTTACAGAGTTTCTGTGATGGAAACATTTTGGAAATAAATCACGGTGATGGTTGTACAACATTGTGAATGTAATTAATCACGGTGATGGCTGTACAACATTGTGAATGTAATTAATGCCACTGAACTATACATTTAAAAATCATTACAGCAGCACATTGTATATTATATATTTTTAACTACAAGAAAAATATTTCATAAATGTATCTATTGACACACAGATTGTGTTCAGTACAGGATCCTCTCCTCCCCACACCCGTCTCTCAATTCACATGCCTGTTCATCAAAGCTGAATATCTGCTGCCTTTTTTTCTTATTCAGGGCTATCTTTTCTCCTCTCAAGTTGCACTTCTGTCACCAGAGTACCGACCCTCATGTCCTCGCACCTTCCTAACCGGCTTTTCTTGCTCCGGACATCACGCACCGGTAAGACAAAGCTTCTGCGGTTTTAGTAGGGGCTCTGTTGTACTCAAGGAGCCCTGGTGACTCTTCATGAATGTATAGGTCACCCAACTTCCTGAGATTCAGATTCTTGCCCCTCCACCATAGGACTGACCTCACTTTCTGCCTCACCTAGATTGTCTCTGTGTGACTCTGAACCTTCAATTAAAATTGAATTTTCTTTTGTGTCCCTGCTTCTGTTTCTTGATTCAAGCTGTTTACTCAACTGGAAATTATGATCTCTGTGAGCCTCACCTATTGACATTAGTGAATCCTCAAACCTCCATCTATAAACACATTTCCTCCAAGAAACCTTTCCAGAGTGATCTTCCCTCCCTTAAATTGTATAACTAATTCTCCCATCTCTCTCACTGTGTTATATCTTCGCTGAGAGTTCATCTTTTTTATTTTCCAAAATCTTTTCAATTCTAAGATTCTCTAATAACTTGTGAAATATTGACCTCAGAAAAAATTAGTAAATTTTTATTGCTGGACAGTGAAATGTATCCAGACCCTCTGAGTGAACTGTGAATAGTAAAGACAAGCCTGTGATACATGGAATGCAGTTAAATGGAAAGGGCTCATTAACTGACTTTAAAGACATGGTTTATCTAAATGGAAATACTTTGGGTTTCAATAAATCACTGTAATCACAGTTATTTGCATCCATTAAATAAACATTATACAAACACTAACTTTAAAAAATGTTATGTGGCTATACGAACATACTCATATACCACCAAACTCAATTTTAACCAGAAAGTTGTACTTAGAGATACAGAGGAATATTTCATGAGAATAAAAAGGTCAATTCAACAGAAAGACAAAACAATCCTAAATTTGTGTGCACTTAATAATATAGCTTCAGAATATATATAGCAAAAGTAAATCGTAAAAAATGTAAGTTTTAACAAAAACAAGTAAAAGCAGGAAAAGAAAGATCAACAAGCAAAGTTCAAGATTTTTAATACATCTATCTGGGTAACTGATACAATAAATGGATTTAAGATACAGCAGATTTAAACAAGGCCACCAGGCAACTTGACCAAATTAACATTAATTGAAGACTATACTCATCAAATTCAGGATACACATAACTGCACATCACATGGACACTTTAAAAGTCCCAACAAATATCTGAGGAATAAAATCATAGAGAATATGTACTCTGACCACAGTAAAATTAAACCAGCAATTCGAACAAAAGATAACTAAGGTAAATGTTCCAGCCACTCTTCTTCAACCACCTAGTCATTCTCCCTATTAGTGCCAATCTTAACATTTATCACAGCTTGAATTTTATTCTTTTATCTTTTGCATGTCTATTTTTCTTCTCCAGTTAGATAAAAAGTCCCATGAAGGAAAGACCTCGTCTACTTGTTTACTGTGGTATTCCTCAGTGTCAAGAACATCATCTGACTTGAGGCAGGTTCTCAATAAATATTTGCTGAGTAAATGGATAGTACTGATGAAGGAGTTAATCTGAAAAAGAACCAGAATATACTGTACCCTGGTACTAGAATTTAAAAAGATAGGGGTCTGCATGTGTATAGATCGGGACATTGTTTTGTTAGTAGCAAGAGAAACCCAGTTTAAACTGACTTAAGCAGAAAAACGGAATTTTCTGACCCCTTTAACTAAAAAGTCTAGAAGTAGTATTACCTTCAAGAATAGCTAGACTACAGGTTCAAATGATGTCACTGGCTTCATCTCTCTTTCTGTTTCCAGCTCTTAGAGTTATGATGGCACCAGTCTCAGGTAGAACCTTTCCACAAGGCGTAAAGATACTCATGAGTAACTCCCAACCCTTATCCGCCTACCTTAGTCATTCCAGGAGAAAGTAACTTCTCACGCAGAATCATTCCTGATGTGACTTCCCATTGGACATTCTTTAGTCCTATATCTATTTAAACCCAATCACTCTGGCCAGGGAGACTGACTCTGCTTATTGGACAATGAAATTCAAAAAAATATGACTACTCCCATTTGAACCAGACAAACTGAATGGGGTAAGGGATTTACCAAGGGAAAATCAAGCCGCTATTATCAGAAGGGGGCATGTGTACCTGGTTGGCAAACCCTACAGAGGCCCTCTCTAGAGCAGATGTAACAAGTTTATGAAGGAAAACAAGAAGCTGTGAAAGATTTCCCCTAATGGCTTCCATGGGCCACTGTGAAGGAGATGGTGAAGACTTGGATGTGTCTGTGAAGAGCATGAAAGATTAAACGAAATAAAAACAAGACAAAAATTGATAAACTACAGTGGAAACAGAAGGTGTTTTCATGATGGTACCAGTCTTGACAGTTGCTTGAGTTCTTCTAGCTACAAGTCACCTGAGGACTTGAAAAAGTGAAGAGAGTTGTATTGTTCCAGGGTTGGGGGCTTAACTGGTGGGTGGTGGGGAGAGGCAAGGGTGGCAAGGGAGAGAAGCCCATGAAGTCAGACAGAGCAGTGACAAAAGAGGAGCTAGCAAGTGGAGAGACCTAGGAATCCCAGGGGGCACAGAGCAGGCATGCAGTGTGGGAGACCAGAGGGTGGGACTCTAGGGCGTTTTCAGGTCATGGCCAAGCCCGGGGAGTGGAGCTTGAAGTAGGGTGCAGGGAATAGTTGTGAGAGTTAAGAAGGCCCAGGAATTTTGAGGTGAGTGTTCAAATGAGTTGTTAAACGGAAATGAGGATCTCTGCGGATGGCAAGAGCTGGAGTGAAGAGGCAGATGATTGGTTTCTGAGCCTCAGTCCAGCCTTCATTTGCACAGTGTTCACTATGGAGGCCACTTGTCAACTGTGCCTGGTCAACATCTATCCCGAAAAATAATAACTACAAGAAAAGGATTGGCAGTAGTGGGAAACTGCCGGGAGTGGGGTGGGGAAGCGGGATTGGCAGGAGTGGGAATCTGCCTGAGGAAGGTGGGGCACACCTCATCAGCAAGGGTACCTGCATAATGAACATTTGTATACCTAACCCTGAATTGTACCCCACATCTTTAAAATTAAAAAATTAAGTTAAAATAAATAAATAAATAAAAAACACAATTATTTTAACTTTTAATAAAAGAAAAATAATACCTACTTTTTTCCCTAGAGAACTGCCCTATGTTTAGTCAGGTGGATCATTTGCAGTTGATCATTTGCAATTGATCACAAGGTGGGCATGTGACACACCTGAAAAATTATCATTTTTTAATTCTCCTGCCACAGTGATTGGATCATTGTGGACACCTGATCCAAACCAGGTCAGTAAGAGCCTTTCCTAAGATTTCTGTCTATTGAGAAAGAGGTTTTCTCTTCTTACAAGGATTGTTAATCTACTATAAGTCTGAAAATTCTAGAGACCTTCTCTGCAATGTCAGAGACACCCCTGATTGAGAAGGAAGTCTATAAAGAATGAGATGGAGCTGAAAGAAATGCCTAGTAATATTAATGGTCACCTGAATTCAGCCATCTCTGCAATTCCATATCTATCCTTAGACTTTTAAAATGTGTAAACTAGACTTTTGCTCTCAGGTATGATGAGGTAGATTGTAGCAGATATACACTCCCTCTGAGAACAACTGAAAAAAGCTGGACAAAATCTTTAAAGGTACTGAACCCTGCTGAAGCAACCAGAACTAGAGGGATAAGATTCAGACAGTAGGCATTATAAAGAGGTGAGCTAGCATTCTGAAGCCACTTATTCCTTGGGGGAAAGTTTGCTGATTCAAAGTGCAGAAAAAGAAGATGAGAATTTAGATTTTTCCTGGACAGAACTCACAACTAGGAAACAGAGAAACCAACAGAGCTGCCAAATTCTGAAGCTAAACAAAAATACCTCTAAAAGAAGTGTGGTGTTTTCAGCAATATCACAGTGCTGGGAAAACAAGAATTGGAATTTTAGGCCTGGGGAGGTGGGGAGGGAGTGGCCATGGATGTCCTAGTGAAAACATTGTTCTCTCCGCTGTAAATCCTGGAGGACTAGGAGTAAACTAGGGTTTAGATAGGGCATTATTAGCAAACTGCAACCCAGGCTTGACTCAAGTCAGTTTGTGTAGATTAAAGTGATCAGTCCCCACTCTATCTGCCTAATATAAAAAAAGATGGACAAGCTTTCTCTGGAGGAAGATGACATTATATGAAGACTCTACAGTTTTTAAATACAATGTCTAGTATTTAATAAAAAATTACTAGATATGCCAAGAGATAAGACCATATGACTTAAAACACAAATGAAATAGTAAACAAAAGAAATAAATATGTGAGCCAATATGTTTCTCTTTTTGCTAATGCCATTTTGAGATGGGCTTCTACCACCATGGAAAGATTCCTAACTAATATACTAACAGGCCTTTGCTGCCTATACTAGCCACCGCAGTACCCATAGCAGAAATTGTACCACAATTTTTCCTCATACTTTATCTAGGTTTGAACTAGAACATTTTAGGCTACAGTGTCCTAATTTTTCACTAGTTTTTGCAACAAAAGTTGCCACATGTTTACATTCCCTATTATGTTAGTCTATTTGAATCTCTACAACAAGATATCTTAGGCTGGGTGGCTTATAAACAGCAGAAGTTTATGGCTCACAGCTCTGGAGGCTAGGAAGTTCAAGATTAAAGCACTGTCTGGTCAGGGCTCTGCTTCATAGATGGTGCCTTCTAGCTGTGTCCTCACATGGCAGAAGGACAAACAAGATCCCTCTGGCCTCTTTTGTGAGGGCACTAATCTCATTCACAAGGGCTCCACCTATATGATCTAGTCCCAAAGGACCTACCTCTTTTTTTTTTTTTTGAGTTGGAGTCTCAGTCTGTCACCCAGACTGGAGTGCAGTGGCCACTCCCGGCCACCGCAGCCTCGACCTGCTGGGCTCCGGCGATCCTTCCGCCTCAGCCTTCCCAGTAGCCAGAATTACAGGCATGTGCTACCACGCCCGACTGATTTTTTGATTTATTGTAGAGATGAGGTCTCGCTGCCCAGGCGGGTCTTGAACCCGCGGGATCAGGCAATCCATTCACCTCAGCCTCCCAAAGGCGCGGGAGGACCTACCTCTTAATACCAGTACATTGGGGATTAAATTTCAATATATGAATTCTGAGAGACACAAATATTCAGGCCATAGCATCTGTCTTTCAGCGCAAATAGCAATAATAGCTAGCAATTTATATGGAACTTTACAGCTTATGAAATGTTTCACATACTTTACCAATAGTCAAAGCTATACGAAATACTTAAGGTAAAGATCAGTATCTCTATTCAGAGAGTAAACCCGAAGATGTGTTTATGTCATGTCTATTGATAAAGAAGCAGAATATTAGTGAACATGCCCAGGCAAGTTAAGTGACTTGCTCAAGGTCATATCTTGAACCCAGGCTTCCTGACTCCACTGCACAATGAGTCCAGTAGCCCTGGATTCTGGCCCTAGTTTTAGCATTTCCTGGCTCTATAACTTTGAGACAATCGCTTCACTTCTCTCTGACTCAGCATACTCATCTGCCCTCCAAGGCTGTGCCTGTTGGCCTTGACCCTTCCTGACATTCTTCAAAATATATTAAGTCTATGAGTTTACAACTGTTAGAGTGAGAGGATCTTCATATGAGATCCCTGCATTCCCATTTCAATGGATTCATGAACACCATAGAATTATGAGTAAATTTCATGTGAACGTGTTAATGTGCATTTTGTAAGGGTAAAGCAGAGTCACAAAGGGTTCCATGACCCCCCAGAAGTTCAAGAATCCTGCCTTGGAGTCATGCTAGATGGGCAGCTACATATGACACGCCTCAACATGTTTTCTCCTCTCTGGTAAGGTCTGCATTTGAACATGAACTTTCAGTGGCTAAGCCAAGGCAACTATAAGTGTCAGAAGTTTTAAACATAGGGCAGAACCAACTCAGAGAATAGTTTAAAATGGGGAGTTTTCAACTCCTTCAATAAAAATAATACTCATAATGGTAATGCCTAGAGCACTAACAACTGATATGATCTCAATTTTTTTTTGATCTTCATTAATCACTCTATCATTAAGAAGGGAGCAGAAGTCATGGTTCCCCCATTGGATGATTCCAAAAAGTTAAAAGAATTGTTCAGGTTCAACAACCAGTACCCAGTTCCTTCTTTTTCTCTCTTTAGAAGCAGAGATAGGACTTGAACTTGGGAGTTACTGATTCCTGGCCATGTGGATCCTTTGTTTCTCCCCAGAGTTGAATCAGCGAAGTGAGGAAAAAGTCAGAGTCCAAGCACATTTCTTTCCTCTGCCCTCACTCAATAGGCACCCCCACAGAGCACCCCACCCAAGATACCACTCTCAGGCACAGAAGGATGACAAAAGCCACCAAGATCCACAGCATGGCATTAACAAATCACATTTTCTTAACAGCACACCATCCCCTCAGTCACATGTGTGTTTGTGGGCGTGCTGGAGATTACTAATCAAGTGCAGCTGGCCTCAAGCTGATGGCCAGGACACACACGTGCGCGTGCGCACACACACGCGCAAGCGTTCACACACACATACACATGTTTAGAAGATGCCTGCTGCCAATTTCTTGCCTGGCAAACCAGAAACATTTTAGTGGTTTATAAATATGAGCCTGATCCATCTTGGGATACTTCTCAGGTTCAAACCCATCTGTGTCAGGTGCTCACAGGGCTGTGAGTCCTTTTCCATCCACACCCACACTCCACCCACCCAGGCTCACGTCCCGTGGTACACAGCAAATCCCTCAGCTCCTAGCATCTGAACTGGACAGCTTCACAGGCTTCATCAGTCATGTCTTGATTTGTTCTTTTTCTCTCATGTTATTGAAATGTTATTTTTTCCACTCCTATACCACCACCTCCCACCCCTCCCAAATCAGCCCGGAGGAAAAGATGTTTATTTCGCTTTTCCTTGGCATAATTTAATATCAGACAAGTGCATCCCTGCTGCAGACAGTATATTCTTGGGGCATACATTTGAGATTCTGGTTGATTAGAATTACAAATTTGTCATGCAATCCTGGCCAATTCGAAATCTGGCACCCTGACATCATGTTTATGTCCTTTTGGCCTTGCCAGTGGTTGCTAGGATTGTCGGGGGGCTCTTTTCGGCAATAAGTTAGGATTTCATAAATAGTTGGCAGTGCCTTCAAAGACGCCTGCTCTTTAACATGAGATAATGTATGTTTTCTTTCTACTTACTTGGAGTAGGTTGGATTGGGAGCCACCCAAGTTCACTTTTAAATCATTTCTCCGCATGCCAGACGGGGCTTTTGAAGTTGTCTGCACCAACCCACAGGGAAGCCAGCGCCGTAGCCTCAACCAGCGGCCCCACTGTGTGCCCCGCCGCCCATAACAGGAAGTGTGTCAGAGCTGGGTGGGCACAGAGTGGGTGGGGCAGGCCCACGGGGCTCGGTTCCACCGAGCGGAAAATCATCTGACGTGTCCTCGGTGTGTGCGTCTGGAGCAGAAGCAGGTCAGATGTCGCCCTGGCCTCCAAGTCTCAACACGCCTCTCTGGTCTGCCCTGCTGGCCTTCAGAGGCAGCACATGGCGTAACAGTAGGCTTTTTCAAAGCGCAGGCCACAGGAAATCACATTTGAAGTGCCTGGCATGGAGGGTATTTTTATACCGTTCACTTTTTCCCTTTTCTTTTCATCTGTTTTCTGCATTTTTTCAGTTTGCTTTTTCTTCTTGATTTATTGTTGTATTATTCTATTTTTAAACCAAGACATACTTTCCCATCAGACTCTTTAATACAACTCATATGAAAATTAGGGATGGGTGGACCTCAGACGCTGCAAGGGCTGGATTCAGTAGGCACCGACTTCCCAAAGCGCAGATGCTTATCTGAATCTTCACCAGCTGCTGTGGTTGAGGAGTGCAGACCAAGAAGGAGGAAGAAAGGAGGAAGAAACCCCTCTTTTCCTCTGGGGTTTAGTAGCATGGACCTGGCCTCATCGCTTGAACACGAAACGAATGACTTCTGCTCCTCACTGATGGCTAGCACGTCATGGTGGCCTGTCCTTCTGTGGAAACACAGGTATTCCAGTGAGGATCATGGAATACCCAAGACAGGAAGGAGGAAAACCCGTCTAGACCACCCCAGCTTGCCCGACTGAGGATCGATCCCACTGGAGCCAGATTTCCAAGCAGGACTGTGTGGTAGGTTAGGGTCACACACCACCCATATTTCAAGGAGGCCAACTCAGCTCTGAAACCAGAGAGACTTGGGCTAAAATCTCTGGTGGCCGTATGGCCAAGGGTGACCTATGGCACAGGATGAGACTCTTTAACTCCCTATGCCTCAGGTATCTGTGAAATCCAAATGAAATATTTTCTTCCAGAGTTGCAAAATGTAGAGAAAGTGTTAAACAAATGATGGGTGCTCAGTAAGTGGTAGCTAGTCTATGATTCCAAGATTTGCTTCCGTGTCTCCACTCAGCCCAAGTTCATCTCCTATTCCCCTACCTTCCACTTAGCACAGTCTCTCTTTTACTTCTTTGTATGTCTCTCCCAGCAATGCCCAAATGGAGCAATTGTGAAGGATGAGAACCATACACCAAGTGGCCTGGCAGTTAAAGACCCAAGCTTTAGGGACCAAGAGTCTGCCTCCATCACCCCTTAGTGAGTGAGCTCTACTACCCAGCACAGTGTCAGCAAAGAACACAGTGAGTGAGTCTTAGGACCTCACACTCTCCCTCTTAGGTGCCTCTTAGGCACCTCTGCTTCTCCCTCTTATTTCATCCCTAGCCACAGCAGGCTTTCCCTACAAGCTCAAGTTCACATCATGCTTGCAACATGCAACACCCCACCTATGAGGTGCCCTGTGACACCTGTTTCCTGCCCCAAGACATTCTCTGACATCAAAAGTGCCTATCAGGACCTTCTGCAAACACAGCACAGAAGTGTGGGGCTGACAATCCTAGGGGTCACCCTCAGCCAAAGTGGGGGCAAAAGCTGGGGAGTTCTCCCACCTCCTATCCTCCATGTGGACAAATCTGGGAGATAGCTTGTATACTTTCCGAGACCCTAGGGGAATCAAGGCCCTGCTGTCTACAAAGTTAATCTCAACAGCACACCTCCTATTGACTTTTTCTCTTTCCAGTTTCTGCTCCCTCCCTCCGGCTTCCTCGGTTCAACTCCAAAATCAACTATTTGTACCTAAACCCTTGACTCAAGCTCTGCTTTCAGAAAAACACAAACGAAGACAATCTCTGCTCTTATAATGCTGATGGTTTAGTGAATGCAGAGAGACAATAAGCAAACTTATAAACAACAAAATTGCCGGGTAATAACAAGTGGTATGCGGAGAATTAAAAACGGATGATGTGACAGAGGATGATTGAAAGACCACTTCATGCTGGGTGATCAAGAAAGGTCTCTCTGAAGCCACAGAAAGGCATCATCCTTGCGATATGCAGGGAGAGAGTCTGCAGCCACGGAACAGCTGGTGCAAGGGTTCTAGGATGAGAATGATCTTGGAGTACTCAAAAAAACAAGGTCAAGGTAGTTGGAGCGTGTGGATGGGGAAGGGAGTGGTCCAGGATAGAATCAGAAAGGTGGATAGAGGCCATATCAAGTCAGTTTTTGTAAGTTGGGATAAAGGCTTTATATCTTACTTCTAGTATGATAGGGAGTCATCACAGGGTATTAAGCAAACTAGTGTGACATGACCTGCTCTACATTAATTAATTTCTGTGAATCCCAGTCTGCTCATCTGTAATTATCCATGACTCTAGTGGTGGTGAGGATGGAAGGGGACAACATGTGTAAGGCGTTCAGCACAATGCCTGAAATACATTCATTCCATATACGTGCTTGCCATCATGATTATTGATATTTTGTGTCCACTGCTTTCTCTACAGTGCCCAGAGCAAAGCAGGCATTTAAATATTTACTGAGTGGTTTAGAATGGAAACGATGATAGTCAAAGAATCTTCACATTATAGCAGATTTTAGGGTTCCATGGCCTCAGATCACAGCTCTGCTACATAGAAATTAATTACCCACTTTAGAAGACTCACTTTCTCTGCAAAAGTGTGGATAAATACCTGTCTCATTAGACTGTTGTAAGAGAAGGCATTTAACATATAGGTTGATGTGACTTCTGGGGGTAGGCAGTGATGATGAAAGCATAGTTTTGAATTGCCAAAACCCCATATAAAAACACAGCAACTAGGTAGAAAATCCAAAACCCATGTATATTTAAAACCAAGTGAGATAAAAATTCAGGCCCACAAACCCCAAAGCACCAATAGCCATATGACCTGCATGCTATTGACACCCATGAGAGAGAAAGTAGGAGGAATCAAGGAGACATCTGATGACACTGAGCACAAGAGGATCCCAAAATAGACAAGAGGCATTCACAAGAAAGTGGAGCAGGCTGATGTGAAAATAACACCTGAACCAAGGAAGGGTTTTGCTGAATTTCCTAAGGGACGATGCTAGCAGTAAGACCTGAAGAGATGGGCACGATTCAGTTCCTGAAAATTCTTACAATGAACCCACTGGATCTCCTTTCTAGGACAGAGCCCCACACTGAGGAGAAACTGCTGGAAATAGAATCAAAATTAAACAAGACAGGGAAAACAGACAAAAGAATATAAAAGTACAGACAAAGTGGGGGAGGAAAATATAGCCAGAAAATTTCAAAAGGCAAGTTGCTATATTTTTCGATTTTACATGAAAATAACAGAAGAGGTACTTGAAGTTATAAAAGTTTCCTACACCAACAATCTTCCTAGAAGTTGAGGAAAATTAAGTCAACAGAAAAATGATCAACAGAAAAAGCATCAAGAACGAATCCTGTACAATGTTATTGTAAGAAAAAAGAGATTCGATAACAAAATAATAATCTTACAGACAAGAACACACCAGAAAAATCCTTTTAAAAAGAAGTCAAATTTCCAACACACTATTTCAAAATAAGCAAATGACATTAAGACAATGATAGAACATCACAAATCAAATATTAAGACCTCAGAAATGAGATGGCAGAACTCAAGATAGAAATCGAAATAATAGAAAAAAAATCGAATAAATGAGGACTAAATTGGAAGAAGCACAGTGTAGACAACACAACAAATAATGCCTCAAGAGAAAAAGAGGAAAAAAAACTAAAAAGTAAAAAATAGAGATGAAAAATAATTTGAGGAAATGCTATAAATACTGACATAGTCAAAGAAGATCCAACATATGGATAAAAGAATCTCAGAGGAAGAAAAACAAAGTAAGAGAACAAAATAAATACTAAAATCTATGAGTCAAGAAAATTTCCTAAACTAAAAAGATTTGAGACTACATATTAAATGATGATACCATGTACTTGAGAATTTATTGACTCAACATGACCAATACCAAGTTATATTCTGGTAAAATTACTGAAGTTTAAAGAAAAAGAGAAAAGTCCTTTGGCACTGAGGGAGGAAAACTATGTGACTTATAAGGGAAAGAAAATGTGATTGTCATCAGACTTTTTGACACCAACTCTATGCCATAGGAAAGAAAAAGCAAAACAAGGATTTTATATCTAGCAAAAACTAACCTTCAATTATAAAGGGTACAAGTTGTTATCAGCTCAAGAAATATTATTCCCATGAGTCTTTTGTGGAATCTTCTAGCAAGCTTCAGACAGCAAAAACAACTGATGGGGGATGTTATCTGTAGAACGAAGACTAAATGAAAGTTAAAAAGGGAACGATGATCATAAAAATGGTTCTTTGATCTGACTATGTTGATATAGTACAACCATTTTTTAAATGAGGAAGTATTAAGCCAGTATGTGAAAGAAAATTAACAGTTTTCAGTCATCTTAATCAGTGATGGTAGCATTAACATTGTCATTTTGAGATTGTTATATACTTAAAGTAGAACAAAGCAAGTGAGTAATTATGGTTTATTTTGATTTTACCATCTCCTGTGTCCTTAAGCACCAGGATTCTCAGTGTAAAAGAAAGTAGATACAGATATACCATAAAAGAGGTTAAGTAAAATCTGACTTCAGAATTTGAATTGGAACTATCAGTATAAACTCACAAGGCATTTGTGCATGTGTACATGTGGGCTCATGCACATGCATACGTGCGTTTCAGAAACAATGAGCATCCCTGTAGCAATGAACAACCATGGGCTCCAGATCATGGTCTTTACATACTGCTTCTTATTAGTGGAGACAGAGCTCCTGGGAGAATGGCTGATTCCAAGTCTGGACTGGAAATATGCAAGATGAGCCTGAAATACCTTAACATACCAGATAGTTTCAAAGCTATCAAAAGCCACTTAAGTTGTATCAAAAGGAACCAGAAACCAATGTGAAGAGGTTCCCATTTGCCAAAAACAGGATGATTCATGCTTCAGTAAGGTTAAAAGTTGTAATAGATTGGAAACTCAGTAAATATATTTAAATCTATGCGTTCTTAATCATATTTTTTAAACTAACTGGTTACTTTTAGTGGACAGTAGGGATTTCATTTATTTACAGTTTTGAAAATGGGAAATAAAATAAAAGAATCTAACATTTATCCTGCCTTTCCCTATATACACTTACAAGTAGGCAATCAAACACCAAATCAAGGAAAGCACCTCTTTAAAAAATTATTCTAGCCAATATATAAAGACAAAATGGTATCATTAGGTTATCAACATTTTCACAACTCCCAACGAATTCATAGATCTAGCATTGGGCAATAATAGCTACCATTATCACACACAAAAAAGCAAAAACCAGATATTATACCTCCTGATAAACATACACTACCCCCTTTAGACCTGACAAAGGCATTGACCTTAAATCTGATCAAGCCTCCACCAGCTGCCAATTTGCAGGAACATGCAGGGGACAGAAGAACATGCTGAATTTCACCAAGAGACTACAAAGAGCAAACTCCCTAGGAATGAGCAAATATACAGGTCAGTTGATCCGGTTCTTGTTCACATAAATTATAGGGAAAAGAAAAGGATGTAGGGGGAACCTGTAGATTAAAAGAGATTTATAAGAGCTATCTGGGATTTTAATAAATGGATAAAACTAAAGCGTCTAGGCTTGCACATTTGGGCGATAAAACCATAGAGAAAAGTGAGGACGAGATTACTGTACAAATCAGGATACTACTGGCTCGCTTTGGGAGGATAAGAGGTTTGATTTCAGGACAGGACACATGGAAGGGCTTCTGGGTGGTGGAGAAAGTTGTTTTTCTTGAACTGGGTGGTAGTTACAAGGGTGTTCACTTAATGATTCACTGGGATATATATTTGTTTTGTGTGCTTTTTTTCTTGATCTGTATTTTAGTTGACAATCTTAAGGTTTTCAAAAGAAACAGAAGGTGTCCAGTGTAGAGTAATCACTCGAAAGTTGGTTCCCTTTGGTTGAATGAACGACTGAAAGTCTGATCGAATGACTGGAATGAATGTCTTGAGCCTCACCTGCCTTTGTGCGCTGCGACGTCTTCCCCAGCATCGGTGCTGGTGACTCATGTCCCGTTCAGAATTCCCCTGCTTTCTGTAACCGCATTGATAACGCAAACTGTCTTTCTTCCTTCCCTCCAAATCTCCCTCGCCCTCCCAAGAGCGCTTACTGATTAACCCAACGCACTCACAGTTCTCTGTCCTCCATGCTTGCTGTCTTGTGGTTCCAAAGCCGTCCCCATGGCTTTCCTGCATAACACCCAGCTACCCCGCTGGACATTCAGGATCCAGCACGATCGGACCCCTTGTCCCTCTGCAACTCTGCTTCCCACCACTGCTCTCCTGCAGCCAGTCTGAACTATTTGTAGTTCCTCGAATGTGCCGTTAGGTCTCTCCCATTATCTCCTGACATTGCATGGGCTGTTCCCCGGCCTGTAACACCCTCCCTATTTCTTTCTTCACAAGTGAGTTCTGTTAAGATTTAACTCCTCTGTGAGCTCCCTCTATAGACCTGACACTGGGACCCTTTTCCATGTTCCCTAGGATCTGCCATATCACTTACACTGCAAGGTGACAGTCTGCCTACAGACTGTAGATTCTGAGCTCCTAGAAGCCCACCTGGGTCATTTGTCTCTGTGTCCCCAGTGCCCGGCAGAGTACCCTCAGATCTCCATTCCCCAAGCCCCATAAGTACTCTTTGCTAATTGATCCTTCTGAGATACTATGAGACTCTCATAGGGTAGTGCTCTCCCCGTTCCGCAAGTTTAATAATACTGGCTTGTTATATCAGCAAGTTTCCCTGGTGGTCTCTGTATGATGCTTCAACAGAGCCTAAGGCAGTGCCTGAGATACAGCAGGTACTCAGAAAAAATATTCATAGATAGAGAAAGAACAAAAGAAAGAGGAAGGTGGGGGGGAGACTGAGTATTGAGGATCAATAACGAAAGCCTGGATAAAAATCTAGCACTTTATTCAAATCCATATTTATCTCACTTTAGCTTGGAGACAGTTAACCTACCCCAGCTTAATCTCTTATTTCAGAGGCAGAAAAATTAACTTGTTTATCCAGAAAAGAAGTAAAAATTTATCCCCCCAAAATGCTATTTTTGTATTAGTTCACTCAGACACACACACACACACACATACACAAACACAAACACACACATACACCTTTCATCAATAGTATAGTCTCTGCCTTTTAAAAAATAGTCATTCCTTCTGCTACTCAGGGAATACTAGCCTTTTCCTTGGACTCAAAAAAGTATTTTATCCATTAAATCTAACCAGGGTGTAGTAACCATAAAATCCAGCCACTCAGTTAGGAAGACGGATATCCTCAAAGATTTATGTCTGGCCGTCTCAAAGAAAATGTGTGAGATGGAGTTTTCTCAGAGACTTCCTGGCTGCACTCCACCCCACACATAATTTCTGTTTGTATAAACCTCAGATCAAAATTCAGGAAGGGTTAAGGGAAACCTTTCTGAACCACAGGTTATGTCTGCTCACCATCCTCGGTTGACCGTTTGGAATAAATTAACCGGTCCCTAACCAGCCCACAGCTGGTTCTTGGATGGAATTAACCAATCTCTTCAGTCCAAATGGTCGAACCATTTAGGGTCTCAGATTCCATCCAGATTTGGGGCAAGGGTTTAGGTCACAAACTCTATTCAAAGTCATTTGCATATCCCTATTATTGTGGCAAGAGATCATGAAAACACATCGCGTTATTAGTCTCCAGGATACGGTGGAGACCATCGGAAACATCAGCATTCGGGAAGGGGTGGAGAAGGAGGTGTGACTATTTTGAATGAACCTGAAAGAAAATACTTCCCAAACCTTCTTTCGGAAGGCAATTTCAGTTCCAATTTTTCATAAGGTTGGAAAAAGTTAAGCAAACGAGAACTATAGACACTTGTTTATAAAAGGTTTTTCTCTTTAATTACTGTTTTTGTTTCATGAAAGAAAAGTCTCATAAAATAAAAGCTCGTTTTGGGTTCAGCGAGGCAGTGAGACCCCTGAGAATACCACAAAGGGCCGACTTGACCCCGGCCGGCCGCGGAAGCCTGAAGACTTGAACGTCTATATATTTCCACGGGAAGGTATGCGCCGTTCCCACCCTCCACCCTAAAGGTCTCTCCATACGTTTGAGACAGTTTTAAGAATCTGAACTGTGGGACCGTCTGGTCGCTGGCAAGCACTCCAGACAAGTGGTTTTCTAAGAAGCCAAGTTCTGGTTTGACTCTTTGATTGGAAAAGTATCTATTTCACTAAGGGTGATAGGCCCCTGGACGCATTCTCTCCAAAAAAACCCATAAACCAATACTTGAAATGCCAGCAGCCAGTTGTAGGGAATTCTTTTGGTTTGCCTTCAAGGACACAAAACATCGCAAAGGTCTTCTCTTTGGCAGAGAGGGGCCTGGCATGGAGAGTTGGCCTAGGGTGTGCATGGAAAGAGTTAGAAGTGAGAGTCAACAGCCCTGGGTTCGAATCCTGACTCTGCCACCAGTGAGCCAGTTCTGGCCTTAGGCGGCCTCTTCACTTTTCCAGAGTCTGACTTTCCTCATCGGTAAAATGGGGACACTGACCTCGGACTCAGAGAGGTGGCGGGTGCTCAGTAAGATGACATTTGTGTGATGCCTTCCACCATGCCTGGTACACAGCAGTTGTACCAGTTTCATATCCATCACTTCACTATTAGAGTAGAGTGGTGAAGACGCACAGCCTCTCTGGGGTCACTGAATCCCTTCTGAGGTCTCTGTCTGGGGCCATCTGCTTTCATTAATCCAATCAACAGATAATGGCAGGTCATGGACCCTGGGGTTCACACAGACTCAGATGGGGGGAGTCTGAAAATGCAGAGGGTATTTCCCTTGCATGTGCGCTAGTGCCTTCACACGGCTGACCAAAAAATGCACAGCAAATATTTGCTAATAATCCAAAGCATTGTGACAAGAGAGT
The DNA here is from genome assembly GCA_027257055.1 of Cephalopachus bancanus. NCBI lineage: Eukaryota > Metazoa > Chordata > Mammalia > Primates > Tarsiidae > Cephalopachus > Cephalopachus bancanus. Next base: position 6,888,706 of record JAPVLO010000167.1, read on the forward strand.
ACTAATTCAAGGCAGGCACCTTAAGGCCAGGAAGGCAGTGTCCAGGAGCCTGCAGGAGCACCTACGCGCATCCAAAAGACAAAAGACGCTGGATGACCCAGCACCAGGAAAGTGTTGTCACGAAGGAACGTGTGTCAGTGAGGCCGGATTTCTCATTCTTCAAGAAAAACCAGGAATCTGGATTTGTATGAGAAAGCACCTAATTTTTAAATATCGACAACTTAAAAAAAATTAAACATTTGTCCGCAGTGTCCAGGTGGATAGGGAGTGAACCCTGAGGTTAGAGGACTGTACCAAGGAGGTGAGGCTCATATCAGGCCTTGAATCCCGAGTGAAATTCGGATGTGCTTATTTATGTTTTTACTGCACGTACACTTCTATGGACTTAGTGTCTGATTCCCCATCTGACAAATAGAAGGAAAAAGGCATCAGTCAGAGGACAGTTGTGAGAACTGGATGAAACCCAGCTTGTTAGACTTGTCAAGAGTTTGGTGATCTTGGCTGTTGTTGTCCTAACCATTTGGCTGTTCCAGTTGCTGTGGGTATGGAGAACAGGGACTGATGACGTATAGCTGTCACTCTCCACCCCAGTCCACCCCATTCAGAAAGACCACACTTGCCCCTGCCTTGTCACAATGACCCCATGGACAATAATGTCATCATCCCTATTTTACAGGTGAGGAAACCAAGGCAGCACAGAGACAGGAAGGAACCCACACATGGTTACGCCGAGAGACGATGGAGAAAAGATGGGAACCCAGGTCTCCTCGGCCACACAGCTCACCTTCCAACCTCTCCCCCATGCCCATGTCCCTGCACTGTGGATGGCCAAGGAAGACCCTGGGTTCCAGCAGTCCCATGCCCCTTGAAGCTCCTGTCGGTTCACCTCACATAGGCCCACAGCACACTGTCCTTACCCTGCCCTGCCCCACCCTCCAATTCCATCAAAGGCTCCTTTGAACTTGGTCGCAAGGCTCATTCACAAATCCCAGGAAGTGTCTTGGACGCAGAAGAGAGTTTCATAGTGTTCCTTATAAAAGCACAACCTGACATGCAGCTATTGTGTCAAGAATCCTTCTATTCCCAATTGCCGGAAACCCAAAACAGCTTAAGACGAAAAGAAACTGGCTCAAGGTCTGTGGGAGCCTCGTTTCGGGCCGTGTCTACACACTCACTCTGTTTTTATTAACTTGGCCTGAGGCTTCTGACCCATAGGTCTGGGCAGGTCTCCCAAGCACAGACCCGCCCTCCTCAGGAGACCCCTAACTGTCCTCAGACTCCTGGGGGAAAGGGATCTGGTGGTCAGGGAGCCAAGTCAGAACTGGAGCAGTATTCTGAGCCCAGAAACGCCGCAGACACGGATGTTTTGATCTGCTCTTGAAGGCATTTCAGACGCAGAGGGCTGCTTGCCAACCCCAGACACTCACCCGCGCCACCTTCATGTGGCAGACACTGAGCATGCACTGTGTGCTGGGAATGCATGTGCCCATCGTCCCCTTTGCAGGGTCTTCCCAGCCCATGTTCCCCGGTCATCTTCTCAGCTCAAACTCAAATGTACGCAGAGAGGGAAAGAAACATCTGGAGTGTGCCAAAACAGTGCTGCTTTTGCACCCCAGCACCAAAGACTGCACATCCTCCCCCTCATCCTAGGAGCTCTACTGTCATGTGTCTCTTCTAGAGCAGGCATCTTGCCCCTCTCAGGGTAACTCTACTGCTTAAAAGGATGTTATTGGTCCAGTGTGTTCCTGCAACGACTCTAGCCTGTGCTCAAATAAAGACACAGTGGTTCTCCCACCGCCACAGGAGAAGGAGGCTGTGGGAGACTTTGCCAAAGTCTGTCTCCTCTTGCCTGACTACATACTTGCTACACGTGCTTCTTTTGAAGACCTGATCTTCATGGAAGGCAGCAGAGGCCAAGAACTCCGGCTCTGGAATCTCGGGTGAGGCCCTCAAACTCCCTTAGCCTCAGTTTCCTTCCTATAAAGCAGGCATGGTATCTGCTTCTAAATTCACCAAGTGTCTGCAAGGATTCCATGAAAGAATGAAAGCAAAGTGCCTAACTCCACACCAGACAGTAAACAACCAATAAAAGGATCGGATGTTGGCATCACTATGGGTCAGACTTTTTACAGATCTTTTTTTTTTCCTTATAACAACCCTATCATTTTTATCCCTACCTTACAGACGAGAAAACAGAGACGTTGTAGATAGGGTGTACACCCCAGGGTCTCACAATGAGTGGGGAGGTGGAGATCTGTCCTCGGGATGCCCGGTTCTGCAGGCCGGGACACTAGCCATGACTCCCCGAGTCCAAGGCACTTGTAGACACCCCTTCACTTTCGTGCACGTCATCACTCCAGGCAGCTTTTGTTGGCCAGGGCAGAGCTAAACCCATCCCCCACTTTCCTGCATCTGTAGGAGCTACTCTGTCTGCCAAAAACCCAGCGTTCAACCGGGACTTCCAGGAACAGTGAAGTCACAGATTTCACACCGGCATGCACCGGGCAAAGGGTCACGCAGAGCAAAGGTCTCCTTTGAGATCGGGAAGATCACTGAGAGGAGCTCGGGGATGCCTCTTCACCATCTCACCATGGGGCCCGCCTGGCTCCTCACCATCCTATGGCTTCTGAAAGAAGCATCTGGGCCGTCGCGTCTCAGAATTCTGTTTCTTGGTTAATTTTCCATGAAGTCTTGGATTCGGGAGCACGCGGCCCTAGGAATTCAACAGCCCCACTGGGGTTTCTCCCTCGCCCTCCAATCCGAGGCCCCGTTTAATACCTCCAGCTAATTGAGGGGAGCGCTTCACACTGCAATCTTTTCCACTCCTGCGCCTGCAGGTGGCGGCTGAAGTCATGTGCGGAAGGGCCCAGGTGTCTGAGGAATTCTCAGGGCCCTGCGCTGATTCATTTGTCTGCACACATTCTAGACTCCGTGTCTCCGAGACAGGCCACGACAGAGTGCATGACGAGGTGAGCCCGCTGTAGTGTTCCCTCCAGCTGCCCCCCCTCCCCCAGCCTTTTTTTTTTTTCTTGGCCTCAGAGTCCAAAGTATTCTGGACATATTTTTCATTTTTCCAAATATCAATTGCTCTTTTATTCCCTCTCCGAAACAGTGAGTAATAAGAGTTGTGTCTGGTCCTGAAATTCCGACTGAAATAAATTAGCCCAATGACCAACGGGAGGTGCCTAGAACAATAACGGCGGAATACTTGGCATGTTACAAAAGGGCCCCTGGATGCCGAAGTACAGTAAGTCTAGAAGCACATTACGGAGCAGCATTGCCAGGACCGGCACGCAATGAGCCAGCCAGGCAGCAGAACGCCTCATAAATTAATCCCGCTTTTTTTCCTTTTTGGTCCACTCTTCACAGTTCTTTCGCCCTCTGGTTAATGGGGCATGCCAAAGGGTATTTTTGGTGTGGCCCGTAGCCCTAGCTGGCAGGCACATGCCAAGGCTGCATGTAGATGTATACATTTGCCCTTCAGCAGGTCCAGCCTCTCAGACGCTGCCGGCTGCACGGCAAGGAAGAGGGAGATGACAGAATGCGGAGGCAGCGAGCTATTAACAAACACTGAGCACCTACTAAGTGCCAGGCGTTATGCTAACTCTGGAGCGTCACAGGCTATGCAAGGGAGATGGTCCCTGCCCTCTTGGGGTCAAGTGCTTAGACACCCCTAGCCTCTCAGAACTGGGCCTTCGTTTCATGCAGATGGGAGGATGAGGCAACGCCTCAACTTCCTCTCTCCCTGGAGGTGGTCACCTGCAAGGTGGCTACTGGTGAATGGCTCAGCCCCACCTCCCACTGCAGAAGCAACAGAAGTTCCCTTCCTCCTCCCACCTCCTGGCAGTTCAGGGGGCAAGCCTGTGACAGGGCTCAGCCTAGCAGTTGTCCCTGCTCAGAGTTTTGGATCTCAGGGAACGTCCCAAAGACACGGTGGTAGGCTGAAAAAAGTCCCCCAGGGGGTACCCACATCCTCCTCCCTTGAACCTATGACTATTACCTTATATTGCAAAATGGGGCTCTGCCAATGTCCTCAAATTAAGGATTTTGAGATGAAGAGATGATCCTGGATTATTACCTGGGGGTCTTAGTGCCATCCTGTGTATCCTTATAAGAGGGAGACAGGAAAGTGTCACACACAAGAAGAGAAGGCGATGTGACCTCAGAGGCAGAGATGGGAGTGATGCGGCCACAAGCCAGGGAATGCTGACAGTCACCAGAAGTCAGAAGAGGCGAAGCACCGATTCTCCCCTGGAGCCTTTGGAGGGAGTACAGCCAGCCCTGAGTCTTGGTAGCTCAGCCCAGTGAGACTGACATCGGTCTTGTGGTTTCCAGAACTACAAGAAAATCAACTTCTGCTCTTTTGTAGAGATTTGTTAGGGAAGTCGCAGGTAACTAGTACGGCCACTAGGAGAATGCGGAATTCTTTCATGGCATTGGAATCCAGCCACCTAGAAGACACGGTCCCTCAGTATACAGTCCTGGGTTCCCACTGTGCTGGGATATGCCCTTGCCTGGGGTCCCAACAGCTGCCTTCAGTCTTCCTATCAAGTCCAGGAGCTCCCGCAAATCCCTCCAAGATCTGCCTCTTCCGATGCTGGTTAGCCAGGGGCACTCTGCTGCTTGCCACAGTAGGCAGGAAACTCCACAGCAGGGCAATGGTGAGGACTAAAGATGAGCCCCTTTGGGCACAGCAGACACACACCAAGTCGGAGTTCACAAACGGATGGCCTGCATTTAGCACACGTGGTGTATTTTTTTCTAAAGCTGAATTTGTTGCCAGCGAGTCAGGAGATGTCACATAAAAAGACTAAATGTCTAGCTTTTCTTGAAAGTAAATCAGCAGCTCTTGCCACACTGAGCAAACCCCACATTCCCATGCCAGCAATTGGCTGGCCTTTCTGGACACACATGCATGTTATACTCTTGCCACAGTCCCCACCAAGCCTTTTTGTTTCACACCCAAACGGCCTCTCTCATTTCATTAATTGTTCAGTACCGCTTGCATCTGAGTTTTCAATCCTTGTTATAAATAAGAGTCTTTCTTCCATAGACTAAAGGCAAGGGACCAGAACCAGGCTCGACTCGCCCCCCAACTCCCCAAGGCCCAGGTTGAGAGCCTTTTTCCTCCCCTCCAGCTAGCCAGCAATGCCTCCTCCTTCAGGAAGCCATCCTGTTTTCTTTCTGTACCCCATAAGTCCTCTCCCACTCCTCTCTGGGCTTGCCAATTATACCATCCCAATCAGTTTTCTGGATAGACTTTTCATATAAAGTCTTTGCATTCTTACACTCCTGAGAGAATTAAATTGAGTGGGCACTGGAGCAGCCAGTCAAGTACTTGGAGAAGTGAGAAGAGAAGGAGGGGGCATGGGAATGGAGAGGGAGGAAGACAGGGAAGGAGGGAGGGGGAGAGAAGGCGGGAGAGCGGCAGGAGAGATGAGAGGTGAGAAGAGGAGAGAGGGAGGGAAGGAGCAGAGGAGGGGAGAGAAGGAGGGAGGGAAGAGATGAGAGGGGAGGCGGAAAGGAGGGAGGGAGAAGAGAAGGGAGAGAGGAGGAGCGGGGAGAGTAGGGAGGGAGGGAGAAGTGATGGAGGAAGGGGGGAGGGGGGAATCTCCTGAGGCTCTGGCTTGAACCAGGCGCTCTGCAGTCAGTTTGCCCCATTTGGCCTTCCTGGCAATCCCACGAGACATGCATTTTTCTTGGCCTCATTTTTCAGATAGCTGAGACTCCTGACGTCACCTTCCCAAGTGACTGTCGCAGTGACACCAGGATTTGAACCCAGATGTGCTTGGGAGGCAAGACTCCAAAACCGAGCACTGCTTGGCCTCCCCTCATTAGGTATTGGACAGACTTCTCCCTTGGCAGGTGTCATTTTTCAAGACTGATCCGTTATTTGCCTGAACCTCTTTATTTATTTGCCTGTTTTCCACTCATTCCCTCCCCCCCATTGGTGTCCACATGGACTCACTCCCTAATCCCCTACTGGGAAATGGGGGGCAACCAGTGCCATACTGACCCTCCCCAGTGCTCCACCCAGGGCACATGCTCTGAGACCCAGTGGGGACACCCTCCCTCTGCCTTCTCCCCATCCTGACACTGAATCCCAACAGCTCTGCTCCTCAGAGGAGTTTTCTGGAAGAATTCATCGGGTTTCCCAGAAAATGTTTCTGGTCATCTCCTCTTTCCAGGACTGTAATTATCTTAATTAATATCCGCGCATATCCTCATTTGACATTTGGAATGTGTCCGCCAGGTAAGGTGTGGAGGCTAGCAGCTGCATGGGCACGTCAAGATCGTCAAGATGATACAAATGGCCCTCAAAGGGGCCCCAACTGGGAGGCAAAAGGCTTGAGTTGGGTCCCTTCGAGTATCTTGGGCAGATCCCTTTCTTTTTCTGGTCTGAGTCTTCTCATGGGAGGGACAGTATCTCATGGTCACCACACTGTAATCAGATCTTGGATTCAGATCTCAGCCTGGCCTCTTACCAGCTGTGGAACTTTGGGAAAGTGACTTAATCACTCTAAGCCTCAGTCTCCCCATCTGTAAAATAGGGATACAAATATTATTTACCTCTTAGAGTTGTAATAATCATGTAAAGCACTGCACACAGTGTCCAGTAACTCAGAAAATTATTGGCATATCTTTGCTGTAGGTGGTAATAATAATATAAGGATACAAGAGAGAAGAAGGAGTGGAGCTTATATGAAAAGCCTGGGGTGCCACACTGGGTAGTCATGGGGCTGAAAGAGCAGGAGGAAATGTAGCTATGTTTAATATTCAAAAAGTTTAACAGGAACCAGGTGCAGCTCATGCTTATAATCCCAGCACTTTGGGAGGCCAAGGAGGGAGGATTGCTTGAGCCCAGTGAGACCTCATCTCTACAAAAAGAAAAAAAAAAAAGCTGGGTGTGGTGGTGCATACCTCTAGCCTCAGCTACTTGGAGGCTGAGACAGAAGGAGCACCTGAGCCCAAGAGGTCGAGGTTGTGGTAAGCCGTGATCGTGCCTCTGCACTCCAGCCTGCGCGACACAATAAGACCACCGACTCAAAAAAAAAAAAAAAAAAGGGAACCTCACATCTACTTACCAACATTAAAGCCACAAAGGATTACAAGAATGACAACTTTCTTTGCTCTGGGCTGAAATTACATTAACTTCTTATGGTAAACTAAAAGATTTTGCAGTTAAATAGACTTGTACTCAGGCAGGGTAAGGAGAGGAATATCCCCAACAGAGAGACTAACAGTCCCAACCTCTCAGAGCATTTGTGAGGATTCAGTGAGGCAACCTATGGAAAGCACTTAGCCTGGTCTGGCACACAGTAGGTACTCAGTACATGGCCGGGTATACTTCATTGGTAAAATAAAAGTCATACCACCTGCTTTACTCATTTGACAAACATTTACTGAGCCAAGTATTGTGAGTACAAAAATGTGTCCACCAGACACAGCTCCTGGCCTCTCAGAGCTCACAGTTTGAGACTGTTCATTATTCATCCCTTCAACAAATATTTTTACTGAACTTTTACTACGTCACAGCCTGCAGACTGGGCATTAGAACTATACCAGTTAGTAAAACAGATTCAATCCCCAACTACCCACAGAATCCCATCCTAGAGAAGACACAGTAAAATAACCTAGCAAGATGCCTAGTAGAGAACAATTCTCGACACACAAATTATCTGGACGCTAATCAGAAGCTGTGTATGTATAACTTTGGAAAAGTTATTTCAAAAAATGTGGAAAAGTAATGATTTATCAACATATGAGGTTTTTTGGTACATGGGGCTTTTGAAGTAAGAGGAAACTCTAAAGAAAATGAAATATTTATATATACAGCTAACAAAACATATACACGATCTACATGCTGAAAATCACAAAATGCTCATAAAAGAAAACAAAGAAGACCTAAATTAACAGAGAAGCATATGTGTTCGTGGACTGGAAAACACAGCATAGCAAGGCTATCAATTCTTCCCAAAGGGATCTACAGGTTAAATGCAATTTCTATCACAATCCAGCCAGCAGAGTATTTTGTAGAAACAGACAAGCTTATCCTAAAGCTTATATGGAAAGGCTAAAACAATCTTGACAGAGAAAAATAAACTGGGAAAAATTACTCTCCTAGATATTAAAGCTCAATGTCAAGTAATCAAGTCAGTGTGGTGCTCATTCAGGGATAAATACATGTTGTAGATCAATGAAAGTAGAGAAGCCAGAAACAGACTCATGCAAAGAAGCTCAATTGTTTTTTAACAAAGGTGCAAAAGCAATTCAAAGGAGGAAGGACAGCATTTCCACCAAATGGTACTGAAACAATTGGATGTCATACACAAAAAGTGAACCTTGATTTAAGCCTCACACCTTAGACAAAAATTAATTCCAAATAAATCATGAGCTGGAATATAAAGCATAAAATTTTTTAACTAAAAAAAAAAAAAAAATAGGAAAAATCTGGCCGGGTTCGGTGGCTCAGCCTGTAATCCCAGCACTTTGGGAGGCTGAGGCGAGTAGATTGCCTGAGCCCATGGGTTTGAGACCCGCCCGGGCAACTTGGGGAGACCTCATCTCTACAATAAATAAAAAATTAGCCAGGCGTGGTAGCGCATGCCTGTAGTTCTGGCTACTGTAAGGCTGAGGCAGAAGGATCACCAGAGCCTAGCAAATGGAGGCTGTGGTGGCCAGGAGCATGCCACTGCACTCCTGCCTGGGCGACAGAGTGAGACTCAACTCAATAAAAAAAAAAAAAAAGAAAAGAAAGAAAAATCTTTGAGACCCAGGGCTAGGTGAAGTATTCTTTGACTTGACAAAAAAGCACAATTCATAAAAGAAAAAAATGATAAATTGGACTTCATCAAAACGTAAAACTTTTTCTCTGCAGAGGATCATGTGAAAAAAATGAAAGGTAAGCTACAGACTGGGAGAAGATATTTACAAACCATATATCCAAAGAAGGTCTAGTATCTAAAATAAACAAAGAATTCTCAAAATTCAGCTCTCCAAAAACCAATCCAATTAGAAAGTGCGCAAAAGGGCCAGGTGCAGTGGCTCACGCCTGTAATCCCAGAACTTTGGGAGGCTGAGGAGGAAGGATTGCTTGAGCCCAGAAGTCTGAGATCAGCCTGGGCAACATGGCAAAATCCTTTCTCTACAAAAAAATCAAAAAATTATCTGGACATGGTGGCGCACACCTGTATTCCCAGCTACTTGAGAGGCTGAGGCAGAAAGATTGCCTGAGCCCAGGAAGCCTGGGTGACAGAGGTTTAAAAAAAAAAGTAAAGAAAGAAGAAAAGATGAGGGAGGGAGGGGGAAGGGAGGGAGGGAGGGAGGGAGGGAAGGAAAAGGAAAGTGGGCAAAAAGCTTGAATAGATACTTCACTAAAGAGGACATACAGATGGCAAATAAGCAGATGAAAAGATGTTCAGCATCTTTAGCTCTCAGGGAAATACATATTAAAACCACACTGAGGCGTCACTAGACATCTATCAAAAGTGCTAAAATAAAAAAATAGTGCAAACACCCAATATTATTAAGGATGAGGAGAAACTGAATCCTCATACCCTGCTGGTGGGAATGTCCAGTGGGACAGCCATTCTGGAAAACAGTTTGACAGGTTTTTATTAAAATATCATGTGATCACTTTATAACCCAGCAATTGCCCTCTTAGGCATTTATCCCAGAGAAACCCTGTACAAGAATGTTCATACCAACTTTATTCATAAGAACCCCAAAACTGGAGAGAGCTAGGTTTTGAAAACAGCCCTTCAGTGGGTAAATGATTGAGCACACTGTGGTATACACATTTTATGAAATACCATTCTGCAATAAAAAGGAGTGAACTCCTGATACAGGCAACAAATTGAACGAGTCTCCAGGGGATTATACCATGTAAGGGGGAAAAAAAGCCAGTCTTCCAAGGTTATATACCATTCGATTCCATTTATATGACATTTTGAATTGGCAAAATTTTAGAAATAGAGAACAGATTGGTGGTTTCCAGGAGTTAGAAACAGTGGGGGTGGGCAGGGGAGGCAGCAGCTTCACAGAGGTAGTTTTGGAATTCTGTGACTTGACATGATGTCATTTGGATGTTTGTCCCCTCCAAGTATCCTGCTGAAACATGTCCCCCAATGTTGGAAGTGTTTGGGCCTAGTGGGAGGTGTTCAGGTCATGGGGGCAGATCCCTCACAAGTGGCTTGGTGTCCTTTCCCCTGTAACGAGTAAGTTCTCTCTTTAATAGTTCATTCAAGGGCTGGTTAAAAGCCTGGCATTCCTCCCCTCTCTCTGTCTCTCTTGCTCCCGCTCTTACCATGTGACACACCTGTTCTCCTCCCCATTCTGCCATGAGTGAGAGCTTCCTGAAGCTCTCTTCAGAAGCAGATGCTGGTGCCATGCTTCTTATACAGCCTGCAGAGCTGAGTCAGATGAACTACAGGTGTGACAAAATTACTTAGGATTACACACACACACACACACACACACACACACACACGTACATGTGAAACTGGGGAAGTCTGAATAAAATTAGTAGATTTTATCCATTTCAGTATCCTGTCTGGGATATCTACTACGGTGATGCAAGATGCCACCTTTGGGAGAAAACTGGGTATGGGTACCCAGAGTCTCTGTGTAGTATTTCTTACAACTGCATGTGAACCTACAATTGTTCCCATAAATTCTTCAATTAGAAATATCTTTCCTTGTTGTTATATTTTAGGATTAGCATTTTATTACCTCATCTCTACAATAAATCAAAAATGAGCCGGGCGTGGTAGCGCTCGCCTGTAGTTCCAGCTACTTGGAAGGCTGAGGCAGAAGGATCGCCGGAGCCCAGCAGGTTGAGGCTGCGGTGGCCGGGAGCAGCCACTGCACTCCAGTCTGGGCGACAGAGTGAGACTCCAACTCAAAAAAAAAAAAAAAAAACTTGCTTATAGAGAGAAAAAGAGATTAAAAACATCATCGTCCCGAAATATAGGCTTTTGATATGTTTCCTCCTGGTCTTTGTCTTCTACATTCATTTTTTTTTAATGTGAGGGAAGGGGCTTAAAAATCAGTGTGGTGGCAAGGTGGGTGCCTTGCTGTGACCCACCTTCTGTGACATCAGAGCACAATGCTCCCAGGTTGTCTGGTGACCAGAGGTGGGGGAGGGGAAAGGTGTCCATCTGCCTGTCATAGGGAGACCTGGGACCACTCAGGCAGTCTGACCTGAGCCCATGGCAATCCAGCAGGTAGACGGCAGGGGGCGGGTGGCAGCCGGGCCCTTTGAACAGAGGAGGGGCAGCCACCGTGAGGACAAGAAACAGGTGAGCCCAGGCCAAGTGCATGCTGCTTCCCTCCCATCAGGACTCCCTTTGCCACTCCAGACAGACAGTGAGGCCCTCAAAGTCCAGAATGGACCTTGGATCCAACTCTGCCTAGAGTTCAATCTACCGGAGCGCAGCGTAGGATCTTAAGCACAACTAGCCCAAGCCAGTACTGACCCTATGATAGTTAATGGTCTGCACTGCCAGCAGAGGGTGTGTTCCAGGAGAGCTGGGTTTTTTGTTTAGTTTCCTGCTTAATCCCTAGTGCCTGGAATGGTGCTTGGTGCATAATAATTGCTGAATGAATGGACGAACCGAAATAGGATCATACTTCTAAACTGAAGAACTCCTGGAGAATTCCTTCTCAAGACTGAAATGCAGACCTCGGTGAGATTTTGTCAAAATGAAGAACACTGGCTGGGTGCAGTGGCTCATGCCTGAAATCCCAGCACTTGGGGAGGCTGAGGCCAGCAGATTACTTGAGCCCAGGAACTCGAGACCAACCTGGGCAACAAATCAAAAAATTAGCCGGCCTGATGGCACACACCTGTAGTCCCAGCTATTTAGTATACTGAGGTGGAAGGAACACCGGAGCCCAGGAGGTAGAGAGGCTATGGTGAGCCATAGAGCCATACTCCAGCCTGGGTGACAGAATGAGACCCTGATTTTAAAAAAAAAGAATATTAGTGCTTGCTATGCCTCCGCCCCCTCTTCACTCTTGTCTTATAACATTCCTGAGAGGTAGCTGCTATCGACCTCATTCACAGATGGGTAAACTGAGGCTCAGAAAGGCAAAAGGGCCATACAGCTGGGACAGAGCAAGATGTGAAACCACACTCATGTGATTTCAGAACCCTTTGAAATCAGGTCCACCTGACAGAGAACCCCGAGGAAGAGTTACCCCAGCTCCACTGCCTCCCAGGGGCGACATGGGGGAGGGGCGCTAAGGGATGTGGGCGCCAATGAGGCAGGCGCTCGGTGGGGCCTTGACACAGAAGAAAGGGGTGGGATTTTATTCTGAGGGTAAGAAGACGCTGCAATGACTGACCTCTGTCGTACATGCTGTCACCAAGACTTCACTCATTCATCTGCTACCGTAAACGTGCGCCTGTGCCTCGTGGCGTTTGACCTGGCTTGTAGGCTCCCATCAGGCTGCAGCTGTTCCTAAAAAGGGTTCCACAAAAACCAAGCCCCAAGAGTGCTCCTTTTAGAAAAATCCTAAAAAGAATCCTGTGGTTGGGAAAGGCTGCATACCCATGACCCTCTTGGAGACTTCCCTGGCTCAGTGAGGAAGACTCTGAGAAACCCTACAGCAGAGAAAGCCTCTTCATTTGTTTCACGCAGTGTTTCCCACATCGATTCTTCAGCGGAGACTCACCTTTTCTTTTTGAAAAACGTTTCAGCATATTTCAAAATCCATTTTACAGATGTAGAAACTGAGGCTCAGAGAGGAGAAATCATTTGGCTCAGGCACCAAGACAGCACCAGGAAAAGGACTAAAACTCACGAGTGAATGAGTCTTTTGAAAACGCTGGCTTTAGTTCTTTTCCTGGAGCCGTCTTGATGCCTGACTAAAGGAAGCACAAGGAAAAGGATTAAAGGACAACTCCATGGATCTTCCTCCGTCTGCATGCAGCGCGGAATAGAAACCCAGCAGCCAGCGTGCTGGGGGAGAGACCAACCTGTAAAGCTCACTGATGGGGAGGAAGGGGCAAATGAATAGAAGACCTTCCAGACCACGAAGTACTCATTAGCCGTTTGAAGGAGTGAGGCAGTTCTGTGTGTTTTCCATGAAAAGGTTCTTAAGGAATATTGTTAAGAAAAAGGGCCTTGATCTTGACGTCCAGTGTGATGACTTTTGCATCAGGTGTACACACGCGAGCCATCACTGCACAGATCAAGCTCTAGAACATTTCTAGCTGCCCAGAGGGCTCTTTTGGGCCCCCTCCCACTGAGCATCCCACCCCCGGAACCATGTTTCTGATGTCTAGCATGCTAGATGAGTTTTCTATGTTCTTGAACCTCATACAGATGGAATCACACCGTGTGTACCTTTGGTCTGGCTTCTTTCCACTATAGTTGTGTCTGTGAAACAATCATGTTGCTGCTATGTAACATTTTTATTTTTTAAAGCTAACAATGAAGTTGCTAGTATTATAAAGAAGGCTATGTGGGGAAAAGGAAAATTAGACACATCTTTTATCTTCTTTGTTGCAGTAGCAGGTCTAAATGTTGCTTCACAAACTTGATATGTAAGAAATGTATTATTTATTTAAGGCAAACACACACATACACACACACACACACACACACCCTACCTATATTTTTAAATAAACTTTTAAAGCAAGAGTCAAAATTTTCACATTAAGAAAGCAAAAAAAAGAATTAAACTCAATGATAAGATAAAATCAAATTAATGAAATTTAAAGCAGACAGTAAAGAAAATGAATAAACCATTTTTTAAAAGATTTTAAAAATTGGTAAACTAAATTGACGAAATTTTATAAAAAAAAAAAAAAACATAGAAAACACAAATTACCAATATCAAGAATGAAAGAGCCGGGCTCGGTGGCTCAGCCTGTAATCCCGTGCCTTGGGAGGCTGAGGTGAGTAGATTGCCTGAGCCCATGAGTTCGAGATCTGCCTGGGCAATTTGGTGAGACCTCATCTCTACAATAAATAAAAAAAAAAATTAGCCAGGTGTGGTAGCACGCACCTGTAGTTTCGGCTACTCGGGAGGCTGAGGTGGAAGGATCACCGGAGCCTAGAAGGTCGAGGCTACAGTGGCCGGGAGAGGCCACTGCACTCCAGTCTGGGTGACAGAGTGAGACTCCAACAAAAAAAAAAAAAAAGAATGAAAGAAGTATCTTGTTTCCTTTCACAACCTTTTTTCTTTATATATTTTTTTAAAACGAGTGAAAGAGGGATATCATTACCTATATGGCATTAAATGGATATTAAGTTATTATTAGGAACAACTTGATAGCCAACACATTTGTTAATTTAGGTGAAATAGACAAACTTCTTAGACAATACTACTTACAAAAACTGATTCAAGAAGAAATAGAATGTCTTAATAACTACAGGCTCAAAAGTTTTCACCAATAAATTCTATCAATTATTTGAGACAAAAATAATACCAATCTTATACAAATTCTTTCATAAAATAGAGGAAGAAAGAATCCTTATCAACTAATTTTAAGGAGGCAACATGACCTTGATATCAAAACTTGGCAAACACAGAAAAACATTTAATCAATCTCTCATGAATATTGATGAAAAAAAATTAACCAAGTAGTAGCAACTCAAATTCAGCAAGATATTAAAATTCAGCAAAATATTAAAAGGCTAGTGCATCATAGACAACCAAAGTTTGCTGAAGGAACTCAAGTTTGGCTCAATATTCAAATGCAATTAATGTGATTTACCACAAAAAAGGAACACATATAATCTCTCAGTAGTACACACACAAAAAAGCATTTTATTCATTCATTGTAAAGTTATCAGAAAACTAGGAATATGAGGACTATTTCACCAGATAAAAGTCACAATAAAAAGTCCACAACTCTGTACTTGATGAAAATTACACTCTTTCTAAGACATGAAGCAAGATAAGGATATCCAGTTTTGCCACTTCTATTTAATAATTTAGTGGTGGTTCTGGTCAACATACAAGGCAAGGGGCAAAAAAAAAAAGGCTTTTTCAAATACAAATATTAGAAAGAATGAGATAAAACTTTCTTCAAAGACAATTTGATTTTCTATATGCAAAATCCCAAATTCTACCAAAAAATTTTAGAATTAAGTCACAAGACAGAAATTCAATTGTATTATTGTAGACTAATGACAAACTATTGGGAAATTTAAATTTTTAAATATTGTTTATAATGGCATCAAAAACCATACATAATACTTTGGAAAGACACACAAGGCCACTACACTTGAAAACTATAAAACATTGTTAAGAGAAATTAAAGAAAAATCTAATGGAGAGATGTACCATGTTTATGGATTATAAGAATAGCTATTTTTAAGGCAGTTCCTTCTTACCAAATTGAGCTATAGGTTCATTGTAATACCAGTCAAAATCCCAAAATTGTAGGAAACTGAAAAAGATGATTCTAAAATGTATATGGAAATGCAAGGGATGTAGAGTAGCCAAAACAAACTTGAAAAAGAACAAAGTTTAAAAATTACACTATCTGATTTCAAGTCTTCGTATAGAACTGCAATAATCTAGATAGTGTGGTCATTACACAAGATAGATAGATATATAAAATCAATGGAACAGAACAGTGACAATGTAGTAATTAAGAACAGACTGTGTCTCCCAAAATGTTGAAACCCTAATCCCCAAAGTGACTTATTTGGCAATAAGGCCCTTAAGGAGGTAAGTGAGGTTAAATGGGGTCATAAGGGTAGGACCAAATCCCATAGAACTGGTGTCCCTATAAGACGAGGAAGAGACACTAAGGATGTATCAACTCAGAGAAAATGCCATGTGAGGACATGATGAGAAGGTGGCTATTTGCAGGCTCAAGAGAAAGACCTTACCAGAAAACAATCCTGCCAGCACCTTAAGGTTGTATTTCCAGCCTCAAGAATCATGAGAAAAGGTACCCAATCTGTGGTATTCTGGTATTCTGGTGTGGCAGCCCTAGCAAAGTAACACAGATTTAGTACCAATATAAAGATAGATATATAGATCAATGAGACAAAAGAGAATCCAGTAATAGACCCACATAATACATGGCAAATATACATGGTAGATAAACCAATGTAATTCCGTGAGAAAAAATTATAGTCTTTTAAATAATTCTAGAACTGGACATTCATACCCCCGAAAAATCTCAATTTCTACATCACATTATATACAAAAAGTAACTCCAAATGGATCGTACTCTTAAATATAAAAGAGAAAACAATAAATGTCTAGAAGAAAACAGGAGAAACTCTTCATGACCTTGAAGTAGACAAAATTTTCTAGACAGCCCACAAAAAGCACAGCCACAAAAGGAAAAACTGATGAATTGGACTTCATCAAAACTGAAACCTTTGCATTTTCAAAAGATGCTGGTAAGAAAATTTTTAAAAAGCACAGACTGGAGAAAATATATTCACGATACAAATAACAATCAAAAGACTTATATCTAGGATATATTTTTTTAAACTATCATAACTTAATAAGACAAATAGTCAAACTTTTAAATGGGCAAACGACTTAAATAGATACACTACAAAAAAGATGTGGGTTATGAATGGTTAATAGCACATGACAAGATACTCAACATCATTAATCACTGGGGAAATGCATGTAGAAACTAGATTGAAATGTCACCACATGTGCAATAATGACACCAAGGGTTGACAAGGCTGTGGAGCCACTGGAACGCTGGTGGGAATGTGAAATGTACAAATATTTGGAAAACAGTCTGGTGGTTTCTTACAAAATTAAACATACACTTATCATACAACCCAGCATTTGCATTTCTGGATATTAACCCAAGAAATGAGAACACATGTCCACACAAAGATTTGTACATGAGTGTTCCTAGCACTTTTATTCAAAATAGCCCAAACTGGAAACAACCCAAGAGTCCATCAACAGGTGAAGAGATTAATTGTGCAGCATTTATATAATATAAACACTCATCGATAAAATAATAACAATATAAATACTCACCAATAAAACTGAACACAAAAAAACATGGAGGTGTCTCAGAAACGTTATGTTGAACAAAACAAACTAAACACAAGAGCATATATACTATGTGGTTTCATTTGCATGAAGTTATGAAGCAGGCAAAACTACTCCACAGTGATAAAACACATGAGTGGTTCTCTCTGGTAGGTGGGAGTAAGGAGGGAACTGACTGGGCAAAAGGGCATGAGGGGACTTTCTAAGATGATGAAAATGTTCTCTGCCTTGATTAGGATGATAGTTCACAGGTATAGACATATAGTCAAAATACATCACTCTATTTTTTTTGTAAGGATGAATTCTTGCTATGTTGCCCAGGCTGGTCTCGAACTCTTGGGCTCAAGCAATCCTCCTGCCTTGGTCTCCCAACATGCTGAAATTACAGGCATGGGCCACCATGCCCGGCTGAAAGTCCAATTTAAATGTGTGCATTTCATTGCATGTAAATTTACCGCAATAAAGTTGATTCCTTTTAAAGATCAGTTAAGCCTGGCTCAGTGGCTCAGCCTGTAATCCCAGCATTTTGGGAGGCCAAGGCGAGTGGATGGCCTGAGCCCACGAGTTCAACACCAACCCGAGCAACTTGGCGAGCCTCGTCTCTACAATAACTAGAAAATTAGCTGGGAGTGGTAGCGTGCGCCTGTAGTTCTGGCTACTTGGAAGGCTGAGACGGAAGGATCACTGGAACCCAGTGCCACTGCACTCCAGCCTGGGAGACAGAGTGAGACTCCAACTCAAAAAAAAAAAAGATCAGTTAAAATAAAAAATTTTTTAAATGAGGCAAAGAATGAGAAAAGGTGGTGGGTTTTCCTTCTCGGAGGGAGAAAGGAGGGAAAACACAAATTAAATGTCAGTAAGTTGCCACGTTATCTATTTCTCCCGTGTTTGGGGTTTTATCATAAGCATGTGTGACTTAGATAACTAGAAAAAAACAGTGAGCTTGAAAAATTGTCTTACAGCACTGCCATATCTGGCCTTTTGTGACAGAAGCAAGGGGCCCTGGAGGGAATTCACTCCCATGTTCCTTTTGCTCCTCCTCCTCTTACCCTCAGACGCTGCTGGCGTTGCTGGTCTTGGTGCTGTACTTGAGCACAGGGATAACAGGTGAGCATCCTGGGGTCTCAGAAAGACGGGGCTGGGTCCACAGGGAATCTGGTGGAGTGTTCTGGAGATGGCTGCACGTTAAGGAAACATCATAACCTGCCTTCTCCTACCCTAGCCCCTTCCTCTCACTGGGATGATCAACCACGTTGGTGCTTTCAATTACTGTTCATTTGCCCTTACGAGGTGATGTTTGTGCCTGTTTCAGGAAGAGATTGGGAGGCATCAGAAAGGATCAGAGACTGTAACTACTACCAGAATCTTGTGGCTTCCCAGGTAACATATTCAGCAAGGTACTGAGGTGAGGCAATCAGGGAAGGCTTCCCAGAGGAGATGTCATTGACAAGGTGGGTCATGAAGTCTATGGGGCTGGCCAGGAGAAGATGGGTACTACACACAGGACAAATAGCATGTGCAAAGGCCCAGGGAACTTTCTGAAACCAATGGTAAAGGGGCCTACATAAAAGAGTTCAAGACGCAACTTTGGTGCCTGCCTTTCAGGGGCTTGAGCATCAGACCGATGATCCCGCAGAAGAGCCTATAAAGGCCACTAGGAAGTGGTTGAAGGAGAGCTTGCATATTTTCTTGGAGAAGTTAGAGGAAGAGGTGCGAGAGCTGGAGCAGCTGGTGCGGGACCTGGACCTATGGCTGGACACTCTTCTGGGAGAGCAGCACTGGGAGGAGCCCTGCCCTACCTGCAAATGTCACATGTGAGGGGCAGGGCAGGGCCTGGGGAGGAGATAGAGGGGCATGGGTTGCCAGGGCCGCCTCCAAGCAGGGCAGAGCTCTGACACTTGAAACTCTAAGCAGGCAAGAAAATAAAGTAGCTGGGAAATGTCATCTGCTGTTCCCCACGAGCCCTGATAGAAGCAGCCTCAGGAGGACCTAGAGCCCTGCTGAGATGTCCTCCCTCGCACCATGGCCACAGCCCAGGAACCAACGCGGGCTTCAGAGCCAGCCAAGGGCTCACGACTCTTCTGCTGGCTTGAGATGTCGTGCACGTTCCCTTAACCTCTGTGAGACTCAGCCTCTCCTCATTTATAAAAAATCAGGGAACACACGTTGCCTCACAGGAAGATGGAATATGCCTAGTGTATGCACGGAGAGTGTGTCTGGCACAGAGATGGTGCCTTTCCTTCCTCCCTGGTGTGTTACAGGAGGATACTGGTCCTGGCTGAGCGTATGGGTATCGGTGGCACTCAGCCATCTGACTCTGCTGGTTGAAGCACACAGTATTAAAATCCCTAAGCAGGGCAATTTGGGGATAGCTAGCAAATTTACATATGCGTTCTTTTTTTTTTTTTTGAGTCAGAGTCTCACTCTGTCACCCAGGCTGGAATGCAGTGGCATGATCACAATCACTGCTCACCACAGCCTCAACCTCCTAAATAGCCGGGACTATAGGCACACACCACCACATCCAGCTAATTTTTTTATTTTTTTGTAGAGATGAGGTCTCGCTATGTTGCCCTGGCTGGTCTTTAAACTCCTGGGTTCAAACGATCCTCCTACCTCAGCCACCCGAAGTGCTGGGATTACAAGCGTGAGCCACGGCACCCAATCCTGCATTAATTCACCCTGACCCAGAAATCAGCTTCCGGGAATTTGTCTCACAGCTACATTTGCACATGGATGAAAGTCCACATGTATAAGATCACTCCCCCTAGCTTCATGTATAGGATTTATAGGATTGCCCCCAGCAGATGTCTCTCCTTCAGTTACTGGAGGCAAGTGGGCAGAGTGGAAGGGCTTCTCTGAAATATCCTGCCAACAATGCCAGTTGTAACACAGTAGCCTCAAATCTGAGAGGGCTTCCGCACAATGCTTACCTATTCCAAAAAAGTCCCCAGCAGGGAGAGACCTTACTTATGGGAGATGATGGAAGCAGGTCATTAATGAAAGACTTGGTACCTCAGGACAGCACAGCAAACCGTTTTATTGTCAAGGAAGTTAGTTATTCAAATTCCTACACAGTGTTTACAATCACACTGATTAAGTGTGGTGACTACATTGTCTTTGGGTTGCTTGGTGACCTGCATCACTTGATATGTTTCAGGGAATATGCATATCCCGCAGAACAACCTCAGCCATGGGCTGTTCCCTGGGGGAGGGGCAGAAAGAAGCCAGATATGAGGGAAAGAGGCAATGTCTGGATAATTGCCTCATGAGAAGCAACCCAAATGACATCAGTCAACCTCTGGTTAAATAAGGTCTAGGACGTACAGACAATGAGGGATCATATAGCTGTAAAAGAACATGAGGAAGCTTTCTGCTATGGTCTGCATGTTGGGGTTCCTCCAAAATTCATTTGTGGGAACCTAATACCCAGGGTGATAGTGTTAAGAGGTGGGGTCTTTAGGAGGTGGTTAGGCCATCAGGACTCTGCCCTCATGAATGGAATTAGTGCCTCATAAAAGAGGCTTGTGGGAGCCTGTTTGTCCTTCAGCCTTGTGAGGACACAGTTAGAAGGCTCCTTCTATGAGGAATGGTCGCTCACCAGACACTGAATCTGCAGGATCCTTGATCTCAGACTTTCCAGCCTCTGGAGCTGTGAGTAATCAACTTCTATGGTTTATAAATTAATCTAAGGTATTTTGTCAAAATAGCCTTAATGGACTTTCCTTCTACTGGTCTGGACCGGACTACAAGATATGATTAAGTGAAAAAACCAGGGTGCAAAAAGGAAATGGGAGATAGGAATATATATATATATATATATATATATATATATATATTTGTTGTTGTTGTTGTTGTTGATATTGATGTTGTTAACATGCCTTAGAAATTTCAGAAAATTACAAATCTGGGGCTGAGGGGATTTGAAACTGGGCAGATGTGTGACAAGGATGGGAAGAAAGCTTGACGCCATACACTTCATCCTTTTCATTCAATCTATGTGAATGTTTTACCTACTCAAATATTTTTGAAAATAAAATTATATTTTGCTTGCAAAGACTGGAATCAATGTGTATAAGCAAAAATAACAGTATTACTATGTTAAAATTATGAGTGACCTAATTTTTAAAAATAGTACCAAGAAACTGCCTCTCTCTTTTGATTCATTTATTTTGATTAAACAATGAACCTATTTATCTTGGCTTTTCCCTTTTTCCCATCACTTCCAGGAAAGTTGGAGTTTAGTTGTTTACTATTGGAATTATATCAGCTTCATTGGCATTATTTATTTTCCCCTTTCTATGATTTTTGTTTGTTTTTAATTTTGAAGGAGTTGTTACATCATTGTGCCCATCATTACCTCAAGTCCTTGGAAAGTCATGGGGGTCTCAGTTATACAAATCTCAGAGGATATCTGACTTACAGGGGGTGGCACAGCAATTTGCTTGCCAGGAGGGAACAATCAGTTGCCATTTGGGACAGGAAAAAAATCTTTACAAATTCTAATCCCAATTTTTCCACTTTGAATGTCTGGCAGGGGTTGGGAACCAGAATCTGTTTTTTCTCATTTGCGCTTATTTCAGCAAGAGTTTTACAGGAAGGATGATTGATATTGTCATGAATTTATACTTACATATTACCATATGGGGTTATAGCTACATCATTTATATTATATTTATATATTACATATACTTATATATTTTATATTGCATATAAAGTTTTATATTGCATATAGTTATAAATATATTGATAAAGTGTGTATATTTATATATGTATATAAAGTTGGGGAAGGATACATTAAAAAAAAGAAAATATGGAGCTGGATCCTTGAGGAATTGAAACTCCCCTGTGGAGGCAGAGGGGCTAGCTATTTGGACACTACCCCCAGTGCTTTTCAACACACAGGGCCTAATGGGACAACCCATGCCAGGGTGCCCAACCCCTTGCTGGCAGTCTCTTTTGTTGTTGGCTTGTGAGCCCATAAAGGACAGGGAGTCACTTAGGGCCACTCAGGCAATGAGGATTTATCATGGTGCAACAAGTGGGCCAGAGTCTTCCTAACACCTAGGCACAACCCATGAGCTGTGATGGTGGAGATTGGAGCAATCAGGAGTGCGAGGTGGTCCCAGGCCCAGCTGCAGTAGTTCCTGGAGCTTCCCTCTGACACGCCAGCTTTCCTCGACTTGCCACTCTGGTGCCGGCCTCCTGTGTGTCTCTACTCCATCTCTTCCTGCTTCCAAGTCTTGTGTCTCTTCTTCAGATGAGCTCTTCCGCCTCCGATTCGCCATAACTCTCATTGGCTCCTGGCCCCACACAGCCGTTCCCTTTCTCACGAACTTCCAGCTTCTACCAACCATGTGATTCTGCCACTTTTCCCATGTCATATTCCAGGTAGGAGATGACTGCCCCGTCCCTAGCTGGAGCTTCCTACATGCCAGCCAGCCTCTGGGACGACCTTGGGGTGAGCATCCTAAACCAGTCAGCTGTGGCAGGAGGTGGGGGAGGATGAAGTGCTCTATAACAAGGCCAACTCACACAGGAAACAGCCTCGGGCCATTTCCTGCCAAGGGGCTCTGGGCTGTGCTGCAACCACCTGACTTCCACCACCCAAGGTGGTCACGAATGTGGCAGAGAGATTGCACGTCGATGCACTAGAGTCAATGCCAGGGTTGCAGAATTGCTTGACTTCTAGCCTGAGCTAGGTAGGGCCCTTGTGGGAGAGGTAGTAGAAAACAATTGCTGAGAAGGAGCTGGGAGGTGGGAGGTGGGAGGCATGTGACCACCAGAGACCCCATAGGCAAAAGCACAAAATTAGCCACAACAATTACTGGGGGATATTTCACTCCCTGCTTTCTATTCCTGAGTGTGAAAAATGCAAACTAACACACTTAAAAGGAGGCACATGACGGCTTGTATGACTTTGAAGTCTGTTATAATTTGAATGAGGCTCCCCATAGAACCTATGAAGGAGCTTGTTTTCATATGGACAAAGCAGATGTCCCTTTGGGAGAGAAAATGTCTTTTGCTTGAGAAGGCCACTGTTCAAAGCTCCTTCCATTCGATACAGAAATATTTATTAGGTCATGCATGTGCCAGCCGCTGGCTGGTAAACAAGAAGTTTATAGGCTAACAGAAGAAACAAATAAAAAGCAAATAGAAAAGTCAAGACAGGGTGACTGCAGAGGGCAAAACCACGAAGACCACTCAGCAAGCCACTGCTGTTTTCCAGGTGAGGGACAGAGGCTCGGCATCACGTAGGGGCTTGGGGCTGGTGAGATGTGCAGAGGATCCAGGTTCTGCCAGAAAGTATAATCAGCCCAGTGGAAGATTTGGGTGTAGACAGATCCTTGCCAGGACTCGAGACTTCCTCTCTGGACCCCGAGCCATGATCTCATGTCCTGACCCAGGTGGTTTGCGAGAGTCCAGTGCAAGAGAGACAGCCTTGGTCTTGCTCAAGGGAAAGTGGCCATTTGGGAAAATGTCATAACAACCCGACTATCTGCACTTCTTTCTTTTGTTTCAGGCACCTGGAGCATGAGGTCAGCATCGGCGATCATTCAAAACATGTAATTAATTTTAATTGATGGATTTCTCTCACATCTCTCTTTTGCTTTATAGATATTGGGCAACCTTCACGCTCCCTCGGGTTCTTCTATTTTGATAACACTGGTTTATTCCAGATTTTTCTTTTGTTTATCTTATTGTCTGCAGTCGGTTTTTTTTCTTCCTTCAACTTGTATAATGAGGGGAAAAACACAATCATTCAGGTAATTCATGTTTTAAAGATAAGAATCTGATGGTGTAGGCAAAAGCTGGATGAGGTAAGGGCTACATGTGTGTCAGCATTGTGTATTTCTTAAGAATATAAGGTTTTTATTTGGAAGAAATGACAAAATTGTGATAGCCAGCATTTAGAGATTTCCTCTGTGTTCCAGCAATGTTTTAGGGGATTTGTCAGGCGCTATTGGTGTTTTCATTATGAGATAGAAACTGAGGCACAGAGAGATGGCATCATGGTTAACATCATACACTTGGTAAGTGGGGAGTCAGAGTTCAAACCTGTCTGGCATCAGAGCCCTCACAGTAAGTCAGTGTTCTTCCCGGCCTTCATTCCGTTAAGCCCAGCCAAGATGTCTTTTCTCCCTGGAAAAGCTCTTGCTTTATTGTTAAGTAATCATATGCCGATTGAATTTATAAGGCCATAAATATTCATTGCATGCTACTACATGCAGTGTACACGTATACAGAGAAGTAGAAATCGTGTTCCCGGCCCACTGATAGCTTATCTTTCTGCTGGGAAGCCAAGAAACAAAGGTGGGAGAAACAAAATCTCTCTGTTGATTTATAAGCCATTGGATGAAGTGCCAAAGGCACCTAATTAGTTGCCAATGAGCCACATAAATATGTATTGGCCTAACTAAGAGTCCCTGGAAGGCACGGGGCACTCAGGTTGGCACTAACAGGAAAATCTGTTAGAACAGCTCTACAAAAATGCTGGAATTCACACCAGGCTATGGCCAAGGAGGAATTGTGGGGACACTGGAGAGAACAAATGATGGGGTGGGCAGAGGAGATCACATCTCAGATGTGGGCGCTGTGCCCTAGCCTCAGCCTACAGACCAGACCCCAGGTATCAGAGGAGATTCAGTACCAGACTGGCAAATGTCTTTGTGAGAATCAGACTTGGGAAAATTATTTTAAAAATAAATAATAAACTTCTAAAAAGCAAGGATTTGGGCTCCACTGAATCTATTCCAAGGCTGGGAACGTCCGGTTCCTGTCTGCATGTCATATTTTTGATGGTGTCAAATAAAAATGTGGATTTAATTTGTTCCCTTAATCCACAAATTTGTTCAACAAAATTGTGAAATGCACTAAATCCGATTTGGCTCCAATCTGGCTGTCAGGAAGACAATTGAGGGGCATGAGGGAGGGAGCCAAAGAAGACGCCTTTCCTGGGGCAGCCGGACCCCTTCTGTGGTGACATTTCCAGGGGTGAATGTGTCCTGGCCTGAAGGCAAGGAAAGACAGATGACAGGGGCTTCACCAGACGCTGAGGCTGCCTTCTCAGTAGAGTGGCTGTACCTTGCAGAAAGGCCCTGGAGGCACCTGTGTGCTTCAGCCAAAGCAGTTCTTGCCTTAGAGCCTGCTTCCTCTTCTGTCCTAGGGGGCTACTGCCACCTTCTCTGAGTAGCTGCTGGTATATTAAGGGGCGTCATGACCGTAAAGCAGAGTGTGGAAACCTAGCAGGTGCTTAGGACAAGGCAGCATAAATGAAAAGTCCAGGCTCAGTTAAATTCAGGGGACACAGACAGCATCTCGCTCCTGCCACCTCTCAACTCAGCTTGTCGCCGGGCTGGTCCTCTTCTCAGGCAGGCCGTCCCACTGCGGGGGCAAGATGGCTTCAGGAGTGCCAGGCTCCTCTGTCATATCCTCTGAGCCTCCTCAGAAGAAAGAAAATTCCTCTTCCCTGAGAGCTGTGACAAAAGTCCTGCCCTTGAGCCCTGTGGCTCTCTTGGGTTGTATCACATGGTTGTTCCTCAGCTAATCCTCAGGGCTGAGGGAACGCAACGCCCTGATTGAGCAGACCTGTGACACACGCCCATCCCTCCACAGAAATAGAGTCAGCCCCACTGAAGCACTGAGTGGAGGAGCCGTGGCTCCTCTAGAGAAATCAGGGAGCTGTTGTCAGAAAGAAGAGAAATAGGTGCTAGGAATAAATCTGAAGCTCATGCCAGTAATCCCACCACTTTGTGAGGCCGAGGCGGGAGGAATCGCTTGAGGCCAGGAGTTTGAGACCAGCCTGGGCAACATAGTGAGATTCGGTCTTTACTAAAAAGTCAAAAAGTTAAAAATTAGCTGGGCATGGTGGCACATGCCTGTAGTCCCAGCAATTCAGAAGGCTGAGGCAGAAGGTTCACTGGAGCCCATGAGGTCAAGTCTCTGGTGAGTCACTGCACTACAGCCTGGGTGACAGAGCAAGACCCTTTATCTAACAAGGGAGGAAGAAAGAAGAAAAAGATTGGAAATACCTTGTTAAAGCATCAGTTCTTGGCATTTCTGTGGTACTCTGGTGGGGTATAAAGTGCTTTCTCAACTGTGCCATCGCATGGGCCCTTCACTCATGGAGACAGGGGAACTTTGGTCCATCCCAGCGCATGGGCCTACTACAGCAGAATTTATTTCTCTTGCCTTTGAGCCCAGACAGGGTGCATGGCAGAGGAAGCAGCAGGAAGGAGCTTAGAGGACTGGGCTTTGGAGTCAAACAGACTTGGTCCTAGCCCCGCCCCTCATCCCAGCTTCTCCACTGTGCGACCCCAGACAGGTCACCCAATCCTTCCAAGTCCCATTCTGCTAGCCCATAAAACGGGGTATGTCTACACATCTCCCAAGCCCATTGAGAGGATGAAGTAATAAGAGCCAGTTTTTATTTAGTGTTTACTATGCTTCAGGTGCTATTCTAAGTGCTTTACGGGCATGACCTTATTTAATCATCACAGCAAATCCATGAGACAGTTACTATCAGTGCCTTCATTGCACACATAAAGAAACGGGGATACGAGGTCCCTAAACAATCCAGGGTCACACAGTTAGTAAGTGATGGTGCCAGGATGCAGGCAAACTCTGGGGCCACATGCTTACACCCCACCCCGGGCTCCTTCCGGATTAAATGAGGTAATGTGCGTGGAGAGTTATGTAAACTGTAACACACTATATAAATGTCACTCGTTATTACTTCTCTCCTCCCGCCCTGGTCTTTAAAGCCATGAGGGACCTCATGAATCTACCGTTCAGATATTTCCTCACAGCTCTCGGCGCGGTCCCCGAACCCACACTTCCCAGTCTGCCTTTGACTCAAGGTTACACCCTGAGACCATCTGATTCTTTTCACTCTCGAGTACCCGCGAGGTCGTGCCTTGGACGTGGCCGGTTGTGCTCTGAGGAGGATCTCAACAAAGCAATGAGGAGGAAGAGCTGATGCGGCAGCACCCAAGGACTCTGGAGGGAGGTAGTTTTCTCGCACACGTGCAATCATCCACTCAACAACGCTTAGTGACCACGAGGGAGAGCTGGGGCCATCTTGGACAGAACCATCTTGGAGACCAGAACCAGCACGGTGTCTGCCTTCATGGAGTTCCCAGAGTGCTGGAGGGGGGAAGGCCAGACAAAGCAGATTCCCTGGGATCTGGGAAGAGACTTCGCATCATGTGTGATATGGGGCATCATATCAGAGCCTGCCTGCCAGGGTTGTTGGGAGACTCAGGCCAGAGGAGTCCTGCAGGTGCCCTCAGAGTTGAGTACATCAGCTGTTGCTGCAAAGTGGATTCTACCACCTCCTCCCTCTCATGCTTTTCCCTTGCCTGTTGCTCTTGCTTCTGTTTTATTTTGCATATCAAGACACTTGTTAGCAAAAATCCAGGAGAAAAAAACACAAAAAAGTATATATATAGATATTTCTTTAATAGCAAAAGAATAGAAACAAAAAGCAGATTAGTGGTGGCCAGGAGCTAGGGAGATGAGGGAACGCGTAGACTGTTTAATGGGCAGGGGGGTTTCCATCTGGGGTGATGAGAAAATTCTAGAATTAGATAGTGGTGATGGAAATATTGCATATGGTACATTTTATGTTATGCGCAGTCTACCATAATTTTTAAAAGTATCAGGAGAGGTCAGCCAAAGCCATGTTTTATGTTATTTCCTTCCAGTTTTTTTAATGAATATTTTGAAATAGTTAAAGTCAAAATTGCAAATACAATTTTGTAACCTTCTTTTCATGTGTGAGTAGGGTTTTTTTGGGTGGGAGATTGTGTTTTTTTGTTGTTTTGAGACAGGGTCTCACTTTGTCACGCAGGCTAAACTGCACAGCCTTGACCTTCTGGGCTCCTTTCCACCTCAGACTTCCTAGTAGCTGGGACTATAGACACACACCACCACACCTGGCTAATTTTTTTTTTTTTTTTAGAGACGAGATCTCACTATGTTGCCCAGGCTTTTGAACTCCTGGTCTCAAGGGATCTTCCTGCTTCGGCTTCCTAAAGTGCTGGGACTACAGGCATGAGCCTCCACTTTTGGCCTTTGTATCCTCCTTTTTTTTAATCCATGTCATAAGCATTTTTTCCATGTCCCACATAACACTGTTGGGCATTAAGGAGTGCTTTTCTTCGAAGAACTATTCACTAACATTCACAAACACATTAAGAAAATGAAAGGCAAGACATAGACTGAGAGAATTATTCACAATACATATATCTGCCAGAAGACTCTTATCCAGAATATATGAAGAACTACAAATCAATAAGGAAAAGATAGACCACTTAATTTGTGTTAATGTGCCAAAGTTTGAGAAGGTATTTCAAAAAAAAGATGCATGAGTGGACAATAAGCAGGAGAAATGTGCTCACTGCTCATCTGGGACATGCAAGTTAAAATCACAGTGAGACCCGGGCTCGGTGGCTCAGCCTGTAATCCCACGCTTTGGGAAGCCGAGGCGAGTGGATTGCCTGAGCCCGCGGGTTTGAGACTCGCCTGGGCAACTTGGCGAGACCTCATCTCTACAATAAATCAAAAAAATTAGCCGGGCATGGTAGTGTGCGCCTGTAGGTCCAGCTATGGAAGGCTAAGGCGGAAGGATCACTGGAGACCAGCAGGTCGAGGCTGCGGTGGCCGGGAGCAGCCACTGCACTCCAGTCTGGGTGACAGAGTGAGACTCCAACTCAAAAAATAAAATAAAATAAAATCACAGTGAGAGACTAAGGCCACACCACACACTGACAAGGAAGGCAGAGCATGAAAATCTCACGTATGGCCAGTGGGATTCGAAAAGTGTACAAATAGCTTTAGAAAACAGGTTAGCAGTTCATTGTAGATACACCTACTCTATGTCCTAGTGATTCCACTTCTAACCATTCAAAAGAAATGAAAACTAACAGTCACCAAAAAAAATTGCACAGAAATGTACATAATAGCTTTAACTCAAAAGACAACCACCTGGAAACAACTCAAATGTCCATAAATAAATGGTAGTATATTCATACAGGAGAATACCACTCATAAATTTTAAAAAAGAAAGAACTGATGTATACCAGAGCATGGGTGAGTCTCAAAAGCATTACATTCCATGAAATAAGGAAGACACAAGAGTATTTATTGTCTAACTCCAAAAAAATCTAAACTGTGGTGATAGAAATTAGGTCAATGTCTCAGGGGAGGTATACAAGGAAACTTTCTGGAATAATAGAAATATTCTATATCTTGGCCAGGCATGGTGGCTCATGCCTGCAATCCTAGCACCTTGAGAGGCCAAGGCGAGAGAATTGCTTGAGCCTAGGAGTTCAAGACCAGTCTGGACAACATAGTGAGACCTTGTTTCTACCAAAAAAAAGTTTTTTAATTAGCCAGGCATGGATGTGGCACACGTCTATAGTCCCAGCTTCTCAGGAGGCTGAGATGGAACGACTGCCTGAGCCCAGGAGGTCATGATGGTGCCACTGCATGCCAGTTTAGGTGTCATAAACAGAGTGAGATCTTGTCTCAAAAAACAAAACAAACTCCTACAAATCAATAAGAAAATGACAGATATTCTCTTCAAAACAGACAAAAGCTTGCACAGGCACTCCACCAAAGGAAATATTCAAGTAGTCAATTATCCATGAATGGCTAACTAAAGCCACAATGAGGTATCACTGACTACAATGAGAATATCTAAATTTTTTTAAACCAACACCCAAGTTTTGCAAGGATATAGAGCAACTGGGACTCTAATATACTTCTGTGGGAGTGTAAATTGGTACACTTGCTTTGAAAAACTGTTGGCAGTACTTACTAAAGCTAAACATGTTTTGTTTTGATTTTTTTCATATTTTTTTGAGTTGGAGTCTCACTCTGTCCCCCCGGCTGGATTGCAGTGGCATGCTCATGGCTACCACAGCCTCGACCTGCTGGGCTCAGGCAATCCTTCTGCCTCAGCCTTCCAAGTAGCTGGAACTACAGACACATGCCACCACCCCAGCTAATTTTTTGATTTATTGTAGAGACGAGGTCTTGCCAAGTTGCCCAGGCTGGTCTCAAACCCCGGGGTTCAGGCAATCCTCTTGCTTCTGCCTCTCAAAGTACTGGGATTACAGGGTGGAACCACTGCGCCCAGCTGAATATATATGTTTTATGACCCAAACATTCCACTCCAAATGCATCCTCTCACAAATGCAGATACATGTGTACCACAAGTCATGATCAAAAATATCATAGCCACATTATTCTTACTTAATACTTCAGAACTAGGAACCATTCAGAAGTCCTCAGTGGGACTCAGTATAACGCTGACTAGAAGAAGTCACACACAAAAGAGCACATTCTCTGTAGTCTCATGCATATGAAATTCAAAATCAGTCAAAGTCAATCTATCATGATAAGAGTATGGATACTGGTGACTTTTGGAGGGGTGATGATCAGGAGAGAGTACAAAAGAGACTCTCAGGATAGAGCTGGTAGTATTCTATACCTAGACCTGGACAATGGGTGCACAGGTACGTTCACTTTGTAAAAATTCATTAAACTCTTCTAAGATTCAAGCATGTAAGTGCATCATACTAAATTTTAGTTTAAAAGTTTAGTGAAGCACAGCATATGAATATTATTAAAGCTCATGGCACACATTGCCAAATAATTGTGGGGTAAAACTGTACCAATTCCTACCAGCAGAGTGTAAGAGGTGTGGCCAAACAAATTCTCCCAAATATTAAGCACAATCTTTTTGGAGGGCAGTTGGAGTCTCACTCTGTCACCCAGGCTGGAGTGTAGTGGCATGATCATAGCTCACCACAGCCCTGACTGACCTCCTGGGCTCAAGCAATCCTTCTACCTTGGCCTCCTAAGTATCTGGGACTACAGGTGGGCACCACCACACCCAGCTAATTTTTTCATTTTTTGTAGAGACGAGGTCTCGCTATGTTGTCCAGGTTGGTCTTGAACTCCTGGGCTCATATAATACTCCCACCTTGACTTCCCAAAAGTTCTGAGATTACAGGTGTAAGCCACTGCACCAAGACAAGCATTGCCATTTTCAAAGATATTCTTTCACTTTATCCGAATTTTATCCAGCAAGCCAGCTGCAATGACTGTGGATCCAATGTGTCACTGGCTATCTCCCTCTTCTCCCTCTCCCCATTCGGACAGCCAGAAAGGAGAAGTAGGGATGTCTTTGGAGAACCAACTGACACAGCATGGGGTGTGCCTGTTCAGCTCTCAGACCCTTCCTTGAAAGAATTCCCAGAGGAGGTCCTGGCGCAGAGGGTGCTGGGGCAGGAGTCAGGGGGCTTGGTCTTATCACAGCTCCACCATGACTCCATGGTGACCTTGGACCCTGGTGACCTTGGGCCAGTCCCTTCCCTCTCTGGGCATCTGTCTCCTCTGACCTGTAACCTGAAGGGTTGGGTCAGCAGGTCTCCAAGGCCTTTTTCAGTGTGAGTTAACTGTGATCACGCATGGCTCTGCGGGTCTATATCACACTGTTATATGTCTTTGGTGCTCTGGGAGGCACGTATGAGTACAGGTATGTATAAGTTGAACATTTTATTCCCCAGAATTCTCTTTAGGAAGGGAAAAAGTGACCCCCCCCATGGGAACCTGAACGTTCAAGGATGGGACTCTTTCATAGGAGAAAAAGAGCAACTTCCAGAGAGAGAGCAAGGTGGAGGAAAGAGGAGAGAGACATCCAGGTAGACCCACAAGATGGCAGAACTACGAGGGATTGTAAATCCAGCACCGCCTCTGCCCGCATCAATCATCAGCCATGACCCTCAACTCATGACAGGCTCGGGGGCAGATTTTGTCGTGAAAACTGCTGAAAAGAACAAGCGTCTTCCACAGACCGACAGGAGCCAGGCCCAAAGCAGCTCAAGCAAACCCAAAGACCAGGAGGGAGAGGGACACGTGCCTGCACTCACCCAGGAACTGGTGTGGGTGGAACAAACACTAGACTTGCACATCGGGACAGGGAATGGATCTTGGGGCTTGTGGACCCCAATCTCCAGGGCGCAGGAAAGCCCTCGATGGCAAATACATCATATTTTCTAAGCTGATGATAGTGGCTCACTGCCCTCAGCCTGCAAAAAGTTGACCTTAAGAGACAGGCCCAGCCAGGCTCATTTCCCTCCCAACCTTTCTAGCTGGAATCCCTTCACTGGTGCAGACCCTGCAGAAGCCTGTCGGATGCCCCCAGCCCCACCCCTCCTCCACCCCCCCCACCTCCTGTCAGAGGACACCCCCACCTCAGCAGGGCTGGCAGCAGATGCTCCATAAACACGTGGGAGGGTGAAATGTGGCTCTCTCCCCCAGCACATGAGCTTTGCACCCTGGAAACCATTTCCCCCTCCCTTGATTGGAAACAAAGTCGAATTCATAATTTTACAATTTTTCAAAACTGCCTAACTCCAAGGGGGGAAAAGGGAGCTTTCAGTAACCCCTATCCGGTAGCCAAGAATTAGCAAGGAAAACACTGCTTCCCCCCTCTCTAATTGATGCCTCTGCCAAGGGCCCAGGTATGTCGGATCCTGAACACGCGTCTTTGGGGAATTAGTCTCCAGAAACATATCCTCCCGGGCCATGTGCACTTCCTGTCACCGGCCAGCCTCCTGTGGGCCCACTCGATACTAATTTTCTTAATACAAAACCATTTCTTTTTTCAAAATGAAAAATGACTTGTTAAACCCCTCCTGGGCGCCCCCATTTTTTTCCTCCCAGAGAAACACATTAAAGTAAACAAACGTGAGACATAAAATGAAAACAGAGGCCCCCGTGGCACCTGCAGGGTTTCACCAGCTCACTTTACAAAGCCCCGTCTGAAGTGGCCCGGCACTGTTTCCATTACAAATAGCCAGTTCTCTTGAAAGTAAGGCAAAAGCCAAATTAGTCAGATTACATCAGGATATATTTTCCTGTAGCATAAGTTCTTTGGAAACACCTGCCTGACATATTTCAGACGTGTACAGAGGCAAGCTGGGCCCTCGGTGGTTTCAAGGGCTCGTCAAAGTCTCAACAAAAATGGGTGTTTGGGTTTTACTGAGTAAAGCTGGGTGAGCTGCCTGTGTGAAATTTGAGTTGCTGCAGACTGATTTTCTGGAACCCTGTAGCCAACGAGGTTTAATCTGCTCTTGTCCCTGTTGCCAAGAGGGTCCAGGTATCTGTATCTGCACCTCCCTGGAACCGCAGAGGAAGGGGACGCTGAGGTTATGTGGTCAGGGGGCTTGAAGGCTTAGATGGAAATGCTAAAATTTAGGGAAGAGAGCAGAGTCGACAGCAGGGGCCAGGGGGAGCAGGAGACCCACTCGCTGAGTGCAGCAGACACCTGTGGGCAGGGCACACTCTGGACCAGAGCCAGGGAGACACCCTAGCCCCTCTCCTCTTTTCCTATAACTTAATTAACACCCTGCCCTTGACAACATTCTCCCATTTAGACCTTATTATTTATTTTGTTACCACTCAGTAACCATGGGTAATTTACTTTTTCAAACGACCTGTGTTGCTGAGAAAGTGCCTGGTCAAGTGGGTTAAATAAATCAATAAATCATGGTAGATCCATAATGCCAAATACTATGTACCTATTACAGTGACAGAGAGAGAGAGAGCGGCAGGGACTCTCGTCCTGAAAGAACTCTAAGACCTATTGAGTAAAAAACAAATCAAATTGCAAAATTATACAGATAAGATCATCTCATTTGTTAAAAAGGGAGAGGGTAGTGGGACCTCTGTCTCCACACACACACACACACACACACACACACACACACACACACACAAAACTTTAAAAATTAGCTAGGTGTGGTGGCATGCACCTATAGTCCCAGTCACTGAGGAGGCTGAGGTAGGAGAATCACTTGAGCCCAGGAGGAGGTTGAGGCTGAAGTGTGCTGTGATAACGCCGTTCTTCTCCAGCCTGGGTGACAAAGCAAGACCCTGTATCTAAAAAAAGAAGAAGAAGAAGGCTAGACTCAGTGGCTCAGCCTGTAATCTCAGCACTTGGGAGGCCGAGGCAAGTGGATTGCCTGAGCCCACCGGTTTGAGATCAGCACCGGCAACTTGGGGAGACTTTGTCTCCACAATAAATAAAAAATTAGCCAGGCGTGGTAGCGCGCGTCTGTAGTTCCAGCAGGCTGAAGCCGAAGGATTGCCAGAGCCCAGCAGGTTGACTCCAGTCTGGGTGATGGAGTGAGACTCCAACTCAAAAAATAAAAAATGCATAGGAAGTGGACTAGAGAAGGGACAGCCAACTATCAATAGTGGCCACCTCTGGGGAGGGAACAGGGTAGGAGAGATGAGTAGGGACTTCCATAGTCTCTTTGGAATATGCTCAAAACGTGTACAATAAGAATGGAGTTTTGCATTATTTGTGTAAAGAAAAATGCACATAATAGATCAGCAGACACTGGACACAGCTAGGGGAAGGAGAGAGGGAGAAGGAAGGGGCACATGGCATCACGCTGGGCACCTGGTCCACTAATGGGAGGGGCCGCTAGAATCCCAAACTTGACCTGCAAACAACCTACTTATGTAGTAAATCCTCACTTGTTCCCCACAATTCTAAAATAAAATTTTTTTCAAAATGCCCATAATACAACAGTACAAATAGTGTGCGTTGGGAGATGGTACTTTCCAGTGGAGTTCCCACATTCTGAAAGCGGAGGCATCCCCAACTCCATGTGTGTGACAGGTGTGCTCGCCAGATTCTGAGTCACTGGGTTTTCTTGCACCCTGGTAAGTCCAAAAGCTGGCCAGTGGTGCATTGCAAGAGCACAGGCTGTGGAACATGTTCCCCGGCAATGCCATCGGCGTCACTAATGGAGCAGTGGCAGGCACAAGCCCTGGAGGATTGATGTGTCTGGATTCGAATCCTAACTCGGCCACTCACAAGCAGCAGGACTTGGGACGCCTCCCTTGACCTCTGCCTCTGCGGTAGAAGCGACCTAATGAGATGGGGATTAAGATAGATAAGTCAAGTAAAAGCTTGTGGCACCTGTGGCACGTAATGAACACTCTAAAACGTGAGTTATTGTCAACATCCGGCAATAAGGATTTTCTGTTTACAGGTATGACTTCTAAGCAAGTACTTGGTGGGGTCCAATTCAATGGATTCTACAGATGAACACTTGCCCCTGAATTAAAGAGGTGGGTTTTGCCTACTGGCAGAGCAGGGCCACACTAACGGCCTGTGCACGGATGGAGCAGGTCTGAGTTCTTACAGGGTGTCAGAGAGCTCCTGGCTGAGAAGGGAAAGCTCCAAAAAAAGAAGATGAAAGAGAAGACGCCAGTCAGCCTCAGGTGCAACTTGCTGATGGGTCACCCAGAGGCCAGGAGCAGACAGCAAAGCCAGAGGAGGACGCCAAGCCAGGACTCCAAGGTCAAGGAAAGGAGGCATCTGTGATCAGGGACCCGAGCCCTGGGGGCCTGCAGGGAAGAGTGCAGCGAGGGCCAGGGGGGCGTCCCACCCCAGCTGCGGTAGCTTGCCGGGGCATGCCAGCTGTATTAAAAAACCAGGGTTGAACTAAACAGCCCATGTCTGCTTAAAGCCAGGAAATTATTGACCTGGAGAGCAACCATAGACGATCGTCAAATGCAAAGCGAGCCAGGTCCAGCCCGCCTTCCCTCGCAACCGGCAGCCGTCGTAACTGCAAACTCTGAACCGGCCCCCTGGACGTCTTTGTCTCATACATCACAGCCCAGATCGTCAGCACAATTCCCCCCGGTCGGGTTTTTATGACTGGTGATGATGTAACAAGGCAGAGAAAACACAGCTGGGCCCGCATGCCATTTATGGGGAGTGCGCTGGGAGAACGTGCGTCTGTCCCCAAAAGCAGCTCTCACAGCTGCTCAGCTCCCTCCAAAGACTGAGGGTCCCCAAACCTCTCACGGAAGGAAACACATGGTGCAGGCCAATGAGACATTCCTTTCATAATAGTAAGAAATCTAATGTAGACATTTTTAAAGACCTGAGGCGTTTGGGATCCTCCTTCCCTGCCCCTGAGTGAGTTCCCATTCTTGTCAACTCTGCCTGTTAGACATCTCCCTCAAATGCATGCCCTTCTCCTCATCCCCAGGATCCTCGCCTGGGTCGGGCTTCACCCTTTCTCACGGGATTCTATAACCTTCATTCTGGAGCTCCACTTCCAGCCCGTTGCCAGAGGGACTTTCTCAAACACAAATCATATCCATCACCCTCCTGTTTAAAACCTTCCCTTGGCTCCCTGTTGCTTCCAGGATAAAGTCTAACCAATTTTAACATGGTGCCATCCATTCTTGTTACCTACTACAGTCATGTTCTATAAAATCGCTGTGAACCTGATTTAAGGGATACCAAACCATCAATCCTAAGGGAAATACAGGGCTAGGTTCCTGCAAGTTTCTGGCCACTATATTTCTATCAGCAGATCAACACATAACCTTGTTGCATGTCTGTTTCTGTTTAATTTTATTATGCATCCAACACATATTGCAGGTTCATTAACATCGAACTCACCACGGCCAACAGGAAGACTCAGGCCTGAATGTAGCTCTTCCATTGCACATGTTTCCTCCATAAAGCACAGTACATCCTTTTTGCATGTATGAAAACCAGCAAGCACTTCAGCACTATGCTTAGGGGGCATAACATACGCAGAGTAGTCATCAGTCAAAGGCACAAAACACAAAAAACAAGGCACTGAATAAATCTTGAAAAGTACACAGTTACAGTGTGAGGAAGGAAGCCAGGCAGAGTGCCGCCTTGTTTGGCCTCAGCTGGGAATGTGTGCAACTCGATGTTTCAGGCAACTCAAATTTCTCACTGCTCTCTGCATGTCTGCAAATGGCCACAAAAGCATGTGAGTAGTAATTTGGGGGTCACAGATAAGTTTTAGCAAGTCAATGAATTCACAAATAAGAAATGCGCAAATAATGAGGCTCAACTGTGTTTATTTCCATTGCTCACCCAACATCTTTTTCTCTCATTTCCATCTGGGAGCAGAATAAACACAAAGAGTGGCATGTGATCCTCAGAGCCAGTTCCTAGTGTCCTGTCCTGCTGGCTGCGGCAAGATGGGCACACACTCCAAGCACAGTCCATCAGACTCATCTCCCTGGATTTTTCAACTTGAACTAGGAAGGAGGAGCCTTGATTTGGACAAGATGTGACTCTGGGTTCTGATGACCAAGTTCCTTGTCATGTTAGCCACCTGTGGTAGGAAAAGATGAAACTGAGAATGAAAAAGACCAAGAGAAAGGACCAGGAACTCTCAAGCTGAGGCTTTTTGGCCCTCTGAGCTACTCTGGATCTTTCAACAAACCCCCCTTTGCATTTAAGCTAATTTGGTTGCTTCTCACAACTAAGAGGTCAAACTAACACTGCACATGTGGCCTCTGATGACCTGGCTCCCACCCACCTTGTTGTCTATCTGGTTCTCTCCATTTAGGGGGGGTCAGGTTCTCACTGTGTCACCCAGGCTGGAGTGCAACGGCATAATCACAGCTCACTGCAGCCTCAACTTCCTGGGCTCAAGCTATCCTTTCACCTCAGCCTTCCAAGTATCTGGGATTATAGGCGTGCACCACCATGCCCAGCTAATTTTTTGACTTATTATTGAGATGAGGTCTTGCTATATTGCCTAGGCTGGTCTCAAATTCCTGGGCTCAAGCAATCCTCCTGTCTCAGACTCCCAAAGTACTGGGATTACAGGCACTCTGCTGTTCCTCACCTTCACAACAGCTCAGGCTCTCCCCTCTGCCTGGAACCGGCATCTGTCACTCCTCAGCTCAGCTCTTACCCAACCTTTCTCTGAGTCCCACACTGGGATATCTGCCACCCTCTTCAGGATTCCCATTGCACACAGACTGGAGTCCTCTCTTATCTCAGCACATGATATTGAATGTATTTGTTTATTAGCCCTGAGTGCCTTGAGGGCAGAACTCGTTTATATATCTCTTAGCAGGGCCTTGGTGCACTGGGGATGTCCAGCAGTAGGGTGGCCAACAGTTGGATTTCTGGCTTGAAGTCCAAAGGTGGTGGATGTCTGCCATTCTTCCCTGGAGCTAAGCAAATCTGCTGGATTAGGCCAGTATTAAAACACTTCCCATCTGAATGATGTCTTGGATGGCAGAAAGCTCTTTTACACAAATGATTTCTTTCTCGGCTCATAAGAGGCAGTGATATCATTTTCTCTCTTTGAGGAAACTGAGTTTCAGAGAAGGACAGTACTACAGTCCCAGTCGCATAACTAGTTGGTGACAGAGCTGGGCACAGAATGCAGGCTTCCTGGCATTGGAGCCATTGGTTGTAGATTGTGGTAAGAAGTTGGACCCTTCTGAGACTGATGATTCCTGAAACTCACAAAGCCTGCCAACTTCATCTGACACAGATGAAGAATCGGGTGGGAAGTGCCACCTTTGAGAGAGGACAGTGGCCTGTCCTACGCTATACGAAATTCATGCTCTCTTGAAGGAAAGAGAATCTCATTTTTTACTAGTGCCAATCAACAAGTACTTGGTCAAAAAGCAGACAATACATAATATACCCAACTTCCACAAAACGTTTTCCATGAGTCTTAAATACTCAGCAGACCCTGTCTCATTTAATCCTCACAACCAAGTGACAAACTCATCCCTGTTTTCCTGGAAATGTCCCAGTTTTAAAACAGAACATCCCACATCCCAGGAACCCCTTCAATCCTGGGCAAAAATGGTGGGTCCCCATACCTTGCAACAATGACATGAGGCAGGTAATACTGGAATAGTTCCCTCTGCACAAATGAGACAACTGAAGCCCTGAAAGGGAGTGACTTCCAAAGGCCACATGAGTAATTAGTGGCTGAGCCGAGATACAATAATGTCCCTCTGACTCCAGAGTTCTTAACATCCCTAACAAACCTCTACTTAGCCATCCAGAATATCAGCAAATTGAGGCCTCGTGCATGAAGCATCAGGCCACAAACATCGCACAATCATGTCAGAAGGGAAACCATACCTCTGACCACCGTGCCCATTGGGTCTAGATTTCTCACCAGACCTCAACTCCAGCTGTGTCTCCACCCCGCTTCAGATCAGCTAGCAGAACAACGAGCTTGACAGATGTTTTTCCCCACTGAATTGGTCAACGATTTGACTGTACCCGATGCCAAGACAACAGGCCAATTAACCCAATCCCACTGGCCAATACAGTGGAAAGAGAAGACAAAAGCCGGTTGTCTGAGAGAGATGACCCAGTTGAGGACTGAATCTGGCTGCTTATTCCACTACATGGGCGGTGGATGTGGTTGCATCAGGTCACCTCAAGACCCTGGGTAGAGCCAGCCTGAACTAGTGGACTTAACCAGTTCTGTTGGCAAGGTCTCTACGCAGCCCCTATCGACTCAACTTTAAAAGACTAGATTAAGTTAATGATGGGAGTTGTACATTTTCCGTGTTATGTAATGACTGCCCACGTTAAATGCTTGCCGGGAATCATTATTTTCAAAGGCTGCGGAGCTGCATGGAAGGGTTGTTATGTAAGAGGCACTAGCTCGTGCATTATGAGCAGACTGGAGCAGAAATGACATTTAAGATATTGCACAAGTTTTAAAACTGGTGGCTCTCCAAATAAACAGCGATTTTTCAAAGAATGGGGAAAAAAGAGTTTATAAACCCAATAAAGATGTGACAGGGCCAAGCAAGATGAAAAGAAGAAGTTTAAAGCTGTGGTGAGCCACCTTCTGATGCCTACAGAACACTCAAATTCAGAATAATGCCTCCCACAGAAGAAGGAAGGGGTGTGTGCTCAGACATGACAACAGTAACCCACCCTCCTCCTGCCCCACCCCGTCACCACTGCTGAGTTGTTTGGATTCAGTGTAGAAAGCCAGAGGGAGCCAGCAAAGGATTTCACCAAGGAGTAACCCAGTTTCCATCCCTTCTCTGGTCTTCTAAGCTGACTCAATCCAGATGCCTAGCCCAACTCACCTCAGGAAGTGCTCAGGCAAGAAATAGACATCCAGATCACACTAGCTAACCCAGTAAAACAGTTACATGAATATAAGCTGCTTAGACAGGGCTAGTATACAATAAGTGCTTAATACATGTTACCTATTCTCTCTTTCCTCTCTCTCTCTCTCTCTCTCTCTCTCTCTCTCTCTCTCTCTCTCTCTCTCTCTGAGTCTCACTCTGTCACACAGACTGGAGTACAGTGGCACCACCATCACAGCTCACCACAGTCTTAGCCTCCTGCCTCAGCTTCCCACGTGGCTGGGACTACAGGCACACGCCACCATACCTGGCTAATTTTTAAAAAAATTTTTGTGGCAACAAGGTCTTACTTTGTTGCCCAGGCTGGTTTCAAACTCCTGGGCTCAAGCAATCCTCACATCTTGGCCTCCCAAAGTGTTGGAATTACAGGCATGAGCCACCTCACCTGGTCCACTGTTTCATTTAATCCTCAAAAAACTTTGTGATAAGTGCTACTATTAAACTCAATTTAGAATGGAGACATGGAGAAGCAAGTGACTAGCTTATCCCTGGTCTTATGATGGTAGAGTGGTAGAGTTGGGACTTGAAACCAGGGGTCTGATTCTAGAACTGAGGCTCTGTGTTTCATTCTGAGTACCTGTTCTCAGTTCCTTAGACTTTCTAGTCATTGGGGCCATACTCTGCCTCAGCTCTCCTCATTTAGGGGCTCAAATGAGGCTGAGGCCAAGTGTACAAGTGTGGCCCTGGGGATGGCTTGGTGGGAAGCCTTGTCTAGAGAAGAGGGGAGATATTTAAAAAGAGTAAAGGACCAAGTCTTGCGATTTGTACCTGAGTCCTTTCCAGAGAGGAGCTGACAGCAGAAATTAAAAAGCACTAAGCAGGGTCAAAGCACTTCAGCTAACAAAGAAAAGAAAACCCATTTCAAACTGGCTTAGGATCTTCAGTTTATCTGCTCATATAAGAATAAAGCTCATAGGCTGGGGGCACTTCAAATGTAATTGATCTTGTGTCTCAACAATGTCACCAAGGACTTGGGGTCTTTCTGTCTTGCCATCCACTGTCCAGTGTCACCTTCTTCCCTAGGCTGGTTCTCCTTGCATCTGTGAGATACTATCAGCAGCAGTTATGGTTACTGGGCCCTTACTGTGTTTGATGTGAGAGAAAGAGAGCCTGTCTCCCTGCAGCCCTCCCAGAACAGCGTGAAAGCTGCTCTTTCCAGAAGGCATCCTCCTAGCTCTGCCCAGAACTCATACCAGCCCCAGCACAGAGTGAGCCCCAGGAACACGGGCTGAATTACCCTCTTGAAGGGTTGCAACCATGAGAGCAATCAGGGTGCCATACCTGCACCCAAACATCTCCAGCTCATGAAGGTCGCCCATGGCATTGACATTGGCAACGTACTGCCCTCAAGTCGTCTTTTGGGTAGCAGACATTATTAAGTGGACTGGAAAATCATCTAGAAGACTGGGTTCACATGAGACTTGAGATTCCCAGAAATAGCTAAGCGGCACTGGAGAGACCAGTGTCCCACATTGTCCTATATTGTGTGCACTGTAGTCAAAGTCTGTGAAAGTTGAATGCATGTGCACTGTAAAACTGGAGAGCCTTGGGAAAAATTAGGTTGTATTTGCTTTAATGACCCTTTTAGAACCACTCATACCTCTACCGGACCCCTCTGGCTCTTTGCATTAGAGCAATGGGTAGGAGACAATGTTTTAGTCCATTTTGTGTTGCTACAAAGGGATACTCGAGGCTGGGTAATTTATAAAGAGGAAAGGTTTCTTTTGGTTCATGGCTCTGCATAGTGTCAGCATCGGCTGGGCTTCTGGTGAAGACTCAGGAAGCTTCCAATCATGGCAGAAGGTGGAGAGGGAGCAGGCATGTCACATGGCAAGAATGGAAGCAAGAATGAGAAGGGAGGTGCCAGGCTCTTTTAAACAACCAACTCTTGAGTGAACTAATAGAGCAAAAACTCACTCATTACCATGAGAGTAGACCAAGCCCTTCATGAGGAATCTGTCCCATGACACAAACACCTCCCCACCAGTCCCACCTCCAACATTGGAGAGCCTATTTCAACATGAGATTTGAGGGGTCAAACATCCAAACTATATCTTACACCCTCAGTTGGTGCAACCTGTTCCAGATGGCCAGTTGTCCCTTCCTCCTTGTCAGAGGCAAGGCTCAGATGCCATTCAACTCAGTTTATTCACCACCTTGCTCAGCCTGAGCAGTGTAGAAGAAACCCCATTTCCTCCCTCTTCAGCCTACTGGTCTTGACTCTACCCAGAGAGTATTTATTAGGGAAGTGTAAAGCCAGAAGATGATGACCCCCACTCAACCAGTCAACACACAAAGAGAACCTTAACATCAGACAGTAGATCTGATGCCACCTGCAAGACCAAGGAGCTCCCCCCGCACACCTGCTGATGACTCACAGCTGAGACCCATCCTGGGAGTTGCCCTTGACAAAGACTCTCTCCTAGACCAAACTTTATCTAGGCTTCTCTGAGCCTTCTTCTGGACCAGGCTTCAACTTTACACTTCTGGGTCCATCCTTGCAAGTCTTCTGAGTCCGGTCATAGCCAGAATCTTGCTAAGTCTGTTTAGCACAAATCCCCTGTCCCTGATGTCTCGTCACCCTTGAGAGCTGATGTGAAGGTCTTTAACCAGCCATTAGGAAGAATCCTGGTCATTAAGCTAGAATTCCCCTGCCCTTGATGCCTTCTCTTTGCAATTGTCCAACCCCTGACCCCTCACCTGCTCCTCAGCTATAAATCCCACTCATCCTTGATGTTTTCAGAGATGAGCCTGCTCTCTCTCCCCGATGACAACAGTCTTGAATAAAGTCTTACTTGCCATTTTAACAAGTGTCAGAGTAATTTTTTCTTCAGCACTCTCAGCAAATAGAAGTTGCCTCACTCACAATCACTCCCCCT
The DNA here is from genome assembly GCA_027257055.1 of Cephalopachus bancanus. Classification (NCBI taxonomy): domain Eukaryota; kingdom Metazoa; phylum Chordata; class Mammalia; order Primates; family Tarsiidae; genus Cephalopachus; species Cephalopachus bancanus. Next base: position 6,931,602 of record JAPVLO010000167.1, read on the forward strand.
CCCACAGACGTCCATGTCAAATGGCCAGTTGGTGTAGGCACGCAAAGGCAGAGTTTTCAGAGGGATCAACTGAGTCCTCTGCTGCAACTCTATCATGGTTCAACATTTTTTTTTCTGAGTAGGAGTCTCACTCTGTTGCCCAGGTTGGAGTGCAGTGGCAGGCTCATGACCACCACAGCACTGACCTGCTAGGCTCAGGTGATCTTTCCGCCTCAGCCTCCCAAGTAGCTGGAGCCACAGGCGCACCCCACCACACCTGGCTAAGTTTTGGGTTTACTGTAGAGATGAGGTCTCACCAAGTTTCCCAGGCTGGTCTCGAACTCCTGGACTCAGGCAATCCTCTTGCCTCTGTCTCCCAAAGTGCTGGGATTACAGGCATGAGCCACCACGTCCAGCTGATTCAACTTCCCATCTGCCTAATCCTGCTTCCCTCTTTGTATATGTTCTGGAGAGCCCTCTCCAATAAGCCACTGGCTTGCAAATCTGTCTCAGAGTCTCTTTCTTGGGGGAAGCCATCCTAATATTAACTTGGCAGAAGCAAACGCTAAAATGGAATTTTAGAGTTGGATTACCTGCTGGCCAGCTGGCAGGACACTGTCACTGAAGTAGGTGGAGGACAGTTAGCCACTGGCATGAAGGTTGCAGTGTCATGGTTACAACTTCCATCAGTCATGTGGGATGGGATCGCTGGGTGGGGGATGCACTGGGGGGTATGCTGCCTGAGAGGTTTGGGGAAATAGTAACCATAAGGACAATGCAATGGGATAGCAGTCTAGACTCTATCTAGTTGGTGCCTTGGAGAATGGCAGTGAAAGGCTGGGAGTGATGAGTTATCACCAGTGGAAGGCACAGTGTGAAGGCCAGAGGGTCTTTGGGGCAGGATACAGAGACTCTTCTTTTCTGCAGGAGATGTCAGAAGTTGAAAAGTGGGCCCAGAATTCCTAGAGGGAACAGAACTCCAGAGAAGGTAGAACCCTCAGCACCAGCAAGGCCACTATGCCAAGGTCATGGTCTTAGCAGGGGAGGAGGAGTAGAATCTTGAGTCTTAGGATAGAGACATCTGGGTTGATACAGTTGAAAATTATAAATCCCCAGAATCCCCTGAAACCCAACCAGAAGAAGTGGCCCACTCCTCCCTGTTGAAGGCTAGAATTTTTCCCTTACTTGAAGGCAATGCAGAGACTGTGGCTCACAAGAGAGCTAGACGAATAACTAGGGTTGAGATACAACATAATCCGGTCAGGGAAGGATCGGGCCCGCTAAGAGCAGAAAGGGACTATACCTTAAAGAGCTACAGGATGTAACTGACATATCCTAGCAGGAGAGGGAATCATGTGCTGGATAAAGGGAGCAGAATATAATAGTAAAAGGGAGAGTCTATCAATACAAATGCACTCTCTTATGATACAAAATTTAATACCCTGGCAAGGACCCTGGGAGACAGCACTAAACATGTCCCTTGATGGGCTTTTGCAGAGGTTGACACCGAATGAGGTAGAAAGGCCAGAGCTGCTGTCACAGATGACGGAAGCAGGAATCAGAGGATGCAGAGATGTGAGCGTGCTGGAGAAGAGATGTCTTCTGCTTGTGTTCTCCCACTCTGCTCTGCAGGTGGGTCCAGAGGGCGCTCCATCTACTGATGCAATTAATAATGCACTGAGCATGACAGAGGCACCACTGAAGGTCAAGGTGACTGTTCCCCATATGCCAGGGTTATTGGGAAATGCCATTATGGGAACAGGCCCCATGATACCAACTGGATCACAAAACAAAAGGCCAGCTGGTAGTGTTCACAGCCAGGCAAGTGGCGGCAGCATCATCAGTGGCAAGATGGAGTGGAACCAAGGAACCTGGCCCACAGAGATCCACAAAAGTTAACAGAAGACAGCGCCCCCAGGGCAAAACAGAAGGACCCTCCCCAAAAGGATATGCCTCAAAGTAGACAATTAAAAGAAATCAGTGATGATTGATCAGGAAACTGAAAGAAGTTATCACAGTAAAAAAAGTCATGATCCCTTGCTCAGTTTTTATACCTGGAAACTGTCAACTCAGAGTTGGGGTCCCCAAGAAGAAGGACCCTGGAACACCACAGTGAGTGTGCATGGTAGTGATCCCCTCAATCATTCCCCAAAGGGACCTATAGCCAGGTGACAAACTAGATATTTCAAGGACTATTGGATACTGGATCTGAGTGGCAGCATCAACATAGTCCTCTGTAAGAGTGGGGGCAGAGGGAACCAGGTCGAACATGGAGGCCTGGCCCAACTGGCTCACCGTGGACACACTAGTGTCATTTCCCTGGTTCTTAAATGTGTTTATGAAATGAGCATTCACTGTGGTTGGAAGAACCACCATATTGGTTCCTTGACAGCTGGAGCCATCCTCGGAGGAGAATATCAAGTGGAAGCCTTTAAAACTGCCCCCATCCTTCAGACAAGATATTAAGTCAAAACACAGTCACATCCCATGGAGAGTAACAATGATTATTAGTGCCACCATTAAAGATCTAAAGGAGGCCGGGCACAGTGGATTATGCCTGTAATTCTAGTATTTTGGGAGACCAAGAGGGGAGGATTGCTTGAGCCCAGTAGTTCAAGACCAGTCTGGGCAACATAGTGAGACTTCATCTCCACAAAAATTAAAAAATTAGTCAGGCATGGTTACTACTTGGGAGACTGAGGTGGAAAGATTGCCTGATCCCAGAAGGTCGAGGCTGTGGTGAGTCATAATTGTGCCACTGCACTCCAATCTGGGCAACAGAATGAGACCCTGACCAAAAAAAAGAAAAAAAAAAAAACAAGGGAGCAGCAGTGGTGGTCCTCACAATATCCCCATTTAATTCGCCCATCTGGCCCCTACAAAAATCAGATGAATTCTGGAGGTTGACAATTACAGCTGCTGGTCCAGTCGTGGTATCATTGCAAGAGCAGATCAACACGACTCAGATATATGGTATGCACCTTCAGCTCTCATAAATGGATTTTTTTTCCAACCCTGTTAAGAAAGAGTGCCACAAGCAGCCTGCATTCCCATAGAACAATCGACAGTGTGAATTGATAGCCCTACTCCAGAGTTATATGAACTGTCCCATTTTTTAAATAATAGAATCCAAAGAGATCTGGACCCCATCTCAGTGACAGACATGGCAGAGATCGCTACATCAATGACATCATATTAGTCAAACTGAATGAGCAAGAAGTGGCAAATATGAGGGAGGACTTTGTGAGACAAGTGAGCTCCAGAGGTTGGGAAATAAACCTTATAAAGAGGCAAAGACTCTCTGCATTGGTGACATTTTTAGTTCTAAGCAGACAAGAGTGGATATACTATGTAAGGGGATTTCCCCTCCAAAATAAAGGACAAGCTAAAGCATGTCCCACTCCCCACCACTAAGAAGGAAACTCAGGCTGGGCTCAGTGGCTCAGCCTGTAATCACAGCACTTTGGGAGGCCGAGGTGAGTGGACTGCCTGAGCCCGCGGGTTCGAGACCTGCCTGGGCAACTTGGCAAGACCTCATCTCTACAATAAATCAAAAATTAGCCGGGTGTGGTAGCACACGCCTGTAGTTCCAGCTACTTGAAAGGCTGAGGCAGAAGGATCGCCAGAGCCCAGCAGGTTGAGGCTGCAGTGGCTGGGAGTGGCCACTGCACTCCAGTCTGAGTGACAGAGTGAGACTCCAACTCAAAAAAAAAGAAAGAACGTCAGAGCCTGGTGCCTGGCTCTGCGTTCTGGAGGCAGCCTACCCCTCACATGGGAATACTGCTCCAATACGGCTTACTGAGTGCCATGGAAATCTCCAGGTGTGAATGAACCAAAGCAGGAAAGAGCTCTCTCTACACCAGGTCCAGGCAGTAATAAAGCAGCCGACCCTGCCACTGGGGCCATGCCAATCAGCTGATCCTATGATATTAGGGCTTTCTGTAGTTGGGAAAGACACCATGAGGAGTTTATGGAAGGTCCCAGCAGAAGAACACAGCATAGATCCCTAGGCTTCTAGAACAAGACCATGCTCTTTATGTTGGAGAGTTATGTACCTTTCAACAAACAGCTCCTGGCCTACTATTTTCCTGAGAACTATGAGGCACCCAATCTTGAATATCAAGTAGACATACAGCCAAACTGCCCATCGTGACCGACCCACCGAATCACAAGGTCAGACAGGCCCAGCTATAACACGTCATGAGACAGAAGTAGCACATTCTCGATTGAACAATAGCAAAGCCAGAATGCACAGCTAAGCTTCAGAAACAGGCAGCCCAGACCATCATGCTATTCACCAATGTCACACCAGTGCCTCTCTCTCAGCTTGTACCTGTGGCCACATGAGAGCGTACTTATGACCGTTTGACAGAAAGAAACCAAGCTAAGTCCACGAACAGGTCAACTCAGTATGTAGAGTATCAGCCAAAAAAGAACTGTTGATCCCCTACAGCCCCTCTTATAGGTGTCCCTGGACAGTAGCATTGAGGAGAAACCTTCCTAATGGTCAGACACCAAGGACTACACTTAGTCGTCCACTTTGAGTAGAGAGAAAAGAGGCTCAAGGTAAGAACATATATGGACTCATAGTCTGGAGAAATGGCTCAATTAGTTGGTCAAGGGCCTGAAAAAGTGGGAAGAATGGAAGACTGGGGATCAGGAGGCCTGGGAAAGCGTCATATTGACAAATCTCAGCATGGGCGTGAGGTGTGAAGATCTTTGATCACATATTGACACCTACCAAACAGTATCCATCATGCAAGAGGCAATCACAACCAAAGTCACAAAGTGACACAGCAAGTTAGGATCAGCCAACTTAATCTTCAGCCACCCTAGTACAGAGAGCACAGAGTAGCCATGGCGGCAGGAATTTAGGCTTTGCACAGGCCCAATGACTCTTACTCTTTAAGACTAATCTAGCAACTGCCACTTCCAGATGTCCAGCCTGGAGGCAACACAGAGACCAACGCCAAGCCCCTCTGCAGCCCCTCCCCAGAAATTTCCACTGGGGCACCTTTTGGCTTCTGTGCCCAGTTTTGATGCCAGATGGTCAGGTGCAGCAGCCATGACCTGAGAAGGGCACAGTGACCAAAGGCTCAGACCGCTTTGCCCTACAAGGTAAATCACCAAGAGCAGCAGAGATACTAGCTGAGGCTGGGATTAGGAGAGGAGGAAAATGACCAAAAGTTTCATCCTCAAGGCTAGCTGCAGTGGTGAGGCCATGCTACTCTTTAAGTTTCCCCAGGAAAATGGACCAAACACAATCCTGGAGGAACTGACCCCAGGTGGTGCGAGCTTGCTACATGGAGCAGGTGGATCTGTAGTGGACTGTGGTGGACTTAGAGATAGACTGTGGTGGACATCTTAGTGTACCACTCCGAACCCTACTTCAGGACCAAGGAAGTCACTCATACCCCCAGAAGTTGTGAGTGCTGCCTGCTGACAGCTTAGAGCTGAGTCCCTTCCCAGGAATCGCTTTCCGCCTCCATCCTAATGGCAGTCCACTGTTGGGTCCCTGTGGGGATCCAAAGACCCAGTCCCCTTGTCTCCATTCAGGACAATTCTGAAAAGCCATTAGCTCCAGAGCTCCCTGAGAGATAGGCTGAGGGCTTCATTGCAACCGCGGAGCAGTTCAGCTCCTCCTTCTGCCCAGTCGGTTTCTCTCACTCCCTTCCAGGTGTTCTCCCATGCACACTCCCCAATAAACACAAACATCTTCATCTCAGAGCCCATTTCCTGAAGAAACCAGCCTAAGGCAAGGATGCAGCTCCAATCAAACTCAAGTAATCTGGAGTACAGGAGACCAAAAGATGAAACCTCTTGAGAATGGTGAGATACGTTCATGTAATGATCAAGCACTGTCCATGAGAGGGAAGAATAAATAACTGGCTTTTGTTGGACATCTGTCATGGCCAAAAATCGTGCAAGATGATTCTGTGACAAAAGGATCCCATCTGAGTCTCACAACTGCCCCTCACCCCCACAGCAAGGTAGCTGTCGTTAAACCCTGCTCACAGAAGGGGAAATTGGGGCTCAGAGGAAATAAGCAACTTGTCCACAGTCACATAGAGACGAGATGCCAGAGCCAGGATTTGAACTCACAACAATCATCTCTAAGGTTGGATATTCTTTCTACTGTATCACATCCCTGAAGAAAATAATAATAATAAGGCATGAAGGCAAAGCACAGTGATTATGACACTAAGAGAACCATCAGCTGAGGTCTGGACAGAGAAAGAAGCCAACCATGAGCTTAAATTCAAGATTCATATTTTTTTCACACCTTCTTAGATGGTCCGCACTAGTGCCAGCACTCAGGTAAGAAACATGAGGACTTACCTTGGCACAAAATTTAAGGGGTCACCAAACTGAAAAGCTAAGACACGTATTTTCACTTATTTATTTATGGGTTGTTCTTCTTTCTTTCTTTCTTTCTTTCTTTTTTTTTTTGAATTGAAGTCTCACTCGGTCGCCCAGACCTGGAGTGCAGTGGCCGCTCCCGGCCACCGCAGCCTCGCCTGCTGGGCTCCAGCGATCCTTCCACCTCAGCCTTCCGAGTAGCTGGAATTACAGGCACACGCTACCACGCCCGGCTGATTTTTTGGTTTATTGTAGAGATGAGGTCTCGCTGCCCAGGCGGGTCTCGAACCCGCGGGCTCAGGCAATCCACTCACCTCAGCCTCCCAAAGGCGCGGGATTACAGGCTGAGCCACTGAGCCCAGCTTCTTTTTTCTTTTTTTGAGTTGAAGTCTCACTCTGTCACCCTGACTGGAGTGCAGTGGCTGCTCCCGACCACTGCAGCCTCGACCTGCTGGGCTCCGGCAATCCTTCCACCTCAGCCTTCCAAGTAGCTGGAACTACAGGCGCGTGCTACCACGCTCGGCTAATTTTTTTGATTTATTGTAGAGATGAGGTCTCGCCAATTTGCCCAGGTGAGTCTCAAACCCGTGGGCTCAGGCAATCCACTCACCCCGGCCTCCAAAGTGCGGGATGACAGGCTGAGTCACCGAGCCCGGCTCTTTCTTTCTTTTTTAAGAGACAGGATCTTTCTCTGTTGCCCAGTTTGGAGTACAATGATGCAATTATAACTCACTGCATAACTCCTGGGCTTGAGTGATCCTTCCCACCTTAGCCTCCTGAATAGCTGGGACCACAGGTGCACACCACCACACCTGGCTGAGTTTTGTTTTTTTTTTTTGAGTTGGAGTCTCACACTGCCGCCCAGGTTGGAGTGCAGTGGCATGCTCACGGCCACCCCAGTGTCAACATACTGGGCTCCAGAAATCCTTCCGCCTCAGTCTTCCAAGTAGCCAGAACTACAGGTGTGCACTACCACACCCTGCTAATTTTTTATTTATTGTAAAGATGAGGTCTTGCCAAGTTGCCCGGGCTAGTCTCAAACCCACAGGCTCTCTACTCGCCTCGGCCTCCCAAAGTGCTGGGATTACAGGCTGAGACACTGAGCCCAGACACCTCAATAATTTTTTTTTTTTTAGAAATGTGGGGGGTCTCACTATGCTGTCTAAGCTAGTCTCAAAGGATACATATTTTAATGCAATATTTTAAGAAATCAAAATTAATCCAAAACATGCATAAAGGACAAAATATTCGAACTTTTGCATAGACAGGACATGATCCTGCACTTGCATGACCCAGCCTCCTCCTGGCCCTGGTCCATACCATCCAAGGATGTGTCCAAACAGGAGACAGGATGTGGCAGAAGTGAGGGCCCTGCTGACATCACTGCTGCCAACCTGGGCGCTTCTTCTCTGTATTGAAATGATGATGTGATGAGGCAATTAACGTGAGTGATAAAGAGATGACTTCTGGAGAGAACCAGTTTGAGATTCAAATCCTGACTCCAGCACTAACAGACTGTGTGATCCTACGTGATTCTCCTTACCAGCATGAGACCCATGACCTCACCAGGGTTATCATGCGGTCTCACTGCATGTAGCATGTCCACACAGGAGCCGGCACGCAGTAAAGGCACATCGAATAGGAGGGAGATGCCGGGAGGTGTATGTGCAAGTGTGCTAACACATGGACCACCCCTGCAGTTCCCTTCCTTCTAAGTTTCTGCCTGACCAAAGTTGAGTTGTCTATTCGCTTCCAAAATCCGTCCAGGAAATACAGAATGCTCCATAAAAATCCAGACTGTCTTGAAGGAGAAGGGTTTCCTCAAGGGGTTTTGTGCATTAATCAGGGGCATTTATGAAGTCAGGGTGGGATGTCTTTTCCCTGAATTGAGGATATTTTTGGAGTTGGTTTGTGGCATGTACACAGCCCTTTCCCTCAGAAAACCTCTGCGGTCCACACCCTCCCCTGAGTTCTGTCCAGTGGCTGCTGAAATGACAGACGTCCTTCTGCTCGTGTACAGGGAGCTAGGGACGGGCCAGCTCCCACCGACCTCTGCTGCTTCCCAGATGGTCCAGCAAGCTGACTGGCGCTGGTTCATGTTCTTCCAGGATTTAGTGGCGGCCAAGGCTGAAAATTGGCCTCTGAAAGCACCCTTGGCTGAACTGAGTAAGTTCATGAAAAGAAAATGTAAAAACTCATGGGACAACGGCTCCAAAAAAAACTCCCCCTGGGCTGCAGTTGTGTCCCTCCACCTGACCTTTTCCAAAGCAGGGTAATCATCTTTCTAGAATAAAATGTCCCAAAGTAACAGCACCCCATGTGCCGTCATGGAATGTGCAGAGCCTGGTATCAGAAGAAGTCAGAGTCACACCCCGACTCTGCCCCTGGGTAGCCTTGAGCTATCCACAAAGCCTCTCAGAGCCTCGGTTTCCACTTCTGCAAAGGAGAGAGCGGCTGGGAGGCACCTGGCACCCAACAGACACTCTTGGAAGTCTCTCTCCCATGATCGGATCAACTTTCACAGAACCAGAGCCTTTCAGAGCTGGAAGGGGCCAGAAAGAGCATCATCCAAACTTCAGCTGAATATTCAAGTCTTATGGCTCCAGAAGCTTCTATCTTATGGCTGACCTCATCTGAAACGTGTAGACAGGTCTCAAGGAAGGAAATCAAGACAACAATTTATCGAAAAGAAAAATATGAGGTCTGTCCTCCATGCCAATATCTGAGATTTTTTTTATCTTGGAGTTTGAAGTCCCACTCTGTCACCCAGGCTGGAGTGCAGTGGCACATTCACGGCCACCGCAGCCTTGACTTGCTAGGCTCAGGTGATCCTTCCACCTCAGCCTTCCAAGTAGCTAAAACTACAGCTGCGTGCTAATACACCCGGCTAATTTTTTTTATTTATTGTAGAGACTATGTCTCACCGTGTTGCTCAGGTTGGTCTCAAACCCCTGAACTCAGGCAATCCTCTCGCCTCAGCCTCTCAAAGTGCTGGGATTATAGGCCTGAGCCACCACGCCTAGCCAGTTTCTGAGATTTTCCCGCCATGGTTGCTGGGCTGCTCTGATCTACGGACCAGGACTAGGGAGAAGAACAGAGAGGGAAGAGGCTGGTCCTTGACGGGCGTACAAGGATCCGTGACTTCCCTTCCCCCACATGTCCCCTGAGCCCAGTGTGGGGGTCTAAGTCGGGGGCTGCCCCTGCTAGAGGACCTGAAATGCTTCCCAAGAGCACTGGTGGAGGTAGGGGCTCTGAAATCACATGGGAGTGGGACATTCCCAAGTCATGCGGAACCAATGTAGCAAGAGAACTTCCTGGCTCCTGCAGCTGAGAAGTCTGGAGAAGGGACAGGCTTCAGCAAGGCTTAGTCAGCAGCTCTGTGTTCTCAAAGAACCTTGCTTCCTTCCATTTCTCCACTCTGCCTTCTGCCCATCCACCGGGCTTCTTGGCTTCAGCGTGGCTGCCAGCAGCTGCGAGGCCTTCTAAAGTCTGGTGGTGAAAGAGATCACCCCTGGGATAACGTCTGTGAAGGAAAAACCAAAGGAGCTTCGTCCTCAGATGTTCCCAGCAAATGCATTCCCAGCGCCCTTGCCAACCACTGAGGCCAGGGCACTGGGCTGTGAGCACAAGCTTGGGCCAAGCAAGGGCCGCCTTCTACAGCTGAGACTTGGGCCTGCTTCCCTTGGAAGTGCAAGGACTTCGTGGGGGACAGCACCTCCATGAAAACTGGGGCACTGATACCAAGATAAAGGGGGAGCAGGTGCTGGGCCAACAGCAGCAAGTGTGCGTGACACCATCCAACACAGTGCCCACCCTACACATGGGTCAGTTCTCCTACCATGCCCGCTGCCCTCCATTCTCATGAAGGAGACAAGTAAATCCAGCCAATTCGTTCCTCTCCAGAGTAGATGCAGCTCCTTGATTGACTAACATGTTAGTGGAAGGAGCTCGGGGTTGCCCCACTCCTTGAACTCATGAGTTTTCAGACTTCGTTCCGAGGAGCAATGCTTTCCATGGAGCAGTCTCAGGAGGCATTGTAATTGCAACATAAGGAAAGGAGTACTGGGGATAGAGGTGGCTACACAGGTGAGGCTCCAGGCCCCCCCTTCCACTGTGGCTCCTACACCTATCTCTGAAACCCTCTTCAATCAAGTCTCTGGTGCCCATTCATTTTTCACAGCCTTGATGTTGGTCTTTGGACCCCACCTAGCATCCTGTGCAAATGCCAAATCCTTCTAGCCTTTGCCTTCAAACACTCGGTCCTCAGCCACTGAGATCTGCTTCCCTGGTGGCCCTAAGCAGAGCTCTACACCACCACAGCACCGCCACCCAGTCGGCACTGCCCCAGGCCGGCCTGCAACTAGCCTGCTGTGGCCACTTCCTACCCACGTGACCCTGGGGAGGCCACTTCCTCTCTCTCAACCTCAATTTCCTTCTCCATTAAATTGCAAGAGCGAAAATAAACAAACAAACAAATAATAAATAGATAAATTGCAAGAATAACCCACAGTTTAGACCAAGAAAAATGCCGCCTTATTGGGGCTCTGGGCTGACTGTTACCTTTGCAGAATCTCTCTTTCTTTTTATTATCAGTAATGGCTGGAACTGCTTGACCTGTTCAACGTTCATGTTAACAGTATCCAGGCTCCTTTAAAAAATATAAAGGGAATTGGAGGCCCCTAAAGACAACAGTTGCACTAAGTGGGTTATGAGTGGCCCCCGGGTGAGTTCCCCAGAGCTCCATAACTTTCTAGAGCCCCTGCAAATAGGATGCTTGAAGCCGAGCCCCCACCCCTAAGCTGGGTAGCTTTACGACGGCGTGCCTGCTCCTCAGAGCCATGTCCTGCCACTGCTGGGAAAAGCAGCCTTCAAAGATGACCAGCATGTGCAGGTCTAAGGCGTGTCCTTGTCCGTCCCTCTTGTCTTTGGAAGTCCAACCACAAGGCGCACCCAACGTGCTGACAACAAGCAGACAGCTGCACGGAGGAAATGTACCCACTGTTCACTCATTCATTCCTTCATTCATTCAACCAACATTTGTTGGTAGCTACTCTGCACCACCTGCTTTGTGCCTGAGATTGAGGATGGGTGGAATGGGAGCTATTCGATAGTGTCACCTCAGAGGTCCCAGAAATCCTGTCTTTTACTGCCACCCCGACTCTCCTAGCACAGAGCCTGAAGAGCCAGGGCAGAAAAGAAGTCAGAGAAGCCATTTTAGAAATGTATGCCGGATAACAGTGACCCTTATAAACTGCAGAGCACGCGGGTCAATGTTCAAGGTCAAAGTAAAGGCCCCTGTCTCTATGCCAAGTCTTAGTCTTAAAATTATCATGCCAGTGCATGCTGAGAACAAGAGTGGGGGGAGAAAAGAGAAAGAGAGAGACAGAATACCCATAAGAGAGAACCAGGGTCAGGTGCAGTGACACATGCCTGTAATACCCACTCTTCGGGAGGCTGAGGCAGGAGGATCACTTGAGCCCAGGACTTCAAGATCAGCCTGGACAATATAGCGAGACTGGATCTCTACAAAAAAATTTAAAAATTAACTGGACGTGGTGGTGCACACCTGTAGCCCCAGCTACTCAGAAGACCGAGGCAAGAGGATCTCTTGAGCCCAGGAGTTTGAATAGGATCACACCACCGCACTCCAGCCTGGGAAACAGAGCAAGACCCTGTGTCTAAAAAATAATAAATAAATAAATGGAACCAGGCACCAACAGGGGTCTTAATCCCCCTCATTCTCCCATAGCTATGGAGAGAAAAAGGAAGATAGATAAAAATGTGTCCCCTGACCTCTTGAGCCAGGCCTTGCTTAGTGAGGAATGGTGTGATGGGGTTGACCAGGTGGATGAGACAGGAAAGAGCACTCTAGATTTGTGGACAGCATGTGCGCAGAAGGGAACATGAAAAATCATGGCATGTCCAGGAGACACATGTGGCTACAGCAGTGGTGTCAAAAGAGGAGAAGACAGAAATTAGGCAGGTGGGGTCTTCAGGGGCCAGATTGTGGAGGATCTGTTAACGAGCCCACCCTTTCCACGACCCTCAGAACGCTCTTTCCCATCCTTGACTTTGGGCACAGCCATGTGCCTTGCGTTGACCTATGGATGCCAGCAGGCAGGAAGGGAGCAAAGGTTAGACATGTCCTTCCAAGGGTAGGATAGTCCTCTTGTACTCCTGTGTCTTGGACAATCCGTGATCCAAAAATTGAGAGACACACAGGGTAGGCCTGGGACTCAAGACGCACCCCAGAATCTCGCCAAGATCAGCCAGATCCTCACCAACCACACATGTGAGTAAGAATAATAAAAGCTTGTCGGGGTAGGTACACCACTGTCAGGGTAGGTACACCACTGATAACTTGTGGTTATACTCAGCAAATGCTGACTGGTCTGGCCTCTGATGCTTAGGTAAGACATTCAGAATTTATCCTGGAAACAGAAGAAAATCATTGAATAACTTTATGCAGATGGTCCTCTCACCATCTTCTCAGCTCAAACTGGGGGACTGAAATTCACTTCCTGCACAGTCGCTGGAGCTGCGTTACACACATGGAATGAACATACCACGTCCTTGCTAGTGAACTGACAGGGCCCCATGCCTTTCCTCAAGCTGTTTTTTCTGCCTTGAAAAGTTTTCCCCACCTCAGCCACCCAATGGATACGTTTTTCTGCTTCAAGCATCCCATTCAGAACCTTCATGGAAACTTCTGCAAGCTGGATTAGGAGCTCCAGGAGATGTTATGCTGTGGACTTCGTTTCTCCTCTCCCAGACTGTGAGTTCCTTAAGAGCAGGGACAACGTCTCTTTTCTCTTGAGTCCTCAGGCACCTAAGATAGTGCCTGGCATAGAGTAGGTGACTGGTAAATGTTTGAATGAATGAACAAACAAACTCCCCTAGAGCTCCCAGCACAAAGCTAGGCCCATGGCCTTCATGCAGTGAAGACTGGTCACCTGGTTGCCAATATGTGTCCTAATTAATCCCCTGGCCTGTAACTTCTTCCTTCTCCCATTTAGAATTGCAAACTCCCTCCCATGTGCTACTCAGCCTCCACGACAGTAACTTCTTTATTTCATTTTAATAATACCTAGACTATGGGCAGAGTGACATAAAGGAAACCCGTGAGTCAAAACATCTATGGTAGGAAAAATACAGGTGACCTATAAAGTCCTTCACCAACTTTCCTGAAGACTTCATGCTTGGACCTTATAAATCACGGGCGCCTGTCCCGCAGGCCGGGCCAGCCGCACTGCAGAGGGCTGCCCATCTTTAAGAGGTCTGGGAACACAATGGCTTGTTGATGCAGGGTATTTATGCAGAATTTCCCACATCAATCTTGGTGTAAAAAGAGAGGTGATGTCATCAAGAGGCAAAACAAGTATCATCTGTAGAAAATCCTAAGCAGCCTCTGGGACAGAGTCACACATGTTTATTTATTCAAGGGCACGTGAATTGTAAGATGAACATTGGAGCTGTAAGACCAGGAGCTTTCAAAGTGTCCAGACCCTCTGACCCAGAAACCATTCCCCTTCCAGGAATCTCCCCTAATGAAATCATCAGGGAGGTGCAGAGAGAGGCACAGAGATAGATGTTTATAGTCTGACCTCTGGAATGGTATCTAGAAAAGGAAAAGAATACCAACACCTTCTGCTTAATGTAGCTGAGAGGTGGTTAGGCACACTGAATTACGTCCACATGATCAGTGTTTTGCAGCCATTAAAGCCGATTATTTGGTTCCTCTCCAAAGTGGCCTTACAGAGACAGAAAGAAAGGGAGAAAGGGGTGGGGAGAATAAGAGGGGGTGCGAGGGAAGGAGGAAGACAGGGAGAGAGGGAGGGAGGGAGGAAGGAGGGAAAAGAAAGGAAGTGATCATTTGGGTTCCACCCCCTTCCTTTCTCTTCCTGATTATTTGAATCTAAAAGCCACCAAGTGTGGCTAAGCAAGGCGGCCATCTGCAGAAGGTGAGGGCAGGAGGTCTGGAGATAAGGAGCATGTCCAAACAGGGTAATGGCCATGGCAGGGGTGGCCCCGCCCAGGGTGTCTCACCAGGTGGGGTGAGAAGGGGACCATGCAGGGAGGCAGTGTTGATGGCAGCCTCGCCTGGGGATTCAGAGCCTTCGTGGGTGAGGGAACTGTCCTCATGAGCAGTGGCGCCTGCAGTGGGTCAGCCCAGGGTGCTGGAATCACACTGGGGTGAGGAAGGCCCCCATACAGGAGGAAGGGAGACGTGTCCCAGCACGTCGGGTCAGAATGCGAGTGGGTTAGAGGCCATCCACGTGATTGGAGGGTGGATGACAGTGGCAGTGATAAGAGACTGGTTACTTTCAGAAGCATCAAGCAATCTGGTATACACATTCTGGGTTTCTCATTGTCCAAGAAGTGTTATAAAAAATGAAAAGGCAGCAAATCAGTGTGAATTCATGAAGAGAGAAAGGGGGAGAGAGAGAGAAAAAATGAAGAGTGTGTGTGTGTGTGTGTGTGTGTGTGTGTGTGTGTGTGTGTACATCCATACTCTAGCTCTGTCCACTGAGAGCATCTAGGAGCAACAAGAGCTCAATTGCAATGAGTATCTTACCAAGTAGATCTTGGTTTCTAACTACCATCCTCTATTAAAAGGAACCAGAGGTTCGTGGAGAAATGGCTTCTGGAAGAGAAATTGCTATAGGCCCAAGCACTCCTGCACATTCCTGCTTTCCATGCCCACTCCTTTTCAGGCCTGTCTTAGGGTTATGTTTGCAGTGAGCAACTCTACAGAGCCAGTGATGTCTCCTTCCAGGATAAGGACCAGACTTGTTTAATGCTTGCTATAAAAGTGGTGGATTTCCCAACCTCAGTGTTCTTTGGTTGCCATGCAAACATACTCCATGCATGACATCCATCTAGGTCATCATATTGCTCCCATTGGACAGGAGGAGGGGGAGGAAGGAAGGCATAAAAATCAATAAAGTGTAATTTCCTGTATTGTGAGTAATAAAAGTCCTTTGTTTCTGATTCAAGAGTCTCCTGTATTCTGCAAACATCCACAAAATACTAAGAGACTCTTATTAGCTTGTAAATAAAGTAAAGTCAGATCCCAGACCCATCGTGGACTGATTCCAGGGCTGGACCAGGAAAAGTATGAGACAACCCTGAAATACCTTTTACCAGAAATAAAGAAGTGCTCAGAGAAAGACGGGGACATGTCTAAAAGTATACAGAATGCAGGGTGACAGGGCTCTCACTGACCAAATCTAGGACAATTGGATCATCAAATAAATGATGATAGCAGCAACTGATTATAACCGACTGAGTAAGATAAGAACCCCTAACTTCAAATTGATAGAAATAAATAACTCCAATTAACCAGTGATATTTCTTATGCTGAAAATAAAAAGGACAGAAGAACTTTTAGAAGACATGGACAAAATGATCTACTCTACATATCGAATGAATGACATGAATTCTTTTGTGTTTGTTTATCAGAATCCATTCCCCATTTTCCAATAGGTGCTTGTGGTTCTCTCCTCCTCCCTTGGGCCATGAGCTCCAGATGAAGCTCAGTGGAGCACATGACTCTGTCCTGACCCGTCAAATCTGCCATGTTTTTGGCCGCTGGAACCAGTTCAGGAATAAGCACTTGATCTAGCCTGTTCAATTAAGTGAATCTCAAAAGTTTTGTGGGGAGGAGGCAACTCTTACTCTTTTCCATTGGGCTTGAACTTACGAGGGTGTGAGTTTAGAGCTGCTCAGCCATCTTGTCACCATAAGAGAAGAGTCTGGAACTTTTATGGACACCACGTAGAGCCTGTGGGGAAAAAAAGCTGTTGTACAGACTTGTCCTGTTACCTGTTGAATATACTTGGTATTTTTATACCTTATGAATCTTTTTTCCCTAAGGAATCCAGAAACATATTCCTCTGGCCCCCTTTGCGCCTAGCCACAGATCTTCCAGGTGACACCAATAAGATGTATTCATGCAAACTGTGAATATCAAATAAGAAAAAATAGAAAAAGAGGCTCTGTTCAAAAATCCATGTTGCTGGAGAATGTAGCACCAGAAGCATCTGGTTGCAAGGGTGATGGTGGTGGTGGTTAAAAAAGTCAAATTACTGGAATAGAAATAGCATCAGTGTCAGTAGCAGTAGTGAAGATGTCAGAAGTTCAGTTCCTGGCAGCATTGCAATATACAGAATTTAGTGTTTGGTGGTAGCAGTGGCAACAGTTTTCTCAACAGATCAGTTCCCCAGCACTTTTAAGAACATTATTTTTAGAAACTTAGCTTTGAACCTGATTCTTCTGCCATAACAACAATTCTAAATTACTTGATATTTTTAAACTAATCTCCATTTCTGCTTATTAAGCCAGAGTCAATTTCTGTTGCACAAAACTAAAAGTCTTCTCTGATTAAAACAGTTTTTAAAATTGGTACCAGGAGCAGGGTAATAAAAGTAACAGAACCTAAAATGTGTCAGAAGAAGGATCTAATCATTACTCACTGAAGCTGATGACCCTTTTTATGCATTCTCAAACATATGGCCAAATTATTGCCTGTTTGCCTTAAGACTTCATGTCTACCGAGGTTATAGAGTCCAAATAAATTACTGGGAAATTCCAGAATATTAATCCATGCTGACTGCTTCCTTCCATTTTTAACAAAGTCCTACAAGAGAGATAATCTCAGATAAGAGCTAACTAGTCTGCAAGCTAGTGGAAGAGATATAACTTTGCCAAGGAGGTACCATCTGACTGTAGCCTCTAGTCTAAATGAACTGAGAATCCCATGATTTGAAGTCTTATGGGTTGAAAAAGCTCAAGTAACAGCATAAGCAACAGCAGTAAAGTTACGGTGTTAGCAGGAAATTAGATCAGTGCCCAAGCTGTTGTCTAGCACCTTCCCTCAAGAGTTTCCTGCCAAGTAAACAGGGAGCACCAACAGGCAAAGATCAAATTAATGGAGGTGTTTCTCTACCCAAGATTACTATTTTAAATTGCCCCCAGAAAATCAGCCAATAAAACCAAGGGCTAGAAGGTTGGGCAGAACACAAAGAGAGACAGCTAACAAAATGAGACTATTTACACTTATATACTATGTCTAGATGAAATCTTTTACTGTTGTTCTTACATATGGACATCTCTAAAATCAAAGATTGGGTCTCTGTTACATTTTGAGGTATGTATATTTCCAAAACAATCTGAGTCTGGCCTACGATCGCCTTAAACACTAAAAATAATCCTTGGAGGTCAAACTTACACCAAGAAGGCACGGGCTTTGAAAGCTGTGTTGTCCCTAGGAAAAGGTATCAACCCCAATATCTTTCAGATGTAGCCAAGGTAACAGACAGGCAGTATCCTCCCACATCTGGACCTGATGGGTAGACTGCACATCATTGCTCAGAGATCCTGGACCTCAAGATAGATAAGATAACTGCTTTTGGACTTTGGACTGTTCATAAAGTAAATGTATCAAAAGAAAGACATGTGGATGTCAGGTAACTAAAGGGATGACTATGGCAGACATTTTAAATCGACCACCTAAAAGTCACTCACAACTTTCTTCCTTATTTTCCTCAATTAGCAAAACTAAAACGTATTCTTCCCAGACTCCTTTGCAGCCAAGGGTGGTTATATTACCCAGTTCTGAGCAATACAATGTAAGGAAAACTGCTGGATGGGGTTTCCAGGAAAGCTTTTTCAAAGACAGAGACTAAGCTGACATAATTAAGGCAATTAACATTTTCCTTTTAAAATCATCAAAAGCATTACATACAAAGCTGAAGTCTCCTTTGACTACCTTTCAACACTGGTCTTTTACCCTCCCCCATCTCCTGTCATTAGTTTGGTGTGCACCCTTCTAGACCTTCCCTGCATCTACGCACACACGCATGCACACACACACACACACAAACACACACATACACACGCATAAGATATGTAATATTGTTGGAGGTTGTATAAGTGGTATTATTCTGAGAGTGTAATTCTGCAACTTGCTTTTTTCACTCAACAATATGTATTAGACTGGATGTGGTGGCTCACATCAATAATCTCAACACTTTGGAAGGTTGAGTCTGGGGGATAACTTGAATCCAGGAGTTAGAGTCCAGACTAGGCAACATCACAAGACCTTGTCTGTATATATAAAAAAAAAAATCAGAAAAATATTAGTCGGGTGTGGTGGCACACACCTGTAGTCCCAGCTACTCAGGAAGCTGAAGTGGAAAAATTGCCTGAGCTCAGGAGGTCGAGGCTGTGGTGAGCCATGATCCATCCATTGCACTCCAGTCTGGGCAACAGAGCGAGACCTCAACTCAAAAATAAAAAAGAAATATATATATATGTTTTGGAGATATATATATGTTTATTTATTTTATATATATATATACATTATATAATACATATATTAAAGCATTTTTTAATTTATGTACATTGAGAGTGTTTCCAATTTTACTATTTACTACTTACTCTTAGAAACAGCCCTGCAATGAAAGTTCTTGTATACAGCTCTTCATATACATGTATATCTCCAAGGTAGATGCTCAAAAGTGTAATTTCTGGGTCATAGGCTATGCACATTTTTTATTTTAATGTCCTTTTAAAAATTTTTAAAAGATCCTGCCAAATTTCCCTCCAAGGTGGCAGAACAAATTTATAGTCTCTCAGCAGTACATGAGAATTCTCCACATTCTCACCAGCTTAATTTTTTTTTCAGTCTGCGGGTAAGAAATGGCTTCTAGTTGTGTTCATTTGCAATTTTCTGATGAGCAGTGAGTTCTGCTTCATTTTTCGGACTCTCTCACTGGGGCTTTTTCTGGCCTTGGCAGCTCAGTAGGTCCATATCAAGGATCTGCATCCTGTAGCAGAAATGTGTCTGGAGTGAGAACAGCAGAGTTAGGTCTTAATCTCTTTGCTGTTGTAACTCAGGGAAGTTAATGAGAGTGGTGTGGAGATTAAATGAGACAATGCATAGAAGGGATTCAGCCCAATGCCTGGCACGTCAAGAGTACCCAATAAATGCTAGCTATCCTCACCAGCCTCGTTATGAGTCATATGACCACCACTTCCACTTTTCTGGAGTGTGATAGGTAGCTACTGACATGGCTTCCAATGATTCTCATCCTCGATGTTCACACTCTTGTATAATACCTTCCCTTGAGTGTGGGCCCGGCCCAGTGTCTTCTTTCTAACAGATGGAATGCACCAACAGTGATGGAATGTCACCTCCATGGTTAGTGTATAAAAGATTGTGGCTTCCAGGCTGGGTGTGGTGGCTCACGCCTGTAATCTCAGCACTTTGGGAGACCAAGGCAGGAGGATTACTTGAGGCCAGGAGAGTGAGACCAGCTTGGGTAACAAAACAAGATCACATCTCTATAAAAAAATAATATAAAAATTAGTTGGGTGTGGAGGCATACACTTCTAGTTCCAGCTACTAGGGAAGCTGAGGTGGTAGGATCACTTGAGCCCAGGAGGCTGAGGCTGCAGTGAGCTAGGACTGTGGCACTGCACTCCAGCCTGGGCGACAGAGTAAAGCCCTAACAGAAGAAGGAGGAGGAGGAGGAGAAAGAAGAAGGAGGAAGAGGAGGAGAAGGGAGAGGAGGAGGGGGTGAGGAAGGGAGAGGGGACAATGATGACTGTGGTTCCTATCTTGCTGGCATGTTCCTATTGCCTTCTCACTCTGTACACTTTGATGAAGCAAGCAGCCATTGGAGAGGTCCACATGGCAGAGAACTGAAGAGCCTCTAGCCATCAGCCAACAAGGAACCAAAGCCAACAGCCTACAAGGAGCTGCATCCTGCCAACAACCATATGAGTGAGCTTGGAAGCAGATCCTTCCCCAGTCCCGCCTTCTGATGGCTACAGCCCTGGATGACACTTTGAGTGCAAACTAGAAGAGACTGGAGCAGAGGACGCAGCCAAACCATGCTCAGATTCCACCTACAGAAATTATGAGATGATAAATGTGGCTATTTCAAGATACTACATTTTTGGGGTGATTTGTTACACAGCAACAGCTGACTCATATAGAATGTAAATTTCTTAAGGGACCCAGCTCCACTGACTGTCTTTCTCGATCAGTAACATAAAACTCAAATCTTCCCCAAAAACCATGGCAATGGTGGATATTTTACTGAAATAAACCGAATGGTTCCCCAAGACAAGAAGGTGCTGTGAGTTATTTGGAAGAAAAGGCTGCTGAGTAATTTCGTAGCCCTTGGATTGATATGCCACCCCTTCTTTGCAAAAGTAAGAGCAGCGTGGTATGACAGCAGGGTCAAGGAGCTTGGCTTTCAATTTCAGTTCCTCAAGGTGCACCTTGGACATGTCACTTCTCCTCTCTAAGCCTCCATTTCCTCAACCATCAAAAGAATTTTTTAAAAAGAAAAGAAAAGAAAATAGGTGGGCTGACGCCTATAATCCCACAACTTTGGGAGGCAGAGGCAGGAGGATTGTTTGAGCCCAGGAGTTCGAGACAGCCTGGGCAGCATAGCGAGACCTCATCTCCTAAAAAAAAATAATATAAATTAGTCAAGTGTGGTAGCACATGCCTGTAGTCCCAGCTACATGGAAGGCTGAGGCAGGAGGATCACCTCAGCCCAGGAGGTTAAGCCTGCCATGAGCCAGGATCATGCCACTGCACTCCAGCCTGGGTGACAGACTGAGACCTAGTCTCAAAATAATAATGAAATAAAATAATTTTAAAAAGAAAACAAGGTCGGGCGCAGTGGCTCAAGTCTGTAATCCCAGAATTTGAAAGGCCAAGGTGAAAGGATTGCCTGAGCCCATGGGTTCAAGACCAGCCTGGACAACTTGGTGAGACCTCATCTCTACAATAAATCAAAAAAGTAGCTGGGCGTGGTGGCATGAGCCTGTAGTTTCAGCTACTTGGAAGACTGAGGTGGAAGGATCGCCTGAGCCCAACTTGTCAAGGCTGCGGTGGCCGAGAGCATGCCACTGCACTCCAGCCTGGACGACAGAGTAAGCATCCAACTCAAAAAAAAAAGGGGAAAAAAAAGCAACCTCCCTGCCCTCACGTGGTTTTCTTGAGGAGCTGCAGAGATAGATGACATAATACACAGCAGGCACAGATACTGCTTCTTCCAAGACTTTTTTGACCTTGAGAATTCTGCCCCCTCACAACCAGACAAAACACTAAAAAACACGCCCCTGAAATGGTAAAGGAGAAAACACCAGCTCCGTTGAGTTCATTTGAGAAGAGAAGGGAGGCCCAGCTTTTGCTACAGGATTAAGAATAAAAGCCAGTGAGGAGTAGGAAGCCACTCAGGAAGGGACAAGTGTCAGAAGGGACTGTTATCAAAATTGCAGTAAACGTTCGCCCTCTCTTTAGCCTCAGAAAGAAAAGAGAGCGAGATGTGGAGAGTGAGGGCTGCTTTTTCTTTTAACTTTTCAGCTAATCTCCTCAGTTGCCTTCTAAGTCATTGAAGGCTGAGAAGTGAAGGTCTGTTGGCTTCGGGGGGGACCTTATCTGGGGCACCTTTCCTACTTTTTTCCAAAAGAAATACTCTCAAAAAACCACAACCCTGCACCTGTTTCCCTTCATTTAAGGGCCCAGAAAGTGATGTTTTCAATTAGTAGATGCCTTTCTTTCTAAACTTGATCTCAAGACAAAGTTTTAAAGCTAAAATATCAATTTTCTTCACCGCCCTCCCCCAGACAAAAGGATATGAGAGGAAGCATCCGTGGCTTCTGCCTCTTTTACGGAATTTTTCCCTGTATTGTTCAAGTTTTTCCTTCTGTGGGAGCACAGATCCTTTGAAATAGGAGTGAGAAACAGCCCCAGCCCAGTGCTGGCTGTGGCCCAGACAGCGGAGGCTCGTCTGAGGATGGTTCAGGAAGTGCTGGCGCTGGTGGCTTGGTTTCAGCTTTGGCCGAAGCCCGCCTCTGTCTGCTCTCCTCCCGTTCAGAGGAGTCCCGTCTAGACAGTCCAACTGGCAGATTATTTCCACTTCATCTCTGCTCCTTCCCACCCCCTCTGGTGAGTGGCAAGGGCTCATCAGTAGGAATATCTGCATTCTCTGAATCCAAGATGACCGGCGGGGGAATGGAGAGGACCGGAGGATGGGGGAAATGGGGAGGAAGAGGTGGGTGGAGAGGACGAGGTGGACGGAGAGGAAGAGGTGGACGGGGAGGACACCTTTTGTGTTGCAAAAAGAAGGCACAGCAGGGAACACCTGTGTGGGCCATTCCTACCCTGCAGGCCCTCTTTGGGTGAAAGCAGTTTTGAAAACCAACCAGGCAGATGACTTTTTTAAATGCAGGGAGGGGTTTAAGAAATCACAGCTGGTATCTGCAGGTTTGGGCTATTCTCCATCAGAACAATGTGATCAATCCAATCCCCCAAGATTGACAGCGGAAGGGACAGGGCTCCTTCCCACCAACCATCAGCAGAGCCCAGCCCTCTGGTTAAGGTGGCCAGAGTCAGCCAATGAACACACAGCATGCCCAGCTCAATTTGATTTCAGGTAAACACCATTTTCTTTTATTTTTGTTTTTTTCTTTTCCTTTTTTTTTTTTTTTTTTGAGTTGGGGTTGTGCTCTGTCACCCAGAGTGGCAGGTGGCGTGCAGTGCCACAATCCTGGCTCATCACAGTCTTGACTTCCTGGCTCAAGTGAGCCTCCTACCTCAGCCTCTCATGTAGCTGAGACTATGGGCACGCAACACCATGCTTGGCTAATTTTTTTATTTTTTGTAGAGATGAGGTCTCACCATGTTGCCCAGGTTGGTCTTGAACTCCTGGGCTCAAGCAATCCTCCCACTTTGGTTTCCCAAAGTACTGGGATTATAGGTTTGAGCCACTGCATTGGGTCTATTTTTTTCTACTAAAGTTTTTAATAATAATAATAATTATTATTATTATTATTATTATTATTATTATTATTATTATCTGGAACTCAAATTGAACTGGACATGCTATTTTTTATCCAGCAATCCTACCTGTGGAAAAGCTGACTCTAGAAGGAGAGATCCAAAGACACAGAGTGAGAGGTGGCTCCCAGGGACTTCCATGCGGTCAAGAGTCCAGGGGCAGACCAAGACCCAGAGTTGGTGGCACCGTGGTGGGAGCACGTACCCCGTGGCAATGGTGCCAGTAGTAGCCTGTGAAGGAGACCATCACTGGTCGGGGTCTTTGTCCTGTTTCCATTTCCTCCTTCCTGTGTAAGGTTCACCTCCAACCTTCCTCAAGATCCAGAAAGCTACCCAATGATCATCCAGGAGATTCCTAATCATGCATTTTTTTATTGTGGCTTTCCATCTGTATTCCCTGTCCCAGTTTCGGTCCCAGCACAGGCAGGGATCAGAACTGCCATCCTGACCTCAGTCCCTCAAAAGGGGTCAGGGAGGCCACTTCTTGGGTGGACGTGAGGCGGCTCTGCTTGTCCTTGACCTTGGAGAGCTCAGCCCTGCTGCGGAAATGTTTGTGAGTGGCCCTGGTCTCCTTCTCAACCGCTGCTCATGGGCTATCAAGGAAAGAGGCCACTTGTCACCCGGATTTTAGTGCAACTCAGGCGCTGCTGTCCCAACACTCACTGCACCTTACTCGCCTCTGAAGGCCGGTGCTGGCAGTGCCTCACAGCACAAAGGCAGTGCCTCATGCCTATAATCCCAACACTTTGAGAGGCCAAAATGGAAGAATTGCTGGAGCCCAGGAGTCCAAGATCAGCCTGAGCAACATAGTGAGACCCTGTCTCTACAAAAAAATTTTAAAAATTACCCAGGCATGGTGGCATGCACCTGTAGTCCTAGCTACTCGGTAGGCTGAGGTAGGAGGATCGCCAAGGACCAGGCAATCAGGGCCTCTGCCTCCTTTCTTTGCCAGTAAAGAGTCTCCCTTCCAGCCTACCTGAGAGTGTGTCGATGGAGCCACTTGCTAAAGAATTCGGTGGGGCATAATGGGAAAAAAATATTTGCAAGCTATGCATCTGACAAGGGCCTAGCATCCAGAATCTACAATGAACTCAAACAAACTGAAAGGAAAAAAACAACCCCATTAAAATGTGGGCAAAGGACATGAACAGACACTTCTCAAAGGAGGACATACAAACAACCAAGAGACACATAAAAAGTGCTCAGCCTCACTAAGTGTCAAAGAAATGCCAATCAAAACTACAATGAGATACCACCTAACTCAGTAAGGGTGGCCATCATTAATAAATCAAAAAACAACAGATACTGGCGAGGATGCAGAGAAAAGGGGTTGCTTCTACACTGTTGGTGGGAATGTAAGCTAATTCAACCTCGTGGAAAGCAATGTGGCAATTTCTCAAAGAACTAAAAATTGAGCTTCCATACGACCCAGCAACCCCTCTCCTGGGAACATACCCAAGGAACATAAATAGCTCCATCAAAAAGACACTTGCACATGCATGTTTATTGCAGCACTATTCACAGTAGCAAAAACATGGAACCAACCCAGATGCCCATTGAAAGTGGACTGGATAAAGAAAATGTGGTACAAGCCGGGCTCGGTGGCTCAGCCTGTAATCCCACGCCTTTGGGAGGCTGAGGTGAGTGGATTGCCTGAACCCGTGGGTTTGAGACCCGCCTGGGCAGCGAGACATCATCTCTACAATAAATCAAAAAAAATCAGCCGGGCGTAGTAGCACACGCCTGTAATTCCGGCTACTTGGAAGGCTGAGGCAGAAGGATCGCCAGAGCTCAGCAGGTCGAGGCTGCGGTGGCCGGGAGCGGCCACTGCACTCCAGTCTGGGCGACAGAGTGAGACTCCAACTCAAAAAAAAAAGAAAATGTGGTACATAAACACGATGCAATATTATGCCGCCATAAAGAAGAACAAATTCATGGTCTTTGCAGCAACTTGGATGCAGCTGGAGACCATCATACTAAGTGGACTATCACAGAAACAAAGAGCTGAATACCGCATGTTCTCATTCATAAGCTGCCCTGAACACTAGTTACACTAGCACAAGAGTGGGATCTGCAGACACTGGGCACTGCTGGAGGGGGAGGGGTGCATATGACAACACAAGGGGTAGCTGGCCAACGACCAGGGGGAGTGAGGGCCAGCTAGAAACCCAAACTCCACCTGCATAAAGCCTACTTATGTAGCAAATTCTCACTTGTACCCCATAACTCGAGAATAAAAATAAAAAAAAATTCTGTGGGGCACAAAGCAGGAGCACACAGCACCTGTCAAACTGGAAGGGGCATCTGCCCCTCCAGCTTATTCCTGGGGGCCTCCCCATAGCCGACCCGGGACCACCCATCACCGGGTAATGTGGACCTTCCATCCCTCTTGCCACTGTCTCCTCCATAAAACACCCTGTCTACAAAACCAGGGTGGAGCCCGAACTGGCCCACTCTCTGGCAGTATTGAAGGGCCACCACCAGGCGCTAGCAAACCATATTCCCTCCCTTTTCCTGGAAAGGGGCCCAAACCCAGCCCCAGCCTAAAATGACGACCTGGCAAACAAAGGGGGCACCTGAAACGGCACCTTCTGGGCTCTTCTTCCACAGTCCGGTTCACCTTTTCCCACGCCCGCAAAAAACCCACCAACCTGGATGGAGCTCTGCCAGCTCACCAATAATCGACTGACAGGTCGCCCTAAGCCCCCATAAAGGCTGGAGCACCCTTGCCTCGGCGCTACAACCTGACCCTCGGGTCCTGTAGCCACCGCGTTTGACCCATTAAATCTCTTGGCCTTAACGGGTGTTGAGTTTCACTGTGCGCCACCATCTTTCATTGGTGCCATGACTCGGATCGCTTTCCCCTCGCCCTCAGGTGAGACCCCGTTCTGGCACCAGCGGGACTCACCCCTTAAGGCCTTCGCCCACTTTCTTGAATGCCAGCGCTGCATCCATCACTGGCCCTCAGATTGGTAAGTGCCCCTAACTGGAAAACCTAAAACCTTGCCCGGGATAACCAGAGGAAACTGACCGTTGATCGTCCGGTAGTTCTTTCAGCCCCAGGAGGGGGGGGGGGTGGAACCACACCCCGCCTAAGTCTTTAAGGCCACAGTGGACCCCTACTGGTTTTCCCCTCTCCCACCTAGGTCTTTAAGGCCACAGCAAACCCCAACTGATTTTCCCCTCCCTTGGCCGTCAGGAATTTCGAGTCTGCTCCCTCCCGCCGTCCGGCTTTGGGTATCCACCGTGTTAAAAATTCCTGGTACCGGGTTGCCCTCAACCTCCTCAATTCTCCAAGAGAATCGCGGGTTGTAATAACGTCCTGTGACGACAGGCTTTATTGCAACCGACTCATATCCTAACAGCCGGCTGTGCAGGGGACGCCCTGCTCAGCCCCAGCTGTTAAAATGGGAAACTCGTCATCCCTGCCGGCCGACTCTCCCCTCAAATGCCTCTTAGACAACCTCTCCACTCTCTCACTCCCGACATTAAACTCAAGCGTTTAATTCACTTCAGTACCCAAGATTGGCCTACCTATCGCTTAAACAACCAAAATAAGTGGCCCCTATTGGTCCCTAAACCCCGACATTATACGGGACCTCTATAACTTCTGCAAGCATTCAAAAAGTGGGCAGAGATTCCCCCCCTCCCCCGTCCCGCTTACACCGCCACCTCCTTCCTCTGTCTCTGACTTCAATCCAGCAGATAAACCTCCTCCCTATTGGCAACCCCATCTACCCCCGCAGCTTCCTCTCCCATCCGCCTCTTCTCAAAGGTCTGCTCTTTCTCAACCCACTCCTTATCCGACCTCCTGTGCCCAGACCTCTTCCACTCAGGCCCCTCCGGTATCTGCTCCTGCCTAACCTCTCGTCCTGCCTCTTCTATATCAGACTCTTCCTCCCAGCCCGCCATCTCTAATTCCTCTGTCCTCAGCTCCAGTTGTTCCGGGCTCCCCTCCCCCATCCACTTCCTTCCCTGCTGTCACTCGTTTGGACCCTTTCTCACCGCCGGGGTCCACAGTCTTAGTTACCCACTTTATCACCCAATCCACTCCGGACATCCGGCGCAAGCTTAAAAAGGCAGAGGAGGGCCCCCAGACTCCACTCTGAGACCTGGTAAATATGGCCTTTAAAGTTTATACTGCCCGAGAGGAAAAAAGCCCAGGCCGTGCGGGCCCAGAGCTAAAACAGAAAGTGGCCCTTCAAACCCAAGCCCTGGTCGCTGCCCTGCGGCCAGCTCAACAGGGGCCTCAAAGCCCCCATCCCAGGAAACAGTCCAAGACCCAAACACCTTCGGGAGCCTGCTTCAGGTGTGGCCAGGAAGGCCACTGGGCAAAACAATGCCCAACCCCAGACCACCAACCCAACCTTACCTGGTCTGCAGACAAAAGGGACATTGGAAGTTTGAGTGCCCCATGGGGGAAAACCATCCCCCGGCAAGAGTTTTGTGGGGGGCCGGCTCCCCCAATGGGCCCCTCGCCAAAGCTCCTGGGCCCCCCGGACGACTAAAGCTGCCTGAACTCAAACACCCCAATCACCCTTGCCGAGCCCAGGGCCACACTATGGGTAGCAGGTAAGTCCATCTCCCTTTTGGTGGACACAAGGACTACCTATTCTGTTTTACTCTCCTTCCACGGGCCTTTACATCCTTCTCAGGTCTCGGTTGTGGGTGTCTCGGGGGTGCCCTCCAAGTCACTGGAGATGAGTCCGGTGTCCTGCCTTTTGAAGGCTGTCCCTTCACCCATTCTTTCTTAGTTATCCCATCCTGCCCAGCCCCTTTGCTGGGACAAGACATTCTGTATAAGCTCGGGACACCTATCTGCCTCACCTCACACCAAGTTCCCCCAACTCCGCTCCTGACCCTCACCTGTGCTGTCTTCCCCCCCGAAACCTTCATCCGATTTCCCCATTTCCCCCCCAAAAAAGTTAATCCAGTAGTCTGGGACACTTCCACTCCTGTGGTGACCAATCACCACAACCCAGTCCTCATTCGCCTTAAAAATCCCTGTTGCTTCCCTTCCAGGCCTCAATTTCCTATCTCACACGCCTATCACAAGGGCCTCCAGCCCATTGTTAACCGGCTGCTCCTCCAGGGTCTTCTGGTTCCTACCAACTCCCCTTATAATACTCCCATCCTCCCAATAAAAAGCCGTCTGATACTTATTGACTGGTGCAGGATCTGCAAATAATCAACTCTGCCATAATACCACTGCATCCAGTGGTCCCTAACCCGTATACTCTCCTATCTCAGATACCCCCCACTACCACTCATTTCACAGTCCTGGACCTTAAGGATGCCTTCTTCACCATCCCCCTACATCCAGACTCCCAGCCACTCTTCGCCTTTACTTGGGAGGATCCAGACACCCACAGGACCCAACAATTAACCTGGACGGTCCTGCCTCAGGAATTCCATAATAGTCCCCACCTCTTTGGCCAGGCGTTGGCCGAGGACCTATCTTCTTATGACTCTAGGTATAACACTCTCCTCCAGTATGTAGATGACCTCCTCCTGTGTAGCCCCTCCAGGGAGGTCTCTCTCTGGGATACGGCCTCCCCCCTTAACCTTCTAACAGGGTCTCCCCTTCCAAAGTTCAACTCTCTACCCCACAAGTCACCTACCTAGGGGTGGCCCTGACCCCCACCTCCAAGGCCCTCACGGCAGACCACACCACCTCCATCAGGAAATTCCTACTCTCCATCTCAAGTGCTAAAATCTTGTCGTTCCTTGGGCTGGTGAGCTTCTTTAGGCATTGGGTCCCCCATTTCGCTATACTTGCTAAACCGCTATATGCTGCAGCTAAGGAAACTCCCACTAGCCCCCTCACATCTCCCTCAGCTACAGCCCACACCTTCAAAACTTTGCAAAACGCGCTCCTAGCCCCCGCCTCCCTTCCCGCTTATGCTTCCTGACTTCCGCAAGCCTTTCCTCCTGTTCACCGAGACTGGGATCCTCACTTCACTTTTACAAGCAGCTCTCCTCCCAGCTGATCGAGGACATACAACAGGTTCTAGACTTACAAACACAACTAGATTCCCTGGCTGATACAGTCCTACAAAATCGACGGGGACTAGACCTGCTTACAGCAAAAGAGGGGGAAATATGCTTATTTCTTAGGAAAAAATGCTGCTTCTATGCCAATAAATCAGAGATAGTCAAGGACAGAATTAAACAATTACAAAAAAAGCCTCCAAAAAACGGAGAAAAGACCTGACCGGAGGCCCATTCTCAGGATGGTGGCAACCCCAACTCCTAATGTGGCTTCTCCCTGTTCTAACTCCAATTGTCATATTTATCCTCTTGTCAATGGCCCCATGTGTTTTTAGGTTTCTCCAACAGCGCCTGGCAGAGCGCTCTCAAATAATGGTCAACCAACTACTGTTACATTCCTACTCGCCCCTTCTGTCCAAACCACCTCCGGCCCCATACCAGCCTTAACCCCCCTCCACGCCGCCCCTCCCCAGCAGAAAATAGCTAGAATGAGCCGGCGCCCCTATGATCAAAAGGCTACAGACTTCTAACCTTGTCTTCTCATTTCAGACATGCTCGCCTTAAAGTTTACCCCTACTACCTACCACTCAGATTCTCAGCGTCTCTTAACCACCTTCTTCGTGACAGTTGGCTCCTCCCTTTCCCGTGTCCACTCAACGACTGGCCCGGACCAGCTTGCCGTTTTCCACCTACAAGGCACCTTCCAGGACTTCCACTCAAATGAATTTTTTTCTTTTGGCGCCTACTTGTGGGGTCTCATGTGGCTTGGCCTTTCACCCACCTCACCCACTGACGCCCATTGTCAGCAGGAAGCAGCTAGACAGATAAACGCCGCCCCTCTCCCGTATAACCAAAGAGGTGGGAATGAAGGGCCACCGCCAGGCGCTAACAAACCATATCCCCTCCCTTTTCCTGGAAAGGGGCCCAAACCCAGCCCCCGCCTAAAATGGCGACCCGGCAAACAAAGGGGGCACCTTCCGGGCTCTTCTTCCACAGTCCGGTTCACCTTTTCCCGCGCCCGCGAAAAACCCACCAACCTGGATGGAGCTCTGCCACCCGACCAATAATCGACTGACAGGTTGCCCTAAGCCCCCATAAAGGCTGGAGCGCCCTTGCCTCGGCGCTACAACCTGACCCTCAGGTCCTGTAGCCACCGTGTTCGACCCATTAAATCTCTTGGCCTTAACGGGTGTTGAGTCCCACTGTGCGCCACCGTCTTTCAAATATGCTCCCAGTTGCTATCCCTCGCTGAGCCTGGTCTTTCTAGTCTGTAAAATGGGGGTAATAAATGAATCTAACGTGTGGGGTATAGATGCAGACACAGTGAAATGAGGCATGTGAAGCACTTGGTGCAGAGGATATCCCCAGCCTTCCTCGTGCCCTCGCTTGCATGATAGGAACCTTTGCCAGTCGCTGGAAGCAGAGTGTGCCATGTGTGCCAGAGATGGTGGTCTTGTTCTCCCCACCCACGCCACAAGCCCCCTGACAGTCCCTACAGGATGCCACACAGAGCAGTCTCAACCAATGCCGGATAGCAATGAACCGTAATAACAATAATAATTGCTCCAGCCAGATGCAGTGCTCACACCTGTAATCCCAGCACTTTAGGAGGCCAAGGCAGGAGGATTGCTTGAGCCCAGGAGTTCGAGATCAGCCCAGGCAACATAACGAGACCTCATCTCTACAAAAAATAAAAAAATTAGCCAGGTGTGGTGGCATACACCTGTAGTCCCAGCTACTTGGGAGGCTGAAGCTGAAGGATCTCCTGAGTCTAGGTGGCTGAGACTTTGGTGAGCCATGATTATACCACTGCACTCCAGCCTGGGCAACAGAGTGACACCCCTACTTAATAATAATAATAATAATAATAATAATAAATCCCATTAATTTAGTGTCTGTATTTCCCAGGAACTGCAGAGGGCATAAAAATAAAATAAGGCTGGGTACGGTGGCTCAAGTCTGTAATCCCAGCACTTTGGAGGGCCAAGGTAAGAGATTTGCCTGAGCCCAGGAGTTCCAGACCAACCTGGGCAACTTGGCGACACCTCATTTCTATAATAAAATCAAAAAATTAGCCGGTGTGGTAGCACGTGCCTGTAATTCCAGCTACTTGGAAGGCTAAGACAGAAGGATCATCTGAGCCCAGCAGGTCGACACTGTGGCCATGAGTGTGACACTGTATTCCAGCCGGGGAGACAGTGAGACCCCAACTCAAAATAAATAAATAAATAAAATAAAATGACCAGGGAAAAAAGCCCACGCCCACCTTCATGAATACATGCTTTTTCTTTTTTTTGAGTTGGAGTCTCACTCTGTCACCCAGACTGGAGTGCAGTGGCCGCTCCCGGCCACCACAGCCTCGACCTGCTGGGCTCCGGCGATCCTTCCGCCTCAGCCTTCCGAGTAGCTGGAATTACAGGCGCACGCTACCATGCCCGGCTAACTTTTTTATTTTATTGTAGAGATGAGGTCTCGCCTGCCCAGGCAGGTCTCGAACCTGCGGGCTCAGGCAATCCACTCACCTCAGCCTCCCAAAGGCGTGGGATTACAGGCTGAGCCACCAAGCCCGGCTACATGCTTTTTCTTACATTCATCCTATGAAGAAAGTAATACAGCTGGGCCCATTTTTAGATTGGGAAACTGAGACTCAGAGAGGGTAAGGGACTTACCCAAGGCCACTCAGCTTAGAAGGTAAGTAAACTGGGATTCAAACCCAGAGACTCCAAGTCTGTCCCTGTCTTACTGCTTGGTTTCACTTGGGCTTCATGAGAAGGCTGTGAGGTCAGTGCCATTTTGCCAATAGGAAAGAAATAGAGGCTCGGTCAGATGAAGTCACTGGCCCAAGTCACCAGGTAGATCAGGTACAGAGCTCTCTGAGAATCCTGGCATGTCTGATTCCACAAGGCCGAGGTGCCCTCATCTTACTGCCACAAGGGTCACCTCTGAGCATCCCTGGAGGAAGTCAGCAGAGTGCAGAGCATTGAGCTGAGGGCCCCTCAGAACCCCTCTCTTGTTGAGGGAGGCCCCAGGCTCACCACTGTGCTGAGAAAGGCAGCTACACACCTACGGCAGCCTCTACCTTGATGTGTCACTGTCAGGGCAAGCCGAGGAGGCATCCGGGCAGAGACAGAACTCTCCTTATCCCCATTCTCGTACTTTCTTCCTGATTTTGGAGGGTTGATGGGTACCGCGTCAGCCACAGCCCCTCCTTGCTCAGCCCAGGCATGAGGTGGGAAGCCAAGCCCACTGGAGTGTTTGTTCAGCGAGTTCATATCTGCCGGAACAAAGCCCCCTGCTCCTCTGGGCTCCCCTCAGCAACTCCTGCCAACCAGTGAAGGGACGGCCCGAGCCCACACTTCACAGGCACCATTCAAGGCTTTTCAGAATGATTTGGTCCCTTCTAGAAAGTTTTTGTAACCCAAACTACCTTTTAAACTTTTATGTATTCATTTACTTTTTGAGACAGGGTCTCACTCTGTTGCCCAGACTAGAGTGCAGTGGCATGATCACAGCTCACTGCTGCCTCAGCCTCCTGGGCCCAGGCAGTCCTCCCACCTCAGCCTCCCAAGTAGCTGAAACTGTGGACATATGCTGCCATGCCCGGCTAGTTATTCTATTCTTTGTAGAGATGAGATCTCACTTTATTTCCCAGGCTGGTCTCAAACTCCTGGCCTCAAGTGATTCTCTCGTGTTGGCCTCCCCAAGTACTGGGATTACAGGCATGAGCAACTGCACCTGACCCAAACTACCTTTTTAATTTGTCCCTGCCAGCACCCCAGCTCGCTCCACACGTTAGGAGCATTAGTAGTCACGGAGGTTTCTCCAGTCTTGTCCTGCATGGCTTTGGAGCCAAGGTGGGAATTTCTGCTTACGTTGAAGAGACTAGCATCAACCTGACAGTTTTTTCTGTATTTGTTCCCTCTAGCTATTAGAATTGGACAGACCTGGGTGCAAACACAAGCACTATTCTTACAGGTGGTCATTTAATTAAAGAGAGACTATCTTAATAGTTTGCTAACTAGTTACCCAGTGTGTTACTCAGGAATTTAAGCTGTAAATGACAGAAATCTAACTCAACTAATTTAAGAAAAAGAAAGAAGGGGTGGGACTCTCAAAAGTCCAGGATAGTATTAACTTCAGTTTTAGGCCCTGCCAGATCCAGGAACTCAAAGTGAAGATTCAGGCTCTCACCCTATCTCTGTGTGTTTGTTTCTGTGGCAGCTTTTACTATGGGCTGAATTGTGCTCCCCCACCCCAAATTAATATGTTGAAATTCTAACCCCCAATATTTCAGATGTAACTGTATTTTGTGATAAGATCTTTAAAGAGGTAAATAAGGTGAAATGAGGTCATCAGGAGGACCTTAATCCAATAAGACTGTTGAACTTATAAGAAGAGGAGACTAGGACACAGACACAGAGGGAAGACCACTTAAAGACACTGGAAGAAGACAGCCATCTCTCTCCACGCCAAAGAGAGAGGCCTCAGCAGAAACCAACCCAGCCAACACCTTGATCTTGAACTCCCAGCCTCCAGAATTGTGAAGAAATAAATGTCTGTTGCTTAAGGCACCCAGTCTGTGGTTTTTTTGTTGGCTTGTTTTTGTCATGGCAGCCCAAGGACATTAACACAGCTCCATCCTTAGGCTGAAGGATGAACATCCTTAGGCTGTTCCATGGTAACAGCACAAACTCTTGCTCTTCAAGGTGGATATCCTCAGCTCCCCAATCTCAGTAGAAAGAATCACTTTTCCCCAATACGTCTAACAAAAACCTCAGAACGAGTCTCATTGACCTGCCTTGAGTCACATGCAGACTCCTGAGCCAATCCCTGTACCAGGGGATGTAAGAGGCTGACTGGCCAGACCTGAGTCACATGCCACCCCCTCCCCGGGGCATGGAAGAGGCTGATTGGCCAGACCTGTGTCACGTCCCACCCCTCCAGGGGGATGGAAGAAGCTGATTGGCCAGACGTGAGCCATGTGCCACCTCCTGTCTAGGGTGAAGTCTGAGGGGTCAACCCACGTGGACTGAGAGCAAGGGAGGGGGTGGGTCCCCTGGGTAAGAGCTAGGCAAAGGGAAAATCTGGTGCCCGGTGCCCGAGGATGAAACAGCAGGTGTCCACTCTCCCTACCTCTAGCCTACTCCCACCTTGCAAGTCATTCTCCACCCAGCTGCCCGACAGCTCTTTCTTCACTTAAACTACCTGAGCCCCTCAGTAAAGTTTCACATCCTGGCTCTGCCTGGCTCTCCTTCCCTTCCCCTCTCAGGACACCCCAATCCCTTATGCTCTTGGGGTGTGACAGGCACCCTCATCTGCTTGGGGCCCTATGTTGCTGCTTCCTCTTCCTCGAAAATGCCTCTACCCCTCCCCAAGGCCCTTGTTCAATATCACTCTCTCTGAGAACTCTCCCCTTTGGAGGTGAACCACCTCATTTCCACAGTAGAACTGACTATCATGGTGGGAAAGAGCTGGGCGTACTGCCTAGGTGCAGATCTGTTTTCTGTGTGAGCTTGGGCAAGTTACTTACATCTCTGTGCCTCCATTGCCTTAGTCTCTAATTCCTAGGGCTGTTGACAGAAACGAACGAGTTAAGACATGAAAAACACTTAGAACGGTGCATGGAAAATGCCTAGTAAGTATCAGCTGGTATGATTACCTCATGTTTGAACACACCTCTCCTGGGAATTACCTATTTGCCCATCTGTTTCTCTTATCGAGTCTGGGCTCTCCTCTGAAGGAGGGTTTTTCAGCCAGCTCGAGCTGCTAGAACAAAATACCAGAAACTGGGGAGCTTATACATAACAGAAATGTATTTCTCATGGTTCTGGGAGCTAGAAGTCTGAAATCAGGGTGCCAGCATGGTGGGGTTCTGGGTTAAGGCTGACTTCCCTTGTATCCTCACATGGCAGAAGGAGCCAGAGAGCTCTCCGGGGTCCTTTTTATGAAGGCACTACCCCCATTTATGGGCCTCCATCCTCATGACCTATCACCTTCCGAAGACCCACCTCCAAACACCATCACTTTGTGCATTCGATTTCAACATAGGAAAGTTGGGGGGAGGACATAAACCTTCAGTCCATAGCAGAGGAAACACTTATTCACCACGTGGGATCTCTGGTGCTTAATGGACATGTTACATCCCCAGCACAGAGAGGACACTGAGGATTTCAAACCCATGAGTGCAGGCATGAGTAAGGGACCAACCGAGTGAGCAAGTAAATGAGCAAGTGGGTTAACACGGAGGAAGAGTCTTAGACAACAGATGGAGAAACATTCTCCCTCGCTCCATCTCCAGAACTCCACCTGTCCTTGGAGCAACCCTCAGCCCTGAGCCAACCCCACCCCTCTCTCTCGAAACCACTTTCCTCCTCCCCCTCCTCCTACTTCATTCAGCTCAAGGGTGCAAACCACCAGGAAAACCCAAAGAACGTTCATGGGATAAATCACCCGATTACTAATCAGACCCATCCGTCCCACCATTCACCACTATTTTCCCTGAGAAAAGTAAACATGCCTCCTCCCCGCCGCCTGGCAGCGAGGGCCATTAGACCCAGGAAGGGCGCGTCTCCACAGTAGCTCAGAAACAACTGTAAAGTGGAAAAAGGCGGTGGATTTGGTGATTCAGTGGTCCTCAGGATAGCCAGTATGTGTGGGTTCAGCCTTGAGAGGAGCGTCCCTCTCCTGTTTTGTCTCTTCTAAGATCAGAGAGGGCAGGGCCTGAGAAGGCACCCTTACCAGGTGCGATGGCTTTGTGGTCCCAGATGTGTCTGTCAAGCACCTGAGTTTCAGATTTGCCCACCGGTCCGAACTTGGAGGCGCTCAGAGACGCTGCGCAGGGCAGGTGGGTCTGAACAGCACCCCCTGAAGGAAGACAAAGAGATGCTTCAGAAACCAGGGAGCACGGCCCCCCGCGCCTGGGCGACACATTTGGCTCTGGCTTCTGGCAGCTGAGAAACACGTCGGGTTGCATAGTTTTCATTTTCCAACAACAGAAAGCATGTTCAAACCTCGGCAGAGACAACATTTTTACTGGAACCAGGCTCCAGAAGGAATGTGTCGGGGCAGCAGGGCTAAAGAGCACAAGGTGGCTGGGTGGGTGAGTCCTGCAGCGGCAGCTTCCAGTGTCCCCATGTTGGGTGGTTCACCCACGTAGCAAGCACCTGTCGGACCCTCGTGTGTGCTTGGCCTTGGCTGGACCCTGGGGCCACAGAAAGTGAATGCCCCAGTTCCTGCCCCCAAGGCTTACATTTTTCTCCTTCTTCCTTCAGCACTTACAATCCCCCCTCGTCGGTTGACCACGTCCACGTCAGTAGCAAGCAGGGCAGAGTTACCCTAAGTGCTGGAGCGAACCCCCCTCTCTCACTTCTGAAATGTAACCCCGGGAAAAGAGATCGGGCCGGGAGTTGCCTAGTGCCCTACTGCCCCAACAACTAGCCTCCCCCTTCCTCTTCACAAACGGAACCCCCGTTTTGGCAGGGTGTACCCAGCCCCAGGGACCGCAAGATTGAGAGCTAAGGAAGCCAGGTCACTCCCAGTCCCCTTTACTGGATACTCCCTTTCTCATCCCTTGTAACTAGAGCTGGTCATGGGACTCAGTTCTGGTCAAAGAGATGTCTGCTGAGGTTCCTGGGAAAGCCCTTTCCATTAATAAATGGAAAGCCCTTATTTCCTGCCTTGAACCCAGTTCAAGATGTCCCGTTCGAAGACGGGATGCTCCAAGCTTAAGATGGTGGTGATAAGTCTGGATTCTTAAAGGAAACACTTTGAGGATGGCAGAATAAAGGAAGAGAGAGAATCCTTGTTAACTTTGAATCATTGAGCCAATCCAGGGCCGACTGCCTGCTGGCAGGTATCTAGTACAAAGTATCCTAATTGCTTATACTATTGTTAGTTATCCTATTACTTGCAGCTGAATGCATCCCAATTAATACAGCAGGTAAACAACAAAAGAAAATTCAGGTCAGGCATGATGGCTCACACCTGTGATCCCAGCACTTTGGGAGGCCGAGGAGGGAGGATTGCTTGAGCCCAGGAGGTCAAGACCAGCCTGGGCAACAAAGTGAGACCCCATCTCTACAAAAAATGAAAAACTTAGCCAGATGTGGTGGCGCATGCCTGGGGGCTGGGAGGTGGTGAGAGACTGAAGTAGGAGGATCACCTAAGCCCAGGAGGTCGAGGCTGCAGTGAGCTGTGATCATGCCACTGCACTCCACCCTGGGCAACAGAGTGAGACCCTGACCCCCCAAAAAATAACAAAATGAAAATTTAGTCCTGAGGAGACCATAGGGGGATTAAAAAAGCCTGCTTTGGAGCAAAATGATTTTGGCTTTCTCGTGGGCGCTAACATTTATTTGCTATGTGTTTTGGGAAATTCATTTTTACCTCTCCAAGCCCGTCTCCTCACTGGATTCCTGTGAAGATGAAGATGAGACTGAATGGGAATGGGCTGGACACATCTGTCTGTCCATCTGACCATCTGTCTGGCTCACCACACTTTCCCCAGCATGTGCAGGCATGGCACGTACTAGATTATAGTTTTGTTGAACGACAGAATAAACCCCTCTCCTTCCCACCTATGAAATGAGTACGTGGTGGCTATCACCAGATGTGCCCATTGGTTCATCTGGACTCCTTCTCCATACCCTGCGTGGCCCTTGGCCATGTGGGCTTCACTCTAGAATTGTGAGGAAGGATTATCTTGATACATGCTATCAAAACATTCATTCCACAAACACCAGAGCAGTCACTTTTTGGCTTTTTCCAAAGCCCTTTCTGTATTTATGATCCCATCAAACCCCATGTGGTGTTCTCAGCGAGGTCAACTGGCTTTCCCAAGGTCATTTGCTAATGACAGAATCAAAGGGCCAGAGGCCAGGTCTGTGTGGTGCCCCGCCCCCACTGCCTGGGGCGGGGCGAATGGAGGTGGTAGCATCATGCTTAAGGTAGTGTGGGTGATGACAGGGACCTCAGGCCTACTCCTTGAGGAAGCCCTCTCTGTGACGCACCCAGGTCCAACCTCTCATCTCCCGCCTCTGTCTCTCACTTTGTGTTCAATCTACACATCACTGAAGGCTTGGCGCTTGGACAGCTGGGCCTCTGCCTCGCATGCAGGTCCCTGCTTCTCTGTATCAGCCTCCGTGTCTTCATGGGTCCTTGAGAAATGCCTACCCTTCCCTACTCTGCAGTCTCAGTGCATAACCTTGACCCCAGCGAGGTGCCACCCTCCAGGCTCATGACGTCCTCTAGCTCTGGCTATCGCTGGTTCGTTCCTGTGTCCTCAGCCCCCGTGGTGCCCAGAGCTGGGCAGGGTGTTGCTGCTCAGCGCACATGGCTCTGAACTTCCCTGGAGAGGGATGGTGGCCTGTTTCCCACGTGGAAGGCTGTCAGGAGAGAATATATTTTTCTTTGATGTTGCGGGAGGGAGAGTTAACGGAGGTGATGCTACTTGGAGCCTGGGAACTAGATTTGGGGAGGCTGTAGGGGAGGAACCACGGAAGCGGAGAAGCCACCACAGCCCCAGGTCTCCAGGAGGGAGGGCATTCAGTGTGTGTGCAGACCTTCTCCACCCTAGAAAAACAAGACACGGGTTTACCTCCTCTCTGAGCCAGAGGGGGAAGGCGCCAGCACTGAGCATCCCACATGCAACGTTCTTGCCCAAGGAAGGGGGAAAATCCTATGTCACTGCCAAGGAGAAGGGCTAGCTAGCTTTCGGTAGAGAAATAATGACATCCAGTGGACATACGTGTCATCCCCAGACTCGGGCAATGGCCTCTCTGGGCAGGAGGCCTTCTCAGGCTGGGGAGCAGGGAGCAAGGAGCAGTAGATGAACTCTGGGAAGCTGAGTTCGAATCCTGACTTCATCTCTTAGCTGTGTGACTCTGGGTAAGTCACTTCCCCTTCCTGAAGCTCTGTCCCCTCCACTGAAATGCAGAGAGTCTGAAAGCACTTTTTGAGAACTGGTACTCAGATAAGACTCCCATGTTACCAGAAACTGGGCTTCTTGCTAAGACGAGGTGGGGAGGGCAAGCTTGGGAATCAGACAGACCTGGGTTCACACGCTGCATTCCTGGCTGAATGACTGGAGCGAGCAATCATCTCCCTGAACACTCATTTCTTCAGGAAGGGGCTGTATAGAGCCCCTTGACATAAGCAACTTCATCTTAGAAAAAGACGCCATCATACTTTTTAAAAGGCATCGTGTCGGCAGGAGCCAGATGTTTGCCTAATCAATAGAGACTGCGCCTGCCATGATAAGGAATCACCAAGCATGCCCTGCCACTATCAGTTTTCTCCAGAGGACTTTGTGGTCATAAAAAGACAGGCCCTCGACAGCTCGAAACAGTCATTTTAACAGACACTGTCATGCTGTCACTTGCTCTAAGTTCTCCACATCTGCCACCAAAGGCTCTGCCCACATCAAAGATTCTTGCTGGCTGGGCTCGGTGGCTCAGCCTGTAATCCCGTGCCTTTGGGAGGCTGAGGTGAGTGAATTTGCCTGAGCCCGCAGGTTCGAGACCTGCCTGGGCAGGCGAGACCTCATCTCGACAATAAATCAAAAAATCAGCCAGGCGTGGCAGCGCATGCCTGTAATTCCGGCTACCCGGAAGGCTGAGGCGGAAGGATCGTCGGAGCCCAGCAGGTCGAGGCTGCGGTGGCCGGGAGCGGCCACTGCACTTCAGTCTGGGCGACAGAGTGAGACTCCAACTCAAAAAAAAAAACAAAGATTCTTGCTTGCAAGACACGCCCACGGCGCCACCCGCACCAGCCCGGGAACACCCCTTCTGCCCCCTTGCCCTCCCCAGACCGGTCATTAACCCTTTCCCTCCATGTCACTTTGCTGCAGAATGTTTCATCTATAGCTTATATACTGATTAAGCACACTATTCTGTATGGTCAGCGGTACTGACTGGCTCGTGAGGGAGTTTGAGCCCACGTGCCCATGGCTCTGACTCCCACGGGTGAAAAGCACCAAGGGGCATCACCTCCCTGGGAACTCCACGTCGCTTTTAGCTTTTGCGATTAAAGTCTGACCTTGTGGAAAGATACCAACGTGCGTGGGCCTGGTTTTCTCTGGGTTCATGACTTTTTCCAACCCCAAAGGCCGTTGCCAGCACAGGATGAGACCCTCTTGAGGGCGCACAGGCGGTAGCATTTCTGGAATACGGGAAGGCAGGCGTGGCCCAGCCCCCAGAGGCAGAGGGCGGGGTCTGCAGATGGCAGCTCCAGTGTCAGAGCCTGAGAAAAATTGGCAAGAGCCTCTAGGCGGCCGCATTTCCTGAACGGACCTCCTGCCGCCTCCAGGGGGCGTAGCTAACATCTCACAGGCTCCAGGGCCAGAGCCAGAGGTCACCCAGACCCAGGGAACCAGGCTGGAGAGAAGCGGTGAGGGCCAGGGGAGAAACATCCCCCACCACCCCACCCGCACTGCCCCCACCCGAGAGCGCGGGAGGCGCCTGGGAGGGGAGGGCCAAGCCTGAATTGTAAACCCAGTCAACGGAGCTTAAGTCCCTGAATTCCAGCCAGGAAATGACTGGATAAGCAGTCTGCCATGAGGCACAGGGGAGCTCAGAACCCAGAGCGAGCCTGCGTCCTGGACACCGAGTTGCGTGTTTGCGTGCCTGAGAAATCCATATTCCTGATGTAGGCAAAGCGTCTAAACATAGTAGTCCCTCAAGACAGGCTGCCTTCCGTTTCCATCTCTCTCCACAGAATTAGCTCCTGATTGTACAGAAGCCCACCAGCGCCGCAGGTCTGTCCGTGGGATTGTGCCGAGTCACTCACCCAGGTCCCCTCAGTTTCCCAGAAGAGAGAGAGCACGTGTGTGTGACCCTGCACCTCCAGAGATTAGCCTGCTTTAGACAGGAGACAAATTCTCAGCACTAATAATACCTTGGTCGCACACCTACTGTGGGCTGAGTGCTTTAAAGGCAGTGAATCTAGCCCCCCAGCATCCCTACCCTAAGAGTGAGGATACAGGGGTTCCCCCAAGCCTCATGGGGAAGAAGTTGAGGCACTGGAGTTTGAGCCTGACTCCCGGACACTGCCTCCCAGTGAGGCTCTGGGTTTAGCGATGTTCTCCGAGGCCCGCGTCACAGTCGTACAGGAAAAGTCATGTTTATTCAACAAGTCTGGCATGCCAGACACCAGGCTCTGTGCTTTGTATGCATTATTTCACGTATTCCTCACAAAATCACTATGAACTACTCTTTCCCCCCACTTTGCAGATGAGAACACTGAGGCTTGTGGAAGTCACGCAACTCGCCTGAGGTTGCTCAGTCACTCGGTGGCAGGGCCAGGACTCAGCCCCAGGTCTATGAGGATATCAATGTCCTCACTCTTGGCCACTTTGCAATTCCAGGTGAGATGTCACGCCATAAAAGAATTCAGGTACTGCCTTGACAGATCCAATGTCCATACTCCAGAAGATCTCTGAAGCCTTAACTGTGCCTTTCAGTTATTATCATAATCATCACCACCACCACCATCACCATCTTCATCACCACCACCTTTACCATCATCATCTACATGCCTGAAATCTTGCATATTCTTGTGCTACAAGCTATAAAACATTTCATTTCTCTTCCATTTTCTAACTAGGTCTGTGACCTTGGACAAGTGACCCCTCCTCTCTAAGCCTCAGCATTCCCGAGCATGAAATGGGACCTATAAATCCCACTGCAAAAGCACTGTGAGCTGTTGTTTTCGCCCCTAACCCCTCTCCTCCCTGAGCACATCCATGACGTGCCTTCCACCCCACGGCCTGGATTGTGGCCACCAGCTCTCCTGGCTTGGCTTTTAATGTGGGTTCTTGCAACAGGCCAGAACACCTGCCTGCAAACACCACGGAGCACTGCCCCTGAGCTGGAGTCCTGCCAGCAAAGGGTTTAAACAAACAGAACTGGGCAGGAATGAAATGGCCCGCCAGTTGTGAAGGGTCACACTGCATGCTCGTGCACTCAGGTTTCGTGATAGTTCAAGTGATGGTTCCCCTGAGAAGGATTAGACGGAGAATGCTGGGGCTCTGAGGGGAGCAAGAAAAAACGACCGTGTACCCAAGACAAACACAGCCAAGAAAGTGGCCTTTGATGGCCCATAAACCGAAGTTTGAGGGGTGGGATTGGGGGTTCTGGAGGAAAGGAAAATGGGGCTCTGTCCACCTCCTCTCGTGCCTAGGTCAGACCTTCACCGGCAGAGACATTCTCCCTGAGTTTGTGGAGAGAGAGTCCAGCCACCCCAAACCACTGTGGCAGAAGCTGGCAGGGGCACCTCCACACAGATGAGGACAGCAAGCTCAAACGCCCTCAACAGCCAGGCAGGCAAAGCAATGCTGAGCTTAAGGAACACAGCAGAACACACGATGAGCCACAGCAAGTGACTCTCGGCCTCTGTGTCGGAGAGGCAATAGGGAGTGCTGGAGATTGTGTTGAGACGGAGGATGCACAACCCACCCGAAGGGGACACCTGGGACTGAGTGGTCAGCCCCACACAGTCTCTGTCTGGCAGGAATGTAGACCTGAGGTGCCAATCTTCTGATTTTTTTTCCTCAGGAGAAGGAGGAAAGAACAAATTTTGTTTTTTAATGTGCAGGTTCCCAATGTTTAAACATTGGCAACCGGTTCAAATGTTTTTTGAAATACTACGTGGGCCAAAGAAAATACATCTGTGAGCCAGCTTTGACTGACGGGCCACTGGTTTGCAATTTTTGAAGTGTCTGTGCCGTGGCAAAGGCAGTGGGAGCTGGCTAGACTCAAAGCCCAGTTCTCCCACCTGCTGGCTGGGTGACCTTGGACAAGTCACCTGTCCTCTCCAGGCTTCAGCTACTCCATCTGCAAATGGGGATGAGAGTGGCATCTGCTTGGTATGATATTCGAGGACGTTTAATAAAATGATATCATGGAAATTCCTTGACACATGACAAGCCCCCTAGAAAGGCTAGTTGTTATTAAGAATGCGCTCCTCACCAGGTTTGATGGCTCAGCCTGTAATCCCAGCGCTTTGGGAGGCCGAGGCGAGTGGACTGCCTGAACCCATGGGTTTGAGCAGCCTGGGCAACTTGGCAAGACCTCATCTCTACAGTAAAACAAAAATTAGCCAGGCGCATGCCTGTAGTTCCAGCTACTTGGAAGACTGAGGCAGAAGGATCGCCAGAGCCCAGCAGGTCGGTGCTGGGGTGTCTGTGAGTGTGCCACTACACTCCAGCCTGGGTGACAGAGTAAGACTCCAACTCAAAAGAAAGACAAAAAAAAGAATGCGCCCCTATGGAGGTCCCCCAGGGGATGGAAGACAAAACATCAGCAGCGGGCAGAAAGGGAGGCCAGGGAAGCTGATCAAGCAAGCCAGACAGAGCTGAGCCCAAAAACGCCAACCAAGCACTCCCTGTCTACCAGATGGCCCTTAAGGGATTATTGTCACATACCAGCATCACACTGGTAAGAGAGTTTCAGGCCAAGCGTGTTGGCTCACACCTGTAATCCCAGCATTTTAGGAGGCTGAGGCAGGAGGATTGCTTGAGGCCAAGAGTTCGAAACCATCCTGGGCAACATAGCAAGAGCTCATCTCTACCAAAAAATAAAAAATAAAAAAATTAGCCAGCCATGGTGATGTGTGCTACTTGGAAGGCTGAGGTGGGAGGATCGCTTGAGCCCAGGAGTTCGAGGCTGTGGTGAGCCATGACTGTGCCACTGCACTGCAGCCTGGGCAACAGAGGAAGACTCCGACTCAACAGACTTTTTTTTTTTTTGGTGAGAGAGTTTT
Organism: Cephalopachus bancanus; assembly: GCA_027257055.1. Lineage (NCBI taxonomy): Eukaryota > Metazoa > Chordata > Mammalia > Primates > Tarsiidae > Cephalopachus > Cephalopachus bancanus. The sequence goes on from JAPVLO010000167.1 coordinate 6,975,553, forward strand.
GACAAGACCGGGCTGTGGCCTAAAGGGTAGCCCTCTACCATCTGTCCACATCTTTCTAAAATTTCCTTGTGAAAACTTCTGGATTGTCACAGAAAGAAAGGTGGTCAGAGAGGGTGTCCTGGGGAAGTAAAATGATGCCCCAGGTCTGTGGCTCAGCCACTGCCCCACTGTGTGACTTTAGCCAAGTCATTTCATCTACCTCTGAGACTCCACTTACTCATCTGTAAAACGGGTTGACAATAACTGCCTCTCAGGACACTGGCGGTGATTAGGGGTAATGCAGTGTAGGATCTGGTATCGAGCTGCCATGATTGGTCATTGTTGCTAGAGCTCCTTTTTTGTTTGTTTGTTTGAGTTGGAGTCTCACTCTGCCACCCACCCAGACTGGAGTGCAATGGCACGCTCCCGGCAACCGCAGCCTCGACCTGCTGGGCTCCGACGATCCTTCCGCCTCAGCCTTCCAAGTAGCTGGAACTACAGGCGCGCACTACCACACCTGGCTAATTTTTGATTTATTGTAGAGATGAGGTCTCGCCAAGTTGCCCAGGCAGGTCTCGAACCTGTGGGCTCAGGCAATCCACTCACCTCAGCCTCTCATGGAGCTCCTTTTTTATTAACAAGGCAATAGAAGTGCTTACCCAACCATCATCCGTTGACCTCTCTCTGAGTAACCACCCAGTTTTCCTCTGAAGAACCGTTCCTCCCACATTCCCCAGTGAATGGTCCCATTGGTGCTGGCTCCACTCCAGGCTCCAGGGACAGTAAGATGCATCTCCTGGGCCAGTGGGAAAGGGCCCAGGACTTTCATACAAACAGTGAGGGAGGAGAAGCTCCCTCTTTTCCACCAGGTCTGTTGTCAGTCAGGGGTAGGCTGGAGTGACTGGCAGCTTTCTCATCACCACATAGAAGGAGTCGACATCAAGGCAATCAGAGCCAAGATTTGGAAAATGCTTGATGCTTGATAATATTGTCTAAGCACCTGGATCCAGCTGTGCCTGAAGCTAGTCCTGTGTTGGGCTATTCTGTTTTGTTTAGACCATTTTAGATTGGACTTTCTGTAACTTTCAACCAAGAAACTCAACAGATATGTGAGCCTTAAGGACAAGTTAAGAAATTGCCCAAAGAGAAAATTTAATTCGCTGGCAAGTCTTCCAGGCTCTCAGACCATGCTTCAAGCATGACACCACTATTTTTTTTCTTCCAAGAGTATGATAAAATACTCTGAAAGCTTTCCACAGACTTTGGACAAGCTCCCCTTAAAGTTGGGGTTCTCAGTGAGGGGGATTTTGTCCTCCAGAGGACATTTGGCAATGTCTGCAGGCATTTTTGGTGGTCATAATGGGGAAGCGGGGAGGATGGTCTGTGCTTCTGACATCTAGTGGGCGGAGGCCCGGAATGCCGCCAATCATCCCACAAGGCACAGGACAGCCCCACAGAGAGTGATCCCACCCAAAAGTCCATAGTGCTGATGTTGAAGTAGTATATCATCCTGGCAGTACTTCCACACTTGAAGACAAAAGCCAGGCTGCTTTGTAGGAGTGAGCGAACCTTATATGCTTCATGATGTTTTCCTAGGGCACACAATGCTGTGACTCAAACCCAATTCCAAGGCAGAAGTTGCCCCAAGTTTATACACAGATCTGCACCATCCCCTCCGGGTCTGCAGCCTCCGCCTGTCACCATAGCAACCTCTGCCCATCACGAGGGGGCCGACAGGAAAAGCGAGCATCCTCTCTGAAGACAGACGGTCTCATCCAGTAACACATGCATGCCCTCCACCTCCTGCAGCCGTGGAGCAGACAAATGAGCAAATTACGCAAATCCCACATATCCAGTAAAGGGGAAAGACAGCACTTCCCTTCCGTCTAGAGTAGCATTTCTCCGTGTGTTGCTCCTCAGAATGCTAGTCCTGTGAGATACCAGCACGGGGAGAGGAATGATTCCAAGGTCAAAAAGGTGTGGGAAACACGAACGCCTGCATTACCGCTGTGGATGGTAACAGCATGCATTAGCACATTAAAGGCTCTGATAAGTCCCACAGCAAATAAACCTGTTTCGCTTTCTTTAAGTCAGTATTTCCCAAACTCACTTGATCTCAGAATCCTTTTTCACTTGTAATTCTTAATTAATATTCCATGGAACTATTGTCCCATGGGACACACCCTGGGAAACATTGCAAGGACTACAAAGAAAATGAAATATACGCCATGAATGAGTTGTTAAAAGCTGACCCCGGGAAACCTACTGATGGGGAAAACAGACCAAGGTGCTTCGGCCAGAGAACTTTACCTTAAACTTCTCAGCGTTTTCATCCCAATTTCATTCGGGCATCCCTACCTATTTATGGTGACTCCAAAACAGTATCCTGAGGCCGACTAAGTGCCAGGCATTAGCCTAGGTACCCGGATTTACAGGTAAATCGTAAACCCGCAACGATGGCTCACGCCTGTTCTCACAATGCTTTGGGAGGCCAAGTGGAAAGATCCCTTGAGGCCAGGAGTTCGAGACCAGCCTGGGCAACATAGTGAGACCCCATCACTGCAAAAAAAAAAAAAATATATATATATATACATACATACATGACAAGTCTGACTCCGTCAGAGACCCCAGTGTTGGGTCGGATTTGGAGTCACCTCTACGAACCTGAGCCTTCCAGGAGAGCTTCCTCACTCTGCCAGGAGCGATGGGGGGATGGGGCACATTTGTCCCTTGCATCTTGAGACCTCCAAGTAATCTCAGGAATACACGATTCCTGCTTGTCAGTGGCAATGACGTTGTCAAAGCTTACCAGGGAGCTGGGGTGGGGGCGGGGGCGGCAGAGCCCTCCTGGTGGCGTCTGAGTCCTGGTCCTTAGGGGGCGGTCCCGCCTAAGGGAAACCATCCCATTGGGAGGCCCTCGGGAGGGAATTGGCTTGAACAAGGGGCGGCTGCTGATTGGGCCAGAGATGGGCCCTGGCTCGAGGGCAGCCCACCCATTGGCTGCTTGGTGACCGATGAGGACGCTGGAACTAAAAACCCCGCCCAGGAGTTCTGAGTAGTTGAGAGAGCAGGCTCTGCCCCTTCGGGATTTCAACGGGAAAATGTGGAATGAGTCGCGCGGCGCGTTGGTGGCCGGCGGAGGAGACGCACAAGAGACAAAAGCTGTCGCTGGAGCCATGCGGTGAGGTTTGGTGAACTCCAGCCCTAGAGGGATATGAGAGCAAAAAGCCTGCCGAGTTCCCGACCTCGTGGCGCAACCAGAGCTGAGCCGCGAGTCAGACCCCGGGCGGGACCGCAGCCCTGGCTCTTACTCAGCAGATGAGTGCTGGAAACTGGGGTTCGGCTGGCCCTCCACAGCAGTGCCGGCCCAGCCTGACCTGTCCCACAAAGGCGGTCTGACAGCCGCAGTCAGGACACGGACCTCAGTAGGGGGGCCAGCCTAGAGTCACGCTGGCTTCACGGGCTTGGGCTGCAGCGGGAAGCCTGTTCCCCTCAGAGGGCACCTTTGGAGTCGGGAACCTTTTGGATTTCACAGCTGCCTTTTTCCGAAGGGACACAGACTCTGCAGTCATGACACCTTCTGGCCAAGATGACACCCGGAGGTTTGACACGGCTGTCCCAGAAATCACATGAAGGGCATTGCAAAATCACAATAGACAGGCCAGGCGCGATGGCTGACGTCTGTCATCCCAGCACTTGAGGAAGCAGAGGCAGGAGGATCGCTTGAGCCCAGGGGTTCGAGACCAGCCTGGGCAACATAGTGAGACCTCGTCTCTACAAAAAATACAAAAATTAGCTGAGCATGGTGGCACGTACCTGTCTGTTCCAGTTGCTTGGGAGTCTGAAGCAGAAAGATCAATTGAGCCTAGGAGGCTGAGGCTGCAGTGAGCTGAGATCATACCACACTGCACTCCAGCCTGGGCAACAGAGGAAGACCTTGTCTCAAAAAAGAAAAAATAATATTTTTTCTTTAAAAAGCGCAATACAGCCGGGTTCGGTGGCTCAGCCTGTAATCCTAGCACTTTGGGAGGCTGAGGAGAATGGATTGCCTGAACCTGCGGGTTCGAGAACAACCCAGGCAACTTAGCCAGATCTCGTCTCTACAATAAAAAAATTTTTAAAAAATTACCCGGGTAATTTTAAAAATTACCTGGGTAGTGTGCACCTGTAGTTCTGGCTACTAGGAAGACTGAGGTGGAAGAATCGCTGGAGCCCAGCAGGTGGACACTGGGGTGGCCATGAGCATGCCACTGCACTCCAGCCTGGGCAACGGAATGAGATTCCAATTTAAAAAAAACTCAATACAAAACCTTGTTCCTGGTATGATAAGACTACATGCTGTACCCACCAGCTCTTGCTGCGATTTGAGTGGGTTTGTTTCTTGAGGGGAGGGGAAGTGACCAAAATGAAATTATGCCAACTGAGGCTTTCAGAAAAGAGGCCCAGGTGGACTTCGCCTTCGTGAATGCTCCCCAGCCAGCAGAGGTATGGAGACCACAGCAACAGCAGAACCACATCACGCAGAACCGCATCACATGTCCCTTGAATCTCACCCCCAACTTTAAACCCCAAGTGTCAGTGACCAGTGTCTCAGGGCATGGGACTGAGAGCCGATTTGGTGAAACCACATGTGGGAGACAGAGCAGCAGGGGACCTGGCCTCCTCTGCAGTTTACCAGGATTCAAATCCCACCGTATTGCCAGAGCCCCCACTTCCCGCTACCAGGCTCCTCAGCTTGCTTAGATACGTGACCACATGTGTTCTCCCCACACTGAGCAAGACTCTTGGCACACACGAGAAAAGCTATGGTAAGGCTGCACATTAGCCAGAATGGAGTGAACCTGACAGGTGATTTAAAATTTAGAATTTGGCGGTACGCGGTGGCTCACATCTGTAATCCCAGCACCTTGGGAGGCCAAGGAAGGAGGACTGCTTGAGGCCAGGAGGTCAAGACCAGCCTGGACAACACAGTGAAACCCCATCTCTATCTTAAAACAAATAAAATAAAACAGAAGACATAAATTTAAGCTGCCACAATCACTTTGTGCTGCTTTTCCGAGCAGAGAAGAGACACTTTCTTATTTCCTTTTTTAAAAAATTTAGAATTTACCATTTTCTTGTCCCCTTTCTCCCTCTCACCTCTCTACCCCTGCCGATGGTTATTTTAAGAGCAGAATCATTTGAGCGCCTGCATTTAAGACTTTTTTTGCCCTACCCTTTTTGCTTGGTTCCGAGACTTGAAGTGGGCATAAGAACGCCTGCCCCGGTCGTGTGACCGCACCTTGAGTACTGCGTGGAATCCACATTTTAAGGGTTTTTCGGGGGTCTTGAACCCTGGTTTTCCATCTGCTGTGCTCACTTTAGAATCTGAGCCGGGAACAAGGAGACTCCATGGCACCTCGATGGTTATGGAATCATGGAATTTGTTCCTTCAACACGTTTGCTGTTATTAGTACCAGGATCGGAGCTGGACCAGAGATGGCCCAAGCATGTATCCTGCTGGGGAACAGGTCAGAGATCCTCCATGGGCGCTGAGTGCTTTCTCTCACTCGATGCTCAGAGCACTTCTGGGAGGGAGGATGATTTGAGAGGTTAGGCCTCAATCACCTAACCAGTGGAGAGCATGGAGGGGGTCTGAAACCAAGTGCTTCTGACTGCAAAGACAGGCTCTTTCTACCCTTTCTTTTCTTTCACTCTCCCTTCCTTTCTCCCTCCTTCTTTCTTTCTTTGGAGATGGGGTCTCCCTCTGTTGCCCAGGCTGGAGTGCAGTGGCATGATCCTAGCTCATTGCACCCTCAAGCTCCTGGCCTCAAGCAATCCTCGCACCTCAGCCTCCCAAAGTGCTGGGATTATAGGCATGAGCCACTGCGCCCAGCCCTTTTACACTTTCCACCCACAGATCTTCGAACATGCATATTAAAAGCTAAAATACCAAAAAGAAAGTGATCAGGGGCCAAGAGGAGTTCAGGGCAGGGCGTTAACTCCTGTTCTAGAGACCAGGGAGGAGGGGACACTTGAGCTAAGCCGGAAGAGCATGCTCAAGTAGTCGTTCCTCACAGAAAGAGGCTGCCTAGGGGCAGGAGCAGGGGACACTGGGCTTCATCTGCCCCGCCTCCATCCTTCCTTCTGTTTGACCTCAGTACCCTAATCTTTGGGGATCTGCCCCCTTCCATTCTCAGTCCCTGTGGTCTGTGTGGGGTGGACCCCAACTTTCTGACCACAGTGATGGGTTTTAAGAGTGCACGCATGATCCATCCTCGGCCAAGGAGACTTCGTTCCAAAACGCCTTGGGACCTGCTGGAAAGACAGATGTTGCTCTACCAGAGACATTCAGAGGACAGGACATGCTCTCGGGGAAGCCAGCAGCTGCCTGGTGACCATGTGGGAAGAGAGGCCACCTTAGAATGAGCCTATTAGAGAGAGGAGACACAGAGAGGCAGAGAGCATGAGACCCAAGAACTGATGACATCGTTTGAGCTCTCAGATCCAGCCATGCCTAAAGCCAGTCCGTTCTTGGACTTATGTGTGATAGGAGCCCATAGACTCCCTTCTGGGCACAAGCCCATTTGAATGGGGCTTCTAACTCTGGACCAAGAAAGTGAGCAGAGTGGAAGCTAGAAATACTAGTCTGAGAGGACTTAGCTGCAGAGACTACACTGGGCATTGCTATTTAGCTGGGAATGCAGACATCAACATCTTTTTTTATCCTCTGATTGAACACAATTCACGGGTTGGCTTCTCAGAAGTAGGATAATAGAATCTTTTTTTTTTTTTTAGAGTGGGAAATATAGTTCATTTAGAAAGCAGATTAGAGAGAATTCACCTCCCCAAGAGGGGAGAGAGCCAAAGCTTAGGAAAACATGGTGGCCGTAGCTTAATGAATACATGGCCTGGCCAGTACTTAATATAGACAATGACCCAGGATAACAGACTCTTTTTTTTTTTTTTTTTTTTTGAGTTGGAGTCTCACTCTGTCGCCCAGACCAGAGTGCAGTGGCCACTCCCGGCCACCGCACCCTCGACCTACTGGGCTCCAGCGATCCTTCTGCCTCAGCCTTCTGAGTAGCCGGAATTACAGGCATGCGCTACCACAACTGGCTGATTTTTTGATGTATTGTAGAGATGAGGTCTCGCTGCCCAGGCGGGTCTCGAACCCGCGGGCTCAGGCAATCCACTCACCTCAGCCTGCCAAAGGCGCGGGATTACAGGCTGAGCCACCAAGCCCGGCGATAATAGACTCTTAAGGAATTTAACAGCTCTGGTGTCACTTAAATCCTCTTTTTTCTTTTTTTGATTGGGCTCTCACTCTGTCGCCCAGGCTGAAGTGCGGTGGCACAATCACAGCTCACCACAGCCTCCACCTCCTGGGCTCAGGCACTCCTTCCACCTCAGCTTCCCAAGCAGCTAGGACGACAGGCATGTGTCCCCATGCCTGGCTTATTTTCTGGTTTTTACTGTGGAGATGAGGGCTTGCCATGTTGCCTGGGCTGGTCCCAGATGCCTGGGCTCAAGCAGTCCTCCCACCCCAGCCTCCCAAAACACTGGGATCACAAGCGTGAGCCACCACATCCGGCCTCAGATTCTCATTTTGATGAGGAAACAGGGCTCAGGAATCCAGAGGACGCTGCCCAAAGCGACCCAGAGAGCCAGAAGCCCCGCCGAGAGCTGGCTGCCGGACAAACAGCCCAGGGACCAGTTGGCTTGGAGGTGGGGGTGTCGGGGGACCTAGACACTGGGCCGAGGAGAAGGAAGCAGGGGAAAGGCCCCCACAGGACCCCTGGGCTTCCAGGCAGACAGAACGAGGTTTGGATCCTTCCTCTGCCATTTAACTGGCAGAGCGGCCTTGAAAGCCACTTCCTGCCTATGTCTCAATGCGATTATAAAACGTGGGCTCAACTCTTCCTGGAACTACAGTTCCTTGAGTTCTGTGATGACCACACCCCACAATGGCTCTGGATGAGACAAGCCAGGCCCTGGTACCCAGGAAGCTTTCATTTCTGGTAAGGAAAGTCAGAAACCGGGTCGCATTGGAATCATCTGCCTTTCTGTGTCATCATGTAGGCCTCACAGAGGCAGGGGCATTTGTCTGTTTTGTCTCTGCCTAGCTCAGTACCTGGCACATAGCAGGCCTTCAATTAGTATGTCATGAATAAATACGAGTAAACAAATAAAGCAATGGAAAGCACTATAGAGTAAACAGCATAGTATGCAACACAGAGTAACATGGGATGATCAGGGGACCTGGTCGGAGCCGTCTCCCCTGCAGAATGGGGATTCCAGTCGGGACCTGAATGATAAGGAAGATAGCCAAGGGAAATGCATACTAGGCAGAGGGAACAGCTCTTGCAAAGGCCCTGAGGCAGAAACAAAGAGGGAGGAAAGCCTAGGAGAGGTAGGCAGGGAGGTCACTGCTGGTTGTAACAGGGAGTTTGAGCTTGATTGTAAGCACCCTGGCAGCATTTGGGGAGTGCTGGGCCTTGGTGGCCTGCAACCAAGATCACTGCATGGCCAGCTCCTGCCATCACTGCGGTCTTGGATCTGATGTCCCCAGGCCGCTCCAGCCCCATGTCCCCTCTCCATCCCTGGTCACCATCTGAATCCATCTTGTTGGTTCCCATGTGTGTGCCTGGTCTGTTTCTCCTGGAACGGGAGCCTCCTGAGGGCAGGGGCCTGGGGTCTCCTGTCCTTTGCCACACCCTCTAGCGGCTGCCCTTGTCAGCATCATGGGAGCTGACAGGAGTTCACGAGGTGACCCTGCCACGTGTGGCAGATGGATCCCAGCAGGAAAGACTGTGACGTGTGTTACACCCAGCACCTGCACACAGTAGGCGCTCAGTGCATGAGGCCTCCGTCACCACCCTGAGCTGTGCTCTCATCCTCTGAGTTCCGGCTCTCTCTACTGCCCTGTGTCCCTGATGGCCCTCATGAAGCCACAGACCGAGCTCTGAATGAGGGTGACCCTCAGGGACAACAGGCGGCCGGGCGAGGCGGCAGCGGGGCCTTCTGTGGAGCGCTGAGTGGCTCCCAGCACGCTTTTCAGACAGCCGGGTGCTGTGCCCAGTCTCCTCCGTAAGAGACATGCTTTCGGATGTGTTTTGAAAAATATTCCATATGCTAATGGAATGTCACCATCTGCCAAAGAAGGCAGAGCTGTTTTTAAAGGAAAAACTATTACAGAAATGAGGTATTCACAGAGGAGCACGAAAGAGCTGACCTGCGTCTGACCTGGGCCGACGGGCGGTGCCAACGCGAAGAAGAGTGGGCGAGGCGGAGCCACCCGGCTTCTCTCCCTCCCATTCTCCCCCCCACCGTTCCTCTCTCCCGCCCTCTTTCTCCCCCTCCTTCTCTCTTTCTCTCCTCCCACCCTCCTGTTCCCCCACTCTCCCCTCTCTCCCTCTCCCTCTCTCCCCCCACCCTCTCTCACTCTCCCCCACCCTCTCCCCCCCCAGACATTTCTCTTCCTTCCTCTCCCCCCCTTCCTGGAGACATGATGAAATTTCCTGAAACAAAAACTCGCAGACCGTTCAATAAAATGCTTTCGCCTCTAGTGGAAAAAGCCCCGATGGTCCCTTTTATCTCCTCATTCCTGAGGCGGGCCTGGCCCCCGTGTGTCTGTGCAGATGGGCCTCCGGAACGTTCCTGGGAGCGGGGAGGCAGATGGAGCCCAGGTCGTGCTGCGTCTGTGGCTAGGGCCGGCCGGCGGGCCGGAGGCGTCTGCAGGGGTACCCGCAACAGGCATCGCCCCCCAGGAGGCCAGGGTCTGCAAACGGGGCTTCCAGGGCCTGGAGGCATCCACGGCCTGGCAAAGGCTGCCGGCCACCCTCCCAGCCGGTGGCACAGGCCTGCCCCGCGGCCCTTCCTGAGCGGGCTGTTTCTCCCTGCTGCCTCTCCACGAGCGCGGGCAGCCCCACTCCGACCCCTCCGGACACCTGCCAGGCCCACACCCAAGTGCCCAGCCCACCCCCGATTCAGCCCAGCTCCCCTCCCTGGAGACCCGCCACCCCCAGCCTGTTGCGCCCGCGGGGCCTTTGCGCCTCTGTCAGCGGCTTGGAACAGCCTGCCCCAGCTCACCACGTGGCACGCTCCTGCCATCGCTGAGGTCTGGGATCCAGCCCCTGCCCATGTCCCCTCTCACCCACTCGTCAGCGCCCAAATGGAGCCCGTGACTTCACGGGCTTATGTCCGGCCTGTTTCTCCTGGAACAAGAGGCTCAGCCTCCAGAGGACAGAGGCCTCAGGGTCTCGCGTCCTCTGCCGCACCCTCTGGTGGGGCCCAGGAGACACGCACCAAAGATGGCTGCCCTGGTCACACCTCTGGCTCCCGCCACAACCGGTCCCCCTCGGAGCAGCCCCCTCACCTTCTAAGTTCCCTCGCATTCTGGACCTCGGTGTCTCCCTCCTGAATCTTGACATCAGTCTTCTAACTGGTCATCAAAACCGGCCAGTGGGTACCCCTGGTCCAAGGCGAGGCCCCGCCTTCTCTGCATGGCCCACAGGGTACCCCAATCAGGCCCCTGCACCCGTCCTGCCCAGCCCTCTGCACTCCATCACACTCAGGGCGCTGTTGGAGGCACATCACCCAAAGGCATCCATGGCCGAAGGACATAGGCCAGAGACATGCCAGTGGAGGGGGGCAGGCGGGAAGGGTTGTTGGTGCCATGGGACTGCAGGCTGAGCGGCTCCCCAGGGAGACCCTGGTGGCATCACCTGGAGCGCAGATAGGATGGTGTGAGGAGGTCAGTTGTGGTCACCGAGACAGACTGGAATCAAGCTATGCGCAACTGCACACTAACAACACCCGGGCCTCAGTTCCTTCTGCTACAAAATGGTAGGAGCGTAAGCCATTCTGGGCTATAGTGAGGGTTCCAGCACACATAAGACCCTCATCACAGCCTGGTGCTCACTATGCAGGAGTCATCTTGACTCTGCCTCTACTTCAGTCCAGGACATCGAATGCCCTTACCCATGGGGAGTGCTGCCAATGGGTCTCTGGGCCCCAAAGCTCATGCCCTTTTCTTACTGCCGGTTGGTAGATGAGGGGCCTTGGTGGGAGAGTCTCCACAGTGTTCTAAGAGCAGCGCTTGGACCCCCGAAGCTGGCGGGACTTGGGACCACAAATACAGCCAGCAGGAAAGGGAAAGTAAGTTCCCAGGACCTGAAGATGGCGGTGAAGGGTGTTGGGAGCTGAAGTCGTCCACCCGGAGAGCTCACCAGGACACAGGCTTGAGTTTTCTGAGGCACGTCCTTACCACGGACCAAGTCCTTGGCCTTGTAGCTTCCAGGTTCTCCCAGGCCAGCCCCGCAATAACTGGCATCCTCTGAGCAATGGAATCCAACAAATCCTGGAGATGAATGAGGAAACGTGGCAGAGCTGAACGCAATGGCGCAATGCAGTTCCACGGGCAGGATTCCACTTTGCAGGCTACCTGGCCCCGCTAAGAAAGCTCCTTACGAGCTACCATTCTCCCACGTGGCTCCACCTAGCCAATAAAAATTCAAGCCACCGAATTAGAATCTCTGCGCCTTTGGTGTGGGTGGGGTCCATTGCCCCACCTTTGGACAGATAAACACCTGCAGACCACCACATACTCAGGTGTTTAATAAATGCCTACAAGGGACTAGTGAGATCCAGCCATATGCAACCAGTCAGCAGAGGCCCGGACATCCCTGGAGCTCTTCAGAGTCAAGTTCCCAGTGTCTTCTCAGGTTGCCAGACCAAGCTGTGTATAGAAAAGAGGGCATCTGTCGAGGATATGACAGAAACTTGTCACCATGGTGGAGGGACTGGGGGCCAAGGGCGGGCGGAGAATTACTTTTTACTCTATAATTTTGTGGCTTGTAAATTGGTTTTCTTAACTATATGCGTATTACACATTTTAAAAACATTTCCTACAAGAAAAATGGGTGAGGACAAGTATATAGAAATACTCTAATTTCATCCAAGAAGTCCACAGCAGCAATGTGCTTGGCTAATGAGGAAATCCTGGCTACCGGGCAAACAGCGACTCCTCAGAACTCCCACGGAGATCCTTCATGCATCCCTTCTGCATGAGTCCTCGGCCCGTGGATGAGAGTCCAAACGCAGAAGGCTCGAGATCTCATCTCCAATGCCTGGATGCCAGGGCCGAGAAAAACCACCCCTCACACTCCACGGCCCTTCTTCAAGGGGGATCCGCTCACACCTGGAAGCCACTGGGATGTTTAAGAGGCCATTTCGTCTTGCGACAGTCACTTATGAAGAACTAAGGATGTGTGGGTGGCAGCTTTGCCTGGGACGAATGCTCAACTAGCACCCGGCTCCTGGGTTCAAGTGAGCTTTCAGCAGAAAGCCGGACGAGGAGTCTCAGCGTCTTCCACAACATTCTCATGGGCTCCGGACAGGGTCTTCAACCTCATTTTACAAAGTAGATGATCTGTTAAATCCCTAAATTTTCACTGTATGCCACTGAACTCCTTCCTAGTAGTACATAACATTTTTTTTTGAAAAATTTCTTAACAGAACATCAGAGTGTTGCAACGCTTTATTAGGAGTATTGGCTTTGAATTAGTAGCTGAAGTAACAATTGCATGAAGCCAGAGTAGGTGTACTGCATAATACTCATACTTGATTTACTGACATTACTTAGCAATTTATTGGACAAAGGTCAAACTTTTCATTTTTTATTAAGCACATTCCACAGTACAAAGCTGTCATGAATAATATCTGTACAATTTAACAGTTTCAATAGCTGTTCAGACACAAATTTATTTCAAACAGATAATTGGCAAACATAATTAATTACAAGTTAGAATTAGACTATCCCAGTGCTTTAAAACATTAATATAGCAGTAATTTACAGTTGCTCAATTATGGTTAGCAAAATAAAGTCCAGAGTACGGCTGGGAATTACTATTATAATACCAGAAAGTCAGAATTCCTTGGGTGCCAAAGTCCCCTGCTATAATTTAGTAGGCACAATTCAAAGGTTGTGTGCATATTCAAAGGCCATGATCTCCCAAGGAACAAAAGGAACGTCTATATTAAACATGCAAAAACAACAACAAAAAATCCATTCATTCAGAAGAACTGCCTCCTCCCCTTCCCTCCTCCCTTCCCCGGACTTTCCTACCCAGCTTGGTATTAAGATGGACAGTGGTCAAAGCTACGATGCTTTCACAACCACCATCAAGCTTACAACATCCACCTTGTGAATGGTGTTTATTTTTTACACTTTGAGACTCAACCTCTCACAAACAGAAATTAATTTAGGAACGTGGAAGGGAAAAATATATGTTTTTATAAAAAGGAAAACTAAAAAGCAAAGCCAACTCCATAAACAAATCACAGACACACACATTGATCCCCACACCCTTCTCAATGCAAGGGACACTGCGAGTCCAGGGGCCTTCCCTTGGTGGAGTTGATGCGTGTCTCGGGAAGAGGCTGGATGCAAGGGAGGTTGTGTATTGGTCCTTTACAATGTTACTGATATGCCCTGATCTTTGAAAACAATGGCAAGGGGTAAATCAAAACTTCATATTGGCCAAGGGAGGAGTGCCAACCGATGCCAATCCTTCCACGCATGTTGGTGGGACAGAGCCATTCACACATGCAGCTGCGAGCACACCGGAGCTCTGAGAACTTGCCAGGCCACAGTTGCTGGGACGCCAGAGATGACCACGGGCGTGGGGCTTTCAGGGGTGCCCTCCCCTCAGCGTGGGCCTCTGAGCCAGCCTGACGCTCAGCGGGCTCCAACCCAGAGCGGGGCCAGGAACCCAGTCAGCAGGGCCTTCTTGCTCTTCCCTTCCCAGGGTACAGCTGCACAGAATCATGATTTTTGAAGGTGAAGCCAATGAACACTACAGGAAGTGACACCAGTACTTATGAGGAAAAGAACAAAAAGGAAAAAAAAATAATGTTCATGGTACCTCTATATTGTATATACTGCACAACAAAACATTTTGTGTTAAGCTTCTGAAGTTACATTTTAAAACAAGATTCCCATGAAAACACACACACCACACACACACAATGACAACAACAAAATAAAAACACTGTCTGAATACTGCAGGAAGGGTTCTAGGTCATCCACATCACCCTGGTATCAGGTTCTTGAGCCCAGCCCATGGCTAAGTTGAACACACTCTGCATTAGTGTCTCAGGCCCGGGGCCCTGACTCTAGCAACCTTGAGGTTAAACTGTTATGTACATCATATCTACATGCGGATACAGTATTTTAAGTTAGGAGGCAAGCACATGTGTCAAGGTGTTACTCTACCAAATATCAGGAGATGGCTGGGGGACAGAGAACAGTTAATAAAAGAAAAGAGCTATATTACCTGTTGGGAGATAATATAACTGGCTTACAGTTCTTTAAATTAAAATAAATTGGTACAGAAAGGAAGTAAATCCAAAAAATATTACTAAAACAATCCCGAAAGATTTTTCCATTGTCCAACATGTTCCTAATATAACAAGTCAGAATTCATAATGACTTGGACGGTCAAAAGGAGAATACCAACTTCTGAAAGGAAAGCCCTGGACCTTCTGGGTAGGTGTTTGGCACCCAAAATTTCACCAAAGAAGAATGCTGTTTCTTAATATCAGACCAAAGTGCAAAGCAATATAAATAGAGGCCAAGTCTTCTCTTGACGGTCGATTTACTTCTGTGAGACAGACTGGATGTTCCTTTTCTATTAACAATTTACACTTGAAGCATTAGGTTTTTCACTGATGAGGGGAGGAAATGGGCTTCTGCTCTACTTGAAGTCAGGGAAGCTAAGGTATCCTTCTCAGAGCTGAGCCGGAATCGGAGGTGAGAAATGTCGGTGCTTGAAGAGTTAGGCTGCTTTGCATCTGCCCAGCGTCTAGAACCAATTCCAGCCTCATAACTCAGCTGTGGAACGAACTCCCTTAGGCATCTGGTAGCCATGTAGCCAGTAGTTCAAGACTAGAAAACTCTGAAAAACAAAAACAAAAGGAGTGTGTGGATATTGCAGTTAGACAGGGCTATATACATCACACCCATTTCCAATCATACATAGACATGTACTCTTAACAGGCTCGACTTCTCAAATAATTAGCATTAAGCATAGAAGCTACAAGTTGTCCTGAGTGTATTACATACCAGGCATCATATTAATTTAAACCTCCCAACAACCCTATAAGGCAGAAACCTACTTCACAAATAAGAGGCTCAGAAAGGTTAGGTGTGTGGTTCAAAGAGTTAGCCATGAGGTGACAGACAGAGGACTCAGACGGGCTGACCCTACAACCTATCACGCCTTAGTGCTGCTGCTAAGGAGTATGCACATAGCAAAATATGCTTAAGATTAGATTTTACGTTCAGCGTAATCTTTTATGACACTCAGAACCTACAAGAGGCCCGTCTCATATCCTCATGAGAGCCCTCATCCATCACTGTGAAACAAAAATATGCAAAAATTATCCCTTCTAAAGAGAATGCTAATGATCAGAAATTGCTTCTCTTTTTTTTTTTTTTGAGTTGGAGTCTTACTCTGTCACCCAGACTGGAGTGCAGTGGCCGCTCCCAGCCACCGCAGCCTCGACCTACCAGGCTGCAGCGATCCCTCCGCCTCAGCCTTCCGAGTAGCCGGAATTACAGGCGTGTGCTACCATGCCCGGCTAATTTTTTGACTTTATTGTAGAGATGAGGTCTCGCCTGCCCAGGCGGGTCTCAAACCCGCAGGCCCAGGCAATTCACTCACCTCAGTCTCCCAAAGGTGCGGGATTACAGACTGAGCCACCGAGCCCGGCTGCTTCTCTTTTAATTTAAACAAATCATTTGTAAAAGGACAACACAGTATAGGGGGAAAGATGCCTGAATGTTCCACATTTTTTTGACCATGGCCTTGAGTCAGAAACACATTTAATCATAGTTTCTACATTTATTCACGTATGTAAATGTGCAAGCATGCATGCACACACACACACCCCTAAAATAGAATATTCGTGAGACAATCATTACATATCATTACATATCATTACTATTAATAGGTACAATGCAGGCTGACATTTCTATTCTAAATCAAAACAAAGTCAAAAACCACTCAAATTATGTCCCAATCACTGATGGGTCACAACCCTTTCCAAATGCTGCACTAAACCACCGGCCTAAAAATCTAAAGTCACCTTAGATCTAAAATTTTGTGTCAAAAATAAAAAATTTTTAAAAAGAGTTTTAAAAGCAACCTTTCCAAAAGGTTGTCAATTTCCATAAAATCAAGTATCCTAATAAGGTTTCCCAATGAATTCAAGAAAGATTAAATTTCATTTGCCACTGTTTTCACATTAAGGATATTTAAGAGCACCCGAATTATTCAGAAAATATTAAGCCCCAAGATTAGAAGGGGGTGCTCCCAAATGCTGCTGGGGAGCATGGGCTGACTTCATTCTTCTGGAGGGGAGCGTGACCCTATGTACCAAGTCTCTGCACATGATATCTTTTAACCCAGGCACTCCAGACATTTCCAGAACCTTATCCAAAAGCAATAAAGGGTTGGGCAAAGATTAAGCTAAAAGAATGACCATAGCACTGTTTTTTTAATAACAGCTAAAAGCTGGGACACACACACACACACACACACACACACACACACACACAACAGAGCGTATCCAAACAATCGAGTATTATTTGGCAATCAGGAATTATAATGTACACAAATGTTGACATTACTAACACACAACAATTTCACAAGAAAGAGGGAGAAAAAGTATTTTTAAAATGTTCTGTTGTAAATCATAATTTTTAAAAGCCTAAAGGGACATATACAAAAGAGTTAACAGTGGTGAGCTGTGAGTAGGAGTTTATTTTCTTCTTTTTTTGGCTTATCTTCTTTTTCTAATTTCTTAGTAATGATCTTATACTGTCTTGTAATAAGAGAAGAAGTTTTGAGCTACTATATATACAACATACAGCACATAGGAGTCAGTAATTTTTTAAAAAATGACTCGGCAAATAAATCTATTGCTACATTTCCTGACATGGAGATACTCTTACTTGATATTTTAGGGGTGAATATTTTACTGCAAGGTTAAATCATCATTAGGGTAGTGTTTCTTATTATGCATAAATCTTACAGTATCACATGGTAATAATTTTTTTCATGCTACAATAAATGAAAAGAATTTGGAAAAGAGCAATAAAATCTATAAAGTTGACTGCCAAGGTTGTCAAAAGTAATTCACTTTGAAGAGACAAACATATTTGGGGTTTCATTACTTGTGCTGGGATACAGGGAACCACTACCTTAAAAAGCAGATAAGATTTTTCCATTGACTTATAATTGTGAATAGTAACAAGGCAGTTTTTCTTAGGTTTCCAAAAAGGGGTGGGAGGAGGGCCTGGGAAAAGTTTCCTTTTCATCACAGTCAGTGAAAACTTGCACTGCTGGTCACTGCTTTATCTCTCAACCAAAGGAATCTTGTTTTGGGGTACTTTTAAGTAATATATAGAAGCTGTTGATTCATCCATTAAATACTCCAGGAAAAAAAGAAGCATAATATGGTTATCTTGAATTTTGCCAAGAGCCCTTTTAAACAGAGTGTAAAGACACAAACATATACCAAAATACAAAAGAGGTCAACTTAAATTGTTCCATGACACACCTACTCCGAGTGTACTCATTCCAGAAGCCCAGCTACAGTTGTCCATGTTCTACTTTATGTGCTTTTCTTAGGTAAAAAAATAAAAATAAAAGCAGGGGAAAGATGCAGCTAAAGCAATGCACAAAGGAAAATGTAGTTTTAAAAGTTCCCATTAAGAGAGCCATGCCAGCTAGATGTGTTCCCTATATAGACAGAAGGTAACTAGATGTGTTCCCTGCAAGGACAGGTGCCTGGATGTGTTCCCTACAAGAACAGGTACCTAGGTATGTTCCCTATGTAGACAGATACTAGCTAGCTACTCAGAAGGCTGAGGCAGGAGGATTGCTTGAGTCCAGAAGTTCCAGGCTGCTGTGCACACTGATCACAGCTATGAACAGCCATTGTACCCCAACCTGGTGAAACTGTATCTCGAAAAAAATTTTTAATTATTTTTAAAAAGTTCCCATTAAGTACACTGTCAAACTCTCCATAGAAAAAAAAAGTTTCCATTAAGAAAAAGACTGGAATAAATTTAACAAAAGATGTGCAAGACTAATACATGAAAAATTGTAAAATGTTGCTTCACAGAAGCTGAAGAAGACCTAAATGAGAGAGAAAGATCATGTTCATGGATTAGAAGACTCAACATTTATTCAAATGAAATATTCCCCAAAATGATCTTTAGATTCCATGCAGTCCTAATCATAATCCCAGGAACCATATTCCTAGAACTTGACAATCTAGTTAAAAAAACAAACCTAGGCCAGGCATGATGGCTCACGCCTATAATCTCAGCACTTTGGGAGGCGGAGGTGAGAGGATTGCCTAAGCCCACAGGTTCGAGACCAGCCTGGGCAATTTGGTGAGACATCATCTCTACAATAAATCAAATAATTAGCTGGATGTGGTGATACATGCCTATAGTTCCAGCTACTTGGAAGGCTGAGGCGGAAGAATCACCTGAGCCCAGCAGGTCCAGGCTGTGGTGGCCACGAGCATGCTACTGCACTCCAGCCTGAGTGACAGAGTAAGACTCCAACTCAAAAAAAAAACAACTAAAAACCTTAGGCCAAGAAATTTTTATTTTTTTATTTAAAAGATATGGATGCAAAAAACGATTTTTTTTTTTGCCTTCCAAGTAGCGGAACTACAGGCGCACACTATCGCGCCCAGCTAATTTTTTATTTACTGTAGAGAGACTAGGTCTCGCCGAGTTGCCCAGGCTGGTCTCGAACCCGCAGGCTCAGGCAATCCACTAGCCTTGGCCTCCCAAAGTGCTGGGATTACAGGCTGAGCCACTGAGACCGACCAAAAAACGATTTTTAAAAACAAAAAGTTGGAAGACTTATTAAAAAGATAGTTGGTACTGGTAAGGATAGCCACACAGAGCATGAAAAAAAAGAGCTTAGAAGTCGACCTACATAAAAGTGACTTATTGATTTTTTGACAAAGGTGCTAAAGCAATTCAATGGGAAGAGGAAAGTCTTTTAATTAAATACTGCTGAAATAACTAAATAGCTGTATAAAAAAGGACAAAGACATTCTTACCTCACAACATACACAAAAATCAACTTTTAATAGATGAGAGGCCTAAATATAAAAGATAAAAAAACTAAACTGATCCAAACACAGTATTCATGAGCCATAGTGGCTAATTAAATTAATCTTAAATAAAACACAATTAAGAGCCGGGCTCGGTGGCTCAGCCTGTAATCCCGCGCCTTTGGGAGGCTGAGGTGAGTGAATTGCCTGAGCCCGCGGGTTCGAGACCCGCCTGGGCAGCGAGACCTCATCTCTACAATAAATCAAAAAATCAGCTGGGCGTGGTGGCGCATGCCTGTAATTCTGGCTACTTGGAAGGCTGAGGCGGAAGGATCGCCGGAGCCCAGCAGGCCGAGGCTGCGGTGGCCGGGAGCGGCCACTGCACTCCAGTCTGGGTGACAGAGTGAGACTCCAACTCAAAAAAAAAAAAAAAAAAAACACACAATTAAATACAATGAAAAATTCAGTTCCTAAATGATACTGGCCATGTTCCAAGGGCTCAGTGGTCACATGCAGCTATCAATTACTACAGTGGACATACAGTGAACAGTACAGCTCTAGAAAATATAGACAAATCCAGTGATAAAAAGTAAGTCAAGGATGACGGCAGACTTGAACTACAGAAGGACACAAGAAAACTTTTGGGGTGATAGAAATGTTCTGATCCTGATTGTGGAGGTGGTATAAGGGGGCAGACAAGTGTAAAAATTCACTAAATAGTACACTTCAAATGGGTACAATTTATTTTACACAAAATATGCCTCAATAAAATTGACTTAAAACAAACACAAGAAAGCTGAGGCGGAAGGATCGCCGGAGCCCAGCAGGTCGAGGCTGCAGTGGCCGGGAGCAGCCACTGCACTCCAGTCTGGACAACAGAGTGAGACTCCAACTCAAAACAAACAAACAAACAAACAAAAAAAGGCACAGAAAAGATGAAAAGAGCAGGGCAGAGGAAGATCAATACACCTAGGTACCTGCCTATGGAGGGAAAACATCTAGGTTCCTGTCTACATACAGAACACATCTAAGTACCTGTCCTCGGAGGGAACACATATAGGTACCTCTCATGGTAGGGAACACATCTAGGTACCTGTCAACAGAGGGAACACATCTAGGAACCCATCCTCATAGGGAACATACCTAGATATCTGTCCTTGTAGGCAACATATCTAGGTATCTGTCCTCGTAGGGAACACATTTAGATACCTGTCTACATAGGGAACACATCTTAGGTAACTCTCCTCATAGGGAACACATCCAGGTACACATCTAGGGTACCCATCTAGGTATACACCTGTCCTCACAGAAAACACATCTAGGTACCTGTCCTCATAGGGAACATATCCAGGTACCTGTCTACATAGGGAACACATTTAGGTACCTATCCTTATAGGGAATAAATCCAGGAACTGATCCTCGTAAGGAACACATCTAGGTACCTGTCTCCGTAGGGAACATATCCAGGTACCTGTCTACATAGGGAACACATCTAGGTTCCTGTCTATGTAGGGAACACATTCAAGTACCTGTCTACAAAGAGACCACATCTAAGTACATGTCTACATAGGGAACACATCTAGCTTCCTGTCATCATATAGAATATAACATGTCTATGTAAGAAACACATGCAGGTACCTGTTTACATAGGGAACACACCTAGGTAACTGTCCTTATAGGGAACACATCTAGGTACCTATCCTTGTAGGGAATACATCTAGGTACCTATCTTCATAGGAAACACATCCAGGTACCTGCCTATGTAGGGAACACATCTAGCTACCTGTCCTCAGAAGGAACACATCCAGGTATGTGTCCTCATAGGGAACACATCCAGGTACCTGTCTACGTAGGGAACACATCTAGATACTTGTCCTCATATGGAACACATCTAGGTACCTGTCCTCGTAGGGAACACATCGAGGTACCTGTCCTCATAGAGAACAGAGTGAGGTACCTACTGTCATAGGGAACAAATTCAGGTACCTGTAACACACCTAGATTCCTGTCTATGTAGGAACATACCAAGGTACCTCTCCTCGAAGGGAACACATCTAGGTATCTGTCTACATAGGGAACACATCTGGATAACTGTCCTCATAGGGGACAAATCTAGTACCTGCCTATATAAGGAACACATCTAGGTACCTGTCCACAGAGGGAAAACATCCAGTTACCTGTTCCTCGTAGGGAACACATCAAAGTAACTGCCTACGTAGGCAACACATCTAGGTTCCTGACTGCAGAGGGAACATATCTAGGTATCTGTTCTCCTAGGAAACCCATCTAGATACCTCTCTTCATAGGGAACACATCTAGGTACTTGTCTTCCTAGGGAACACATCTAGGTACCTGTCCTCATAGGGAACAACACATGCAGGTATCTGTTCTCCTAGGAAACCCACCTAGATACCTCTCCTCATAGGGAACTCATCTAGGTATCTGTCCTCGTAGGAGACACATCCAGGTACCTGTCTACCTACGGAACATATATAGGTCCAGTCTACATGGAAACCCACCAAGGTACCTCTCCTCATAGGGAACACATCGAGGTACCTGTCCACATAGGAAACACATCTAGGTACCTGTCTACATAGGAAATACATATAGGTACCTGTCTACATAGAAAATACATCAAGGTACCTGTCCTTGCAGGGAACACATCTAGGTACCTGTCTTTGCAAGGAACACATCTAGGTACATGTCCTCATAGGGAACACATCGATGAACCTGACCTCATAGGCAACATATCTAAGTACCTGTCCTAGCAGGAAACATATCCAGGTACCAATCTACATAGGGAATACATCTAGGTACATGTCTATGTAGGGAACAAATTCAGGTACCTGTCCTCATAGGGAACACATTGAGGTACTATCTTTGTAGGGAAAACATCCAGGTACCTGTCTACCTAGGCAACACATCCAGGTTCCTGTCTACATAGGAAAACATCTAGGTATCTGTCCTCGCCAGGAACACACCTAGTTACCTATCCTTGTAGGGAAAATATCCAGGTACCTGTCCTCATAGGGAACACATTCAGGTACCTGTCTACATAGGAAACACATCTAGGTACACATCTAGAGTACACATCTAGGTACATATCTGTCCTCATAGAGAACATATCTAGGTACCTCTCATAGGGAACACATCTAGGAACCTGTCTACATAGGAAATATATCTAGTTACCTGTCCTCGTAGGGAACGCATCTAAGTACCTGTCCTCATAGGGAACACATTCAGGTACCTGTCCACGTAGGAAACACATCTATGTTGCTGCCTTTGTAGGGTACAAATCTAGGTACCTATCCACTTAGGGAACACATCTGGGTACCTGTTTATGTAGGGAACACATCTAGGTACCTGTTCTCATAGGAAACACACCCAGGTACCTGTCTACGTAGGGAGCATATCTAGGTTCCTGTCTACATAGGGAACACATCTGGTTACCTGTCTACATAGGGCACTATCTGACTTCGTAAGGAACACATATTGGTACCTATGTACAGAACACATCTAGATACCTGTCCTCATATGGAACACATATAGGTATCTGTCTACATACGAAACACATCTAGGTACCTTTCCTCATGGGGAATACATCCAAGTACCTGTCTATGTGGGGAACACATCTAGGTACCTGTCCTCATAGGAAACAAATCCAGGAACTTGTCCTCATAAGGAACACATCCAGGTACCCATCTAAGTAGGGAACACAGCCAGGTACCTGTCTATGTAGAGAACACATCTTGGTATCTGTTTATGTAGGGGACTCTAGGACCTGTCTATGTAGGAAACACATTTAAGTACGTGTTTCATAGGGAACACATTCAGATACCTGTCTATGTAGGGAAAACATCTAGGTACCTGTCCTCACAGGGAACACATCCAGATACCTGTCTAAGTAAAGAAGACATCCAGGTAACTGTCCTCGTAGGGAAAACTTGTCAATGTAGGGAAGATACCTAGGTATCTGTCCTCGTAGGGAACACCTCCAGTTACCTGTAGGAAACACATCTAGCTACCTGTCTTTGTAGGGAATACATCTAGGTACCTATCCCTGTAGGGGACACATCCAGGTACCTGTTCTCATAGGGAACACATGCAGGTACCTGACCTCCAAGGGAACACATCTAGGTACCTGTCCTCATATGGAACACATCTTGGTACTGGTCTATATAGGACACAGATCAAGGTACTTTCACTGTAGGGAACACATCCTAGTAACTGTTTTATGTAGAGAATACATCTTGGTATCTGTCTATGTAGGGAACACATCTAGCTACCTGTTTTCATAGGGAATGCATTTTGGTACTGGTCTGTGTAGGGGACTATCCGGATACCTGACTATGTAGGGAACACATCCTGGTACCTATCTATGTAGAGAACACATCTAGGTACCTGTCCTCATATGGAACACATCTTGGTAGTGATCTACATTGTGGACACAACCAGGTACCTCTGCCTGTGTATGTAGGGACACATCCACGTACCAGTCTACACAGAGAACACATCTTGGTATCTGTCTATGTAGGGAACAAATCTAGGTACCTGTCCTCACAGGGAACACATCTTGGTACTGGTCTATGTTGGAACATATTCAGGTACCTGTCTACGTAGAGAACACATCTAGGTACCTGTCTATGTAGAAAACACATCTGGTATCTCTGTGTGCCAATTTAGATCATTTATTTCATTTTTTAAACTTATTATCTATATTTGCTGAAAGTGACAGCATGAATACAGTGTAGTTTCATATGCAGTTATTGGATTACAGGCCATTTCTTATGTGGCTGGGACAAAGAACACAAACAAATCATGTTGGCTCTGGGTGCCACTACCCAAAAAATATCATTGAGTGCTCAGAGAATGCTGGGGCTCTATGACAAAGAAGCCCCATAGCCTTGTGACGGGACAGGCACACAGACCACTTCAATACCAAGTAACAGATTAAGCCAGAGGAAGTCAAAGGTAGGCGTGGGAAGTCTGCACAGCCCTAATAACACAAGGGGTGGGGGTGAAGGTCTGTGCTACTGGTGTGATTAGGAAAGTAAGCAGAACTCAGACTGGCTAGAGCAATGGATTTGGGGGAGTGAGTAACGGGAGGTTAGGGTAGGGGGCAAGAGGGGCAGCTGGAGAGGAAAGAAGGCAACAGCTGGATGTTAAAGCTCCCATCGGCAAATCCAGGTAGTTCAGGCTCAGTCCTGAAGACAGCAGGGTGCCAGGAGGGCAGAAGGTTGGCAAAGCCAAAGCTAAGATGAGCCCAGCTAGCAGCAGAACAGAGAGCAGGTAAAGAGAAAAAGGACAAACCTGGAGGGAAGCTGCTGTCACCAGGAACCACTCCTCCTTCCCTACACTTTCTTAGACTTTGGGAGAGGGGAGGGGAGGCTGGCAGGGGAGGAGTAATCACTCAAAACATCCTTGCCTTCTTCATCTGCAATCTCCTAGAAAGCTGATTTTAAGACTCCATTCAATCAATACACATAACAATTCTGCATACAAAGAATCTATCCAGAGAGAAAGCAGGAAGTGAGAAGGTTATGACTGCAGAAACAGTCTGAACATACTAGACAGCAGGAATTGCAAATAGCTAAGGGGCTTCAGGTCACTCCAAATCATGTCCCGCCTCCAGGGTAGTCACCACCAACCCCAACCAGTTCTTCGGGGTCTGCATGGGGTCCCAGAATCCTTCCATAGGCAGCTCCTCCCACCAGCCACTACCGACCAAACTACAGTGGCATGAAGAAACGCTTCTTAGCTATTCCTGTTGCAGAACCTGGGTTTACACTAATAGATGGGGCAGGAACAAAACCAGAGGTCAGCAGGCCTTACTAAGGGGCCATATGGTAAATACTTTAGAAGCTGCAGGCCATAAAGTCCCCATTACAACCACTCAAGTCTGCCAGTGAGGCAGGAAAACAGCCACAGGGAATACGTAAATGAATGAAATAACAAATGAATAAAACTTTATTAATCGACAATGGAATTTTAATTTCATGCAATTTTTGCATGTCATGAAAAAAAATCATTCTTCTTTTAACTTTTTTGTCAAGCGTTAAAAATGTAAAAACTATTCTTAGCCTATGGTGATAGGGGAAAAAAAAAAAAATCAGTCAGTGGGTCAATTTGGGTTCCTGGCTACATTTGTTGCACTCCTGGGCAAGATAAACTTCCTGAAGATCTACTTATTGAACCTTAGAATCCTGATAAATGAGTATTTTAAAAGATGGTAACTTGAAGACTAGGTACCAGGAGTTCTAACTCTTTCCATCAGAAAAGTTCACAATTCTGCATGTGAACTTTATACTTTTAAAATTCAATAAGTACGAAAATATATAATGATAAAAAGCCACTAAGAGTTAAGTAATGGGCGACAGAGTGAGACTCCAACTCAAAAAAAAAAAAGAGTTAAGTAATGCTTTTAAATAAATAAGAATTTTATTAATCACAATAATCTTTACATACATAGTAGTACGAATACATATAAATGTATTTATCCAACCGACAAAGTTTAACATGCATAGAATTCACTGGCCCACAGCAAAATGCTCAGAGTTGTCAATTCTGTTTCGGATGGTCATGAATTCCTAGCAGCAGCTAAATAAGATCTCTTCACCTTCCAGACAGGACACCCTTGGTCATCAAAACATTCTGTCACCAACAGTTACAATGGCTCTAAGTCTTCCTGCAACCCAAGCAAAGAACTTGGCTTCTCAGGGTACTTGTATTTCAGGGACACAGAATGGGTTTAGGGACTCTCTCAACATAGAGAGCTTCTCTGATTCATCTTGGAAGGAATGGTGATGGTAGATGCGTTACGGTGGTGGGGAGGAGGGGGACTGAATGCTTTATTGATGATAATTTTTTAAAAAATAAAAGACAGAAATGAGAGGAAAGAAAGAGAAAAAGGAGAGCCTTGCATCCCAAAATAAAATACAAAGGACTTTGCTGGTATTAAATTGCTATGACCTGGAAAGCCATTTAGGAAAACAGTTTTTAAAAACAGAACCACATTCCTTACCTGTCAATAGGAAAGCCCACACAATATACAGAACTCCAATGCAGACCTCGTTTTAATGTGACTACAAAGATCTGTCCTTATACCAGAATTCTGCACAAGTTGACACATATAAGGGAGACCTAGGTTCACATCATCAAGGAACACAAATAACAAAATCTGCCCAAAGGGAAGGCGAGCGCAATCAGCCAACTGGAAGAGGAGGGGAGGACTCACCTGAAGCGGGTGAAAGTGCAGACTGTTATCTGGAGATGTATGTGTATGTTCTGGAGGGAGAACGGGTCTCATTCTGGGCACTGGGAGGCACATTTAAGAAATCCCAAATCAAAATAGTGTCATCATGGGAGCTACTGATGATTTGAAACTCATCAAACTGTAGCCGAAACACACGTCCAGAATGTTCCTGTGAAGTAAAACAACTCCATGAACAAAATGAGACCTTTGTAATCCCTCCTATTTCACAATGAGAAATTTAGCACTAACTGAACATGCAGCTGCTTATATAGGCCTCCTAAATAATTTTCCAGAGTTTACTGAGTTTTGTCTTTCACCCCAAGAACAAATACACTTCTTTTTCTTCTAAGCCTTTTCTTTTATTAAACACTGTATCCTAGATCATGGCCCATTAATATATCAAAAAGATTATCTTACAAAGGGCCTTGAAAGGGTAAACAACAATATTTACTACCCCTTACTGGCGAACTACCAAAATACACTGTAAAACCTAGAATCAGACGGCTAATTTTTCAAAACATGGCCAAGAATATCTATCTCGAAACATAGCCAACATCAAAATTTGTGGGGATACATAGAAGCATTCCCACTAAAGTCAAGAAGAAAACAAAAATGGCCCTAACTACAGTTCTGTACATTCTAGTCAATGCAAGAAATGAAGAAATAGACATAAAAGGTAAAACTACTGAAAATAAGAAAAATGTCAATATATTCAAATGACTCCTCAAAAATACAACAGATCGAATCGGACTATTAAAAATTATGAGTTTGGAAAACAGTTTTTAAAAACAGAACCACATTCCTTACCTGTCAATAGGAAAGCCCACACAATATGCAGAACTCCAATGCAGAGCTCGTTTTAATGTTGCTAAACCAAGATTAACATAAAGTTGCTAAACCAAGATTAACATTTAAAAATAAAGTCTTCCTAAATGCCAAAATAATAAACCACAGAATACAGATTAAGGAGAAATTCCACCTTAATAGTATAAAAATGTGCAGTGTTATAAAAATATAACATAATCATAGATAGCCATATGAAGAATGCCACCACACCTCCTGGGAGGAAATACACATGCTCTACAAGAAAACAGTCCACCTGCAAAGAAGCAGCCTGCGTTCATGTAGGATTACTCCCCATAGGAAAGAGCTCCCAGTAAAGTCAATGCCAAAAACGCTCCAATTTTGGCTAAGCAAAGTTAGAAGTGAATTTCTCTGACAATACACAAACTTCCTTGTGGTACACCTGGACAGGGCTCTCTGCAGGCAGTCACCCTCCAGCACAGGGAACCCAATCCCATTTCCGGAGATCACATACCACCAATGTTCGTAAACACAAAGTGCTCGCGGGGGCTCGAGGATCCAGAGCAGCTTGCAAGTCCCAAACTTTAATTTTCCTAGAAAGGAAAATGAGATTGTGATTAGCAGAAAAGTTAACACTTTCTATGTTGCCAAACATTTCCTTGACAAAAAAGAGTGGACTTGAGCTGCCTATCATAAAAGCTCACGGGGAACACGCTAATGTTATAAGTTGCTTGAACCAATAACGCTTGATTTTGAAAAAAATAAAAACATATACATTCTCAGCATTACTGATATTTTAAAGAAATACTATTCTAAAGGAGACAAGAAAACAACTTCAGGTTATCTAGATTCAAATCCTGCCATGATAATCCATGTCACCAAACTCAGTAATCAGGGGTTCTCTAGGGCTGAGTAGGTGCTGCTGTCAGAAGCTAGGGCTCCGTGTGAATTCCTAACCCTTTCTCCAAATCAAGCAAATGCTGAAAGGTAGGAATGTGAGTACAGAAGGGCAAGTAACCATTTGGGAAGTATATATAGGATCATCTTGAAAGGTTTACAGTTGCCATTTGCTCACTTAAAAACCATGAGGATTTGTTCAATTTACCAAAGGAGAAAAGCTTATTGTTTATAACACACACAGAGCCTGACTTAGTGTAGGACGAAGGCAAAGCAGTGAATTTCCCCACAGCCTAAGCTACTCCCAGAGTTTATAATGACAGTGAAAGGCAGACGTTGAGGAACCACAGTGGCTCTGCTATTTGTGATTTGGGGCAAAATTTTGTTTATCTTTCTGGGCCTGAGTATTCTCAGCTGATCAGCTAGTATAATAATACCTGCCATCCACCACTACACAGAAAGTACTAGCACAGGACCTGGCACATCCAGGATCGCTTAACATACAGCCTTTCTTCTTGACAGAGTGAGCTGTCATTTGAAAATCTGGAACACCTACCCATCATAGGCCCCACTGACAATCCTCTTGTTATCAAACCGGATGCATCGGACCAATTCTTCGTGCCCCTCTAGGACTCTTAAACAGGCGCCACACTCAATATCCCAGAGCCTGGAGTGAGAAACAGCACTCTGTGAAACAACTTCCCATGCAGGATCCACATGATCTTCAAGTTCTTTATATCTGCTCCACACAGATACGACTTTTCACTATCCTTGAGTCCTCTATTTCTATCTTGCTCCCAGTCCACACTACACACATAAAGCGATATGTGTACATTCACACCATTTGGGTATTTCTAGGCACTATCTTAGGAGGAAGTTTTACTTTTCATGGTATTTCCTTTTCTACAGTTTGAAACCATTTTTAATCATGTACACATATCACTGTTTAAATAAAATCAATAAACAAGAAACGTCAGTTCTATTTAGTTTGTAGGCATTCTCTTGATGTCTGAGTTCATGAAACTTCGTAGCCAAATGGCCTAGGAAGGACTTTTTCTGGGGAGGCAGGGATTGCAGGCAGGAAAGGAGAAAAGGCAGTATGGGGTGGGGGAGGCAGGAGATGGTGCACACAGCCAGGGTTCACGCTTCTGCCCCAGGCACTTCTAGCCCAGTGGAGTCCCTGAGACCCACTGAGGTTGGAACTAAGGGACCAGTATGGTAGTCTCTTTCTCCTGATGAGGCTTAGGGACACTTCTTCCTTGCTATCTACTGCATAAAAAGCAGTGTGCATACTATGGTTGGCTGGTTTACAAAGTCAGAGTGGAGACTTGCTAGGTATTTGCAGTGTTTTCCTGCTGGCTACACCAAGCCTTTTTCTTCATACATGAATTAAATAACAATTCTGGAGTTGGAGATTATTTTTTTGCTTTTTTCCTATTACGATAGATTATTTCATGTTATTTGCAAAAATAAATCACACTAACTAGCATGTAAAAAACAAAGTAAGGAAACTAATTCTATAATGACTTTTTCCTGCCCCTCCACCAGTAACTCCTATTACACATCCAATGAACATTTTACAAAACTGCCCTCAGTAAATCTTCTTCGTATCAGTGATGAGAGTTTCTCTCATCTGTGATCAGAGCCATTAAGCACTGCCACTGATTCCAAAGTGGGTTCGTTTATCTATAAACTGCAGAGTAATACACATTACTATGTCGCAAATCCTCAGAGATTCCGAGTTAATAACGGTTTACTGATGAAATATTAAGCAGTACCACAGCATGATGAATACAAAAGAACCAAGATGTAAGCTCTAAACTAACTTTCATGATATCGTAAAGCCTAAAATGATGAAGAAAATATAACAGTAGTTATAGCTTTTTTGCTTACCTTTTTAAAAAATCAACTTGAGCCCAATCTTTATCTTAACCAAACATTAGGCTATTTGGTTATAAACACTGAAGTTACAGTCACTTAAGTAAAGCTAACAGCTTGTGTTGAGATAGTGAAAAAATGACTTGGGATAATTAAATAGATATTTAAGGGGATTTTTTTTTCTTCCCTAGACAGTGTCTTACTCTGTCACCCAGGTTAGAGTACAGTGGTATAATCTATAGTCCACTGCAGCCTCGATCTTCTGGGCTCCAGTGATCTTCCCATCTCAGTCTCACAGGTAGCTGGGACTACAGGTAAGCACCACCGTGCCCAGCTAATTTTTTTTTAGTTTTTGTTAAGACAGGGTCTCATTGTGGTTTCCAGTCTAGCATCAAGAAGGCCTCTTGCCTCGGCCTCCTAAAGGTCTGGGATTACAGGTATGAGCCACTGTGCCTGGCCAAGGATGTTCTAAATAAGATATAAAATGCCCAAGGCTAGTCAGATGTATTAGAAAGCAAGGAGACTGAATGCTGGGAAGAGAAAAGGGAGGTAAAACAAATGACCCAGCAGGTGTGAATGATTTTGTAATGCAGTCTTGGGAGCGAGAAATAAAGTGCCCTCCCTTCTGCCAGGGAGGAAGGTAGGGGCTCACAGGGAAGGAAGATCAAAGCAAGCTGTGCTGGAGCACTCTCATCTGCTCTGAGTGCTCTGGGATTAGGTGATCCAGGTGGAGCTGAGGTGATAAGGTTTTGTGTACTGGGGGGATCCTGGAAGAACACCCAGGGCGTACACAGCTTTCCCACTTGAGTGGGCAGAGCCTAAGAGATTTGAAAAAGTTACCTACAGCTTTCTGATCTGACGCATCCCATTTACTCTGAGTCATTCAAGCATCAGAACTGGGAGATGAATCAATACTGTGGTGAGAATAAGCTTGTTCTGTCAGCACACCAGCTTCTACCCACCTAATGGTATTATCTGATGATCCACTAACAACCAGCCGATCCCTGTACTGGAGACAGGCAATGCCTCGCTTGTGCCCATTGAGAGTACGAACAAACTCACAGGTACTCGTGCTCCAGACCTGCATAACAAATTAGCGACATAATTAATGCAGAAAAGTCTTCTCACAATATGCCTTTAAAAAAAAAGAGAAAGCTTCTGAGAATGACCCAAATATGTGATTTATTATAAAACACAGTCTATTCTAACTGAAAACTGGGAGGTGGGGGACATATTGGACAGTATAACCTTTCCTTGGCTGCTGAGTGGTGAAACTAGCAGGAAACAGAGGAAAGTAGTGAAGCCTGCAAATTCTGAGATCTTTACAAAGAGAACATCTCCCAGATGATTCAACGTTCATGTGCCTGGAGTAAAGAGTCTGGGCCAGATGTTATGTTTTTACACCAGCTGACATGTCAAACCTAATGTTAACTGATGTAAAAAAGCTTCACCTTTCATATCATTCTCTTTTCCAGGACATTTTCTTGAACAACTCCATTTGTCTTGACACATTAGTCCTAATATTATGTATGTGGAATAAATAATCCCTTCTTTGGTGAAATCATCTGGAAGACTTAGACATTCATAGACACCTTAACATATTATAAGATAAATAAGGAGATACACAGTACCCTGAATTATTGTACCAACTGCATTTGCAGCTGAATGGGATAAATAGATATCCACATGCAAAACAATGGCATTGGATCCCTACCTCATACCTTATACAAAAGATTAACTCAAAATGGATCAAAGACCTACATGTACAAGCTAAAACTATATAACTCTTAGAAGAAAGCACAGGAGTAAATCTTTGTGACCTTGGATTTGATCAACAGTTTCTTAGATATCCCAACAAAAGCATTAGCCACAAAAGAAAGAAAATTGGTCAATTGGATGTCATCAAAATTCATCATTTGTGTTTCAAAGGATACTATCAAAAAGTAAAAGACAACCCACAGAAAGGGAAAAAATATTTGCAAATCATACATCTGATAAGGGACTTGTATCCAGAATATATAAAGAACTCACAACTCAACAATAAAAAGACAAATTACCAATTTTTTAAATGGGCAAATGATTTAAATCGACACTTCTCCAAAGAACATATACAAATGGCCAATAAGCATACAAAAAGATGTTCAGCCACCATTAGTTACCAGAGAAGGCAAGGCTAATCACAGAGATGCCACTGCACACTCCCCAGGACAGCCATAATAAAAAAGACAGACAATAGCAAGTGTTAACAAGGAAATGGAAGGACCCTCCATGACAGTATTATGAGACAGCTGTTCGGTCATAAAGCCCAAACCCTCCTAACTTCCAGGCACTGGTCTTGTATTGACTGGTGTGACTGTAGGAGTAAGCAATCGCATACAAATCCCAGCTGTTCAACTTCCCAACTGCCCAATCTAAAGTCTGATGCTACAGACTCCATGAGTTGTGGAGCGAAATACCAGAATGCTGTCTGGTGCTGCTCATATGAAAAAGGTTCTCTAGCAAGTTCAAACCCTCATACACTGTTGGCAGGACTGTAAAATGGTATAGCCTCTTTGGAAAACAGTTTAGTCATTCCTTAAGATGCTAAACACAGTTACCATTCCATGAAAATTGAAAATACACACTAAAACTTGCACACAAATAATTACAGGAGCATCATTCATAATAACCAAAAAAAAAAAAAAGGGAGGAAACAACCAAAATGTCCATCAACTAATAAATGGTAAACAAAATGTGGTACATTCACACAGTGGAATTCTGTTCAGCCAACAGAAGAAGTGAAGTACTGCTATATGCCCCAGTGAACATAGATGAGCCATGAAAACATTATGATAGGTAGAAGAAGCAGACACAAAAGGCCACATATTGTATGATTCCATTTAAATGAAATGTTTAGAAAGGCAAATCCATAGAGAGAAAAGGTAGATTAGTGATCACCAGAAACAGACAGGAGAAAGCGGGGCTGACTGTTAATGGGTATGAGGTTTCTGAGAGGGTGATGCAAACATTCTGGAACTGGACAGCAGTGATGTTTTACAACATGTCAATGTAATAAAGGCCACTGAACTGTACCCTTTAAAATTCTGAATCTTAGGGGAATAGAAATTACAGTTCAGAAGCTTTTCTTATAAAAATATAAGAAAGCTAAAATTCAATAAAGTCAGCATGGATATTGGAATCTGAACTACATTTGCCATATCCTGTGGCTCTCCCTAGACTACAGCCGCCTGTCATATATGTCTGCCTCTCATCCACCACATGCCAAGCTTCTTGAAGGGAAGGTCCTGTCTTATTCATCATCCTATCCCAGCTTCCAGACTAGGGCCTATGACATGGCAAGCTCTCAAAGTCAGATGAATAAATCAAATCCTTGCCCCGACAGTGACTAGCTGTGTGATCACCTACACAATTCTTCACTCCCTGAGTCACATCTGTAAAATGGGGCCAATACCTACCTTAAAAGAGTGTTGCAAAGGTTAACTGAGATGGTAACGCAAAGCTCCTAGCACACAGTATATGCTCCATAGGTTAGCTCTCTCTCCTTTAAAAAGATGGTCAAGAATGTCATTTCATGAATCAGAGGACTGCTGTCTCTTCTGGACTCGTGACTTCCTCCTACCTTGCCTACGACTTTCGAGGCACGTAGAGTGGGGTGGCCCCAAGGGTTCATCAACACAAATGGAAGAGAACAAAGAGCTCGCCAGGTAGCAGGTTGGTATAAGCCGCTTCTGCTTTCTCTCTGTTCTAAAAGGGACAGGAGCAGGCAGGGTTATGACTGCAAACACACTTACTTTGATGGTCCTGTCACCAGAGGCAGACACGATGTACTTATCATCAAAGTCTACTACGTTCACAGCAGCACGGTGGCCAACCAGGACACGGCGTAAAGTGATATCGGTGGCAGAAGCCATGTCCCACACAGCAATGGAGCGGTCCTTAGAACAGGTCACCATGAGTCCATTGCTGAAGCGTAAGTGCAGCACAGCCTCATTGTGGTGGATCAGTGTGTTTAGCACTTCACCCGTGTTCACATCCCAGACTCTACGAGACAGAAGAACGTGACACATAAATTACCCATAGCACACAAATGGAATAAAACGGGGTCCATTCTGAATGAACCTAAGGACATGATTCAAAGGAGTCCCCAGAAGCAATGTATTTGCTGAGAAGGGCTGAGATGGCTTCAGAAAAGGTGGCTAATTCTGGCTCTGTGCAGGTTTAGGTGTACTTAACAGTCAGGTATTCAGAAATGGCATCTGCAGGCTTCTGCTGGCAAAATTTGATTCCTCAAGGAAGTGGGCTTTGCAGGGAGTCTGAGGTGGCAGGAGAAAGGGCTTGGTGGCCAAGGAATCGAGGACAGGTCCAAGCTTACAGTTCCTGTTGACCTCTGACAGCCTCTGTGTCTATTATTTACCCACCACAAAGATTTTAAGTATTGACATCTCATCAGTCACCACAGCTACTCCTTTACTAGCTGCTTTATGGACAAAGCCAGGTCTCCCAGTTGCTTCACACTTAAGATCCAGGTTTTAGAGACAGCCCTTCCAAGTCACAGCTTTTCTGTAACCCCAGTCTCCTAAGGGAGCAGACAGCGTCTGAGTCTATTATTTGTCCACTGCAAACTGGAGACTCTAAGACATGATGACTCATCAATGACCACACCCACCTCCTTTATGGACAAAGTTGGGGGAAGGGGAAATGCCCAGAGGTAGAGACGGAGCTATCAATAACGCTCCCTTTTTACTCTCTCAGCTCCATCTAGCAGTCACTGCCCCCTTCAACTGTGGAGCACTGCCATTTCCATTTTAGCACTCTACCCCTGAGGTGAAGACTGTACTGGAAAGGATGCACACAAGGTCATGACCGACATCAACTCGAGGTTCAAAATGTACTAACTACGTGACTCTGAGGAAATTAGCCTGTCTTGTCTGGGTTTCCTAATACAACTATAAAAATGAAGGTAACATCTTCCTGCTCAGAAAGGCTGATGTGAGAACTCAACAGGATAACATTGTATGAAATATCTAATACGCTGTCTCCTTGCCTGTGTCCCTCAAGAGTCTGTAAACTGCTTCTGCCTCCCTAAATTTTTATAGGTTGCCTCACCAAACCCCGGGACAGCTGCCTTCCTCCCTGCTGCTCTGGACCACAGCTTCCCAGAGGAGAAAGCCAGCCTCATATGAGGCAATGTGCTCTCACAGAAAAGTATGTGGTCACCTCTAGTACACGGCAATGGGACACACTTAACAAAAATTAGCTTTCTTGCCTCACAGGCTCAAACATGTCTACATCAAAAGGAGTCTGAAATACAGCATGTAGAAATGGATACGAAGTATGAATACCTATCCCAGAGGAGGGTGTGGGTCTCAGTCTCCTCATGGAAGACTTACAAGTTCAGACCAAAGAAGCCAGATCACTCACCTCACTGTAGAATCTGAAGAGCCAGTAACAATGACACGTTCATCATACTGGAGACAGAGGACAGAGCCTGTGTGTCCTGTTAACACTTTCAAACATTCTAGGCTGGTTTTATCCCAAATCTATCCAGAAAAGATCACAAACAGTGATTTATTAGATCACATTCTGATGAATTTTACCATCCCACTCTGTGTTCCAAATCATAAAACACATGTGTTATAACAAATAAGAAAAATTAAATATCAAACAGGTGGGAAGCGACAAGTAGGAATGGGGTAATATCGACTGATTACCAGAAAAGATGTGCTACCTGTTAATTTGTACCTTTAGCTACTGTACTCATTTATGCTTATTAACAGCCTTATAATGGGGATTTTAAAAAAATAAAATCTGTGAAGAGTTGGCTCACTATCTAGAAAACAATGTGACATCTATTAAGACCTTTTAAAAATGTTTGCAAAATAAAAAATGGAAAATGAAATGTCCAACATTTCAGAAAAATCTCAAAAATTGTGAAGAATTCAGCATTTTTAAATACCAGAATAAAAAATTGTCTATAAAGTGACACAATGAGTATGTATATTTAAAGGAAAAAAGAAAAAAGGAAGTAAAATGTTATTAATAGTTGTTTTTATACTGAGTGCTCTTTTTCTTTCTTCTTTTACTGCTTCCATAGATTTGCCTTTTCCAGAATGCCATAGAGTTGGAATCATACGGTGTGTAGCCTTTTTCACTTAGTAATATACATTTAAGGCTCTTCCCGATCTCTTCATGGCTAGATATATTTTTGCACTGAAAGTTATTTCATTGCCTGGATGTACCAAGGTTTATTTATCTATTCATCTACTGAAGGACACTTTGGTTGCTTCCAAGTTTTGGTAATTACCAATAAAGCTGCTATAAATATCGACGTGAAGGTTTCTGGTGTGGACATAAGTTTTCAATTCCGTGAGTAAATACTAAGCAGTACTACTGATGAATCATCTGCTAAGAGTATGTTCAGTTTTGCAAGAACTGCCAAACTGCCTTCCAAAGTATATCATTTTGCATTTCTCCCAGCCGTGAATGAGAGTTCCTGTTGCTCCACATCCTCACCAGCTTTTGGTGTTGTCGGTGTTCTGGATTCTGGCCATGCTCACAGTCATTTAGTAGCATCTTGTTATTGCTTTAATTTGCATTTTCCTGATCAGTTATGACGTGGAGCACCTTTTCACAGGTTTGTTTGCCACCTGTGTATCTTGGTGAGGTGTCTGTTAAGGTCTTTGCCCCATTTTTTAGTCAGGTTGCTTATTTTCTTATTGTTGGGATTTAAGAGTTCTTTGCACATTTTGGATAAATCTTTCATCAGATAAGTATTTTGCATGTATTTTCTCCTAATATGTGACCTATTTTTTCAATCTCTTCACAATGTCTCTCACAGAGCACAAACTTTTAATTTTAATAAAGCCCAGCTTATCAATTCTTTCTTTCATGAATTGTGCCCTTGGTTTTCTACCTAAAAGTGACTAACAAACTAAAGATCATCTAGATTTTCTCCTACATTGTATTGTAGGAGTTTTGTGTTTTAAATGTAGGTCTGTGATCATTTTGAGTTGCTTTTTGTGAACTGTATAGGCTCTATGTCTAGATTCTGTGGAGGGACACACTGATGTCTAGTTATTCCAGTACCATTTGTTGAAGAGCGTATCTTTCCTCCACTGCATTGCCTTTGCTCCTTAGT
The DNA here is from genome assembly GCA_027257055.1 of Cephalopachus bancanus. Classification (NCBI taxonomy): domain Eukaryota; kingdom Metazoa; phylum Chordata; class Mammalia; order Primates; family Tarsiidae; genus Cephalopachus; species Cephalopachus bancanus. Next base: position 7,012,629 of record JAPVLO010000167.1, read on the forward strand.
CAAAGATCAGTTGACTGTATGTATGTAGGTCTATTTCTGGGCTCTCTATTCTGTTCCATTGGTCAGCTGTCTATTCTTCTGCCAGAAACAGGCTGTCTTGATTAGTGTAGTTTTATAGTAATTCTTGAAGGAGAGTAGTGTTCATCCTCTGACTTGTTCTCCTCCAACATCGTGCTGGCTTTTGCCCCTCCATATAAATGCTAGTCAGGTTGTTGATAAGCACAAAATAACACACTGGAACTTTTGACTGGAATTGTGTAGAATCTATAGACCAATATGGGAAGAACTGACACCGACACAATAGTCTTTCTACCCATGAGTACAAAATATCTCTCCATTTATTGTTATTTGATTTTTTATCAGAGTTTTATAGTTTTCCTCACATAGATCTTGTATACATTTTGTTAGATTTATACCTAAATATAATTCATTGCTGGTACATAGGCAAGCAACTGACTTATGTATATTAACCTTGTATCCTGCAATCTTGCTATAATCACTTGTTAGTTCTAGGAGTATTTTTGTTGATGCTATCAGTTTTTCTACAGACAGCTATGTTATCCATAAGCAAAGACAGTTTTATTCCTTCGCAATCCATATACCTTTTATTTCCCCCTCTTGTCTTAATGCATTAGCTAGGTCTTCCAGTATGATGTTGAAAAGGAGTGGTGAGAGAGGACATCCTTGGCTTATTCCTGACTTCAGTGGTAAAGCTTCAAGTTTCTCACCATTAAGAATGATGTTAGCCACAGACTTTTTGTAGACACTCTTTGTCACGCTGGAGAAGTTCTCTATTCATAGTTTACTAAGAGTTTGTTTAATCATGAATGAGTACTAGATTTTGTCAAATGCTTTTTCTGCATCTATTGATATGATAATGTGATTTTCTTCTTTAGTCTGTTGATATGATGAATCATATTAATTGACTTTCAAGCATTAAAAAAGACTTACATACCTGGAATAAATACCACTTGGTTGTGTTGAGTAATTCTTTTTATACATTATTAGACTGGGTTTGCTAATATTTTGTTGGGGATTTTTGTGTCCATGATCATGAGAGATATTCATCTGTAGTTTTTTTGTCTTGTAATATCTTTGTCTGGTTTTGGTATTAAGTTAATGCTGGCCTCATAGAATGAGTTAGGAAGTATTCCCTCTGCTTCTATATTCTTGAAACAATTGTATAGAATTGGTATAACTTCTTACTCAAATGTTTGGTAGAATTCAACAGCAAACCCACCTGTGCCTGGTGCTTTCTGTTTTGGAAGGTAATTCATTATTGGTTCAATTTCTTTAATAGATAAAGTCCTATTCAGATTGTCTATTTGTTCTTGTGTGACTTTTAGCAGACTGTGTCTTTCAGGAAATTGATTCATTTCATCTAAATTATCAAATATGTGGGAACAGAATTGTTCACTATATTCCTTTTTATTAATGTTCATGGGATCTGTAGTGATGTTTCCTCTCCTCTCTCATTTCATTAGTATATTATGGACTTGAGTCTCTTTTTTTCCCCTAAGTTAGCAGAATGAGGGGCTTATCAGTTTTACTGATCTTTTTTTTTTTTGAGTTAGAGTCTCACTCTGTCACCCAGACTGGAGTGCAGTGGCCGCTCCCGGCCACCGCAGCCTTGACCCACTGGGCTCCCGTGATCCTTCCAGCCTCAGCCTTCCAAGTAACTGGAACGACAGGCGCGCACTACCACACACAGCTAATTTTTTGATTTATTGTAGAGATGAGGTCTCGCCAAGTTGCCCAGGTGGGTCTCGAACCCACAGGCTCAGGCAATCCACTCACCTCAGCCTCCCAAGGCGCAGTACTGATCTTTTCAAAGACACATCATTTGGTTTTGCTAATTTTCTTTGTTGACTTCCTATTTTCAGTTTCATTGACCTCTGCTCTAAGTTTCATTATTTACTTTCTTCTGCTTACTTTGGATTTAATTTGCTCTTCTTTTTCTTGTTTCCTAAAACAGAAGCTTAGGTAGCTGATTTCAGATCTTTTTTCTTTTCTAATATATGCAGTCAATGCTATACAATTCCCTCCAAGCTTTCACTACATCCCACAGATTTTGGTATGTTGCGTTTTCATTTTCATTTAGCTCAAAATAGTTTTAAAAATTTCTCTAGAGATTTCTCCTTTGACCCATATGTTATTTAGAGTTGTGTTACTTAATCTAAAAGTATTTAGGAATTTTCCCAGCTATGTTTCTATTATTGATTTCTAGTTTATTTCCACTGTGGTCTAAGAGCAGATGTTGTACAATTTCTATTCTTTTAAGTTTATTAAGGTGTGTTTCACAGCCCAAAATGTGGTGAATGTTCCATGTGAGCTTGAGTAAAATGTATATTCTGCTAATATTAAATGAAGTAATCTATAGTCTACGCTAAAAAGTAATCTACATTATACTCAGTTGGTTAATGGTGTTGTTGAGTTCAGTTATGTCCTTAATGATTTTCTGCGTGGTGGATCTGACAAGAGAGTGCTGAAGTCTCCAACTACAAAAATAAATTCATTTATTGAAGTTCTATCAATTTGTACGTCACATATTTTGACACTTTGGTGTTAGGTACACACAAAGGATTGTTGTGCGTTCAAGAACAGACCCCTTTGCCATTATGTAATATCCCTCATTAGTTTTGATAACTCTCCTTGCTCCGAAGTCTACTCTGTTTGAAATTAATATACCTAACTTCTGCTCTCTTTTCATTAAGTGTTAGCATGGTATATCTTTCTCCATTCACTTACATAATCTATATGTGCCTTTACATTTAAAGTGAGTTTCTTATAAACAATATATACATGGGTCTTGCTTTCTGATCCACTCTGACAATCTGTCTTTTTATTGGTACACGTAGACCACTGACATTCTAAGTGATTATAAATAAAGTTGGATTCGTATCTACCATATTTGTTATTGTTTCTTAATTATTGCCCTTGTTCTTTGTGCCTATTGTTGTCTACCACTCCATTTCTGCCTTTTCTGGTTTTAATTAAGTATAACAAATGATTCTATTTTTGCTCCTTTCTTAGCACAACAGTTACATTTTTTTTAAAGAGGCTGCCCCAGAGTGTGCAATTACATTTACATCTAATCCAAGTACATTTCCAAATAATAGTATACTGTTATTGTTATCACAGGTGTATCTGATAATACCAGAAATAATTCTAACTCCTCCCCCCATTGCTTGTATTATTGCTGTTATTTTACTTCCTTCACTTTTGAAGGATAACTTTGCAGTATACAGAACTCTAGGTTGGTGATTTTTTTCCTAAAACTTTAAATACTTCAGTCCACTCTCTCGTGCTTGCACGGCTTCTGAGAAGATGTAATACTTATTTTTTATCCTCTCTCAGTGCTTTTTTTTCCTCTGACTTCTTTCAGGAGTTTACCTTTGATTTTCTGTAGTTTGAATATAATATGCTAGGTCTTGTTTTATTTTACTGCACTTATCCTGACTGATGTTCTCTGAACTTTTAGATCTATCACTTGGTATCTAACATTAATTTAGGGAGATTCTCAGTCATTACTGTTTCACGTAATTCTTCTATTCTTCTCTCATTCTTCTGGTATTCCCATTTTATGTATGTTACACCATTTGTGGGTGACCCACAGTTCTTAGATATTGTGAGGGGTTTTTTTTTTCCAAGCCTTCTTTCTATTTGCTTCTCAGTTTTGGAGATTTCTATTGAGCTACCCTCAATCTCAAGGATTTTTTTCCTCAGCCAGGTGTCCAATCTACTAATGAGCCCATCAAAGGTATTCCTCACTGTCATTACAGTGGTTTTCATCTCCTGTACTTCTTTTGGGTTCTTTCTTAGAATTTCTACCACTCTGTTTTCATTGTCCATCTGTTTTTGCATGCTGTCTACTTTATCCACAAGAGCCGTCAGCATATTAATCTTGCTTTAAACTCTAAGCTTTTTGTTTTATTTTGTTTTTGAGTTGGAATCTCACTCTGTCACCCAGACTGGAGTGCAGTGGCATGCTCACAGTCACCCCAATGTCGATCTGCTGGGCTCCGGCGATCCTTCCACCTCAGCCCTCCAAGCAGCTGGAACTACAGGCACGTGCTTCCACGCCAGGCTATTATTTTTTTTATTTATGGTAGAGATGAGGTATTGCCAAGGTGCTCAGGCTGGTCTCAAGCCCATGGGCTCAGGCAATCCACTCACCTCAGCCTCCCAAAGTGCTGGGATTACAGGCTGAGCCACCGAGCCCGGTCTAAACTCCTAGTTTTATAACAACATCCCTACCATACCTGAGTCTGGTTATGACACTTACTCTGTCTCTTCACATTGTGTTTTTTGCCTTTAGTATGCCCTGTAATTTTTTACTGATAGCCGTACATGAAGTACTTGGTAAAAGGAAATGCTATAAATAGGTCTTCGGTAATGCTGTGGTATGATGTAGAAAGAAGGGAAGCAATCTATAGTCCTAGAATTAGGTCTCAGTCTTTTAGTGAGCCTGTTTCCTCTAGACTGTGAACTTCATAAGGGCTTCTTAGTTTCACCTCGCCCTTTAGGTGGAATCGAATAGCTAGAGAGGGTTTGGGTATTTCCCTTCCTCCAAGTCAATTAGGCTCTGGTTAAATAGTCTCTTTTGGGCCAGGGCGGTGGCTCATGTCTATAATCCCAGCATTTTGGAAGGCTGAGGTAACAGGACTACCTGAGCTCACAGGTTCAAGAACAGCCCGGGCAACTTGATGAGACCTCATCTCTACAATAAATCAAAAAAATTAGCCAGGTGTAGTAGTGCGTGACTGTAGTTCCAGCTACCTGGAAGGCTGAGGCGGAAGGATTGCCTGAGCCTAGCAGGTCGAGGCTGTGGTGGCCGGCCGTAAGCGTGCCACTGCACTCCAGCCTGGGTGACAGAGTGAGACTCCGACTCAAAAAAAAAAAGTCTCTTTGAGGGTAGACCTTGTTAAGAAGAACAGAATACTATGACGTATATAAAAATGGTTTCTTTTTCCCATTCCCTGCTGGAAGCCGGTGGCAATTTTTCTCTCATAATCACTGTGAGGACTTGGTAAAGTTGTTGAAGATAAAACTAACAAAAGTGTGGGGCTTCCTTGATAACTGGGTCCTCTTGGAGTTTTTCTGTTTTGTCCACACTGAGCCTCCAGCAATTTGTCAATTACAGTTCAGGTTACCCTACCCAGGCATTGGTTCTCACAGATGATTCTGCTGGTGGGTTTCTGCTCCAGGAAGCTGTGATCACCTGTATTTGGCTCTCTCTCCATGGGGAGCAGCAGCTTCTCTTATGATTCTTCTCTTATGAATCTAAGCAGAGTTGTTGATTTTTCAGCTTGTTCAGATTTCTACTTGTTGTCAGGACAGAATGGCAACTTCCAGACTTCTTACATACTGAACCCTCTCTTTTCTTTTAAAGTTTCTAGTGTTTCCCAAGTCTTCAATCCTGTTCATATTTAATGCGAGATGAGAATTTATGTTTTTGAAGATTGAACTGCTAAAAACTGACTCTATGGACCTGTTTCTTGACTTGTAAAATAACACTATCATAATTTGCATTGTCTTTAAATTTTATCGCTAGTGGACAAAATTTTATAAATACTATAGACATTTAAGTATCTATGATAGCAAAGCTTGCTTTTAATTTCTGACCTAATAGAAACTGAGCTATTTTAAAAGTGATTAGTAATCAGGATAAGTACAGAATCACGTACAAAAAGCTTCCAACCACTGGTCTAGATAATCTCTCTAAAGTGTACATCTGCTCTGCTATTGTTTCTTATAAAAAATGTAAGCCTAATTTAAACATAGGCGTGCCTATATTAAGATAATTATTTAGAAAACACATCCAGTATAAATGAATTGCAAGCCTACAGTCAATAATGCTTTGACAAGGTTGTTTAAAACCATTCTTATCTATTCCTTAAAGGAAAACTACCAAAATTAAATAGTAACATATGTCACTCTTTCTAGAGTATATTGCTGGCCACAGGTTAGGGCTACCAATAAATATTAATTACATAAAAATAGAGTTCTGTGGTCATGTAAGTTTTGGAACTTGGGAAATACCGGGTGCCTCTATTGTAGGCCTTCTTGGAGCCTTTATGTGTTACTGTATCCTATGGATTTCCAAGGTAGAGATGCAGCATGCAGTATTACCTAAACGTCTTTGGAAGGCATCATTCTTTGCCTAGAATGCCTTTTATCATCCTTTAGATTCACATCCACAGAAAACCTTTTGGCAGACATCATACATGTGGGAAACCAACTAAGCAATTTATTTATATCCTATAATTCACAGTACCTTTTGCCCTACTTAGTTGAATTATTAAAATTCCACTACTTTATTTTTTAAAATAAATAAATAAATACAACAAAAAGCAAAGAAACTTTATTTCACCCAAAGTAAAATATAGAAAACAGGGCCAAGACGGAGAAAGCCCACTACAATGTCTCTTACAAGTAAAGACTCTAGACAAAATACACAAACAAGTAGCTGAGGACTCTGAAAAATAAGACAAGGCAAGAAGTCAAAATTTGGAGAAACAATCTGCACGGGGTGAGTTCTTTGTATTTGTTGTTTTCTCTTTTCTTTCTATTGTGGCTTTGGCTCAAAGGCAGGCCCTAACCAGGAAGCTACAAGTGAAATAGCACAGACAGCTAAAATTCTGAGAGAATTCCCTCTTTCTGAACAGAAAGGCTATAAAAAAGGGATCCGTGGGGTCCAGAGAACGTATGAAAGCCTCCCTTTTTTTCTCTTTTCTCACATGGTTTTGACCCAAAGACAGGCCCCACTCATGAAGATGCACTGCAAAACAGTGAAAAAGTAAACAGTAAAATTCCAAGAGAAACCCCATGTTTCTGGCAAGAGGAAAATGCAAAAAAGTATCCCTATGGGCCGAAGAGACTTAGGCAAATCCCAGAAGAAATAGCTGGAAAAAAATAGCCCACACAACATATGACTTGGGCTCACCCTAGAGCTGTGCATGCATGGGACAGACTGAACCAGCATATCAGAGGCTATAAAAGTGAGCTGATATTTAACCACTGCTGGAGTCTCAGACTAACCTCTGAGTAGTGCAAGCCCCAGACGGTCCCAAAGTAGCATGGCAAAGGCTTTGGAAAGTGGAAAAGAAATCAAAACCATCCCCCAAACCCTCTGATGAAGTCAAGACAGAACCTATGTTCTCAACTTAACTAGGCTATCTGCTTAAAAATACACTCACACAAAACATTCTCCAGAGGATTTTTTTTTTTTTTTTTTTTTGAGTTGGAGTCTCACTCTGTCGCCCAGACTGGAGTGCAGTGGCTGCTCCCGGCCACCGCAGCCTTGACCTGCTGGGCTCCGGTGATCCTTCTGCCTCAGCCTTTCAAGTAGCCGGAATTACAGGCATGAGCTACCAAGCCCAGCTGATTTTTTGATTTATCGTAGAGATGAGGTCTCGCTGCCCAGGCGGGTCTCGAACCCGTGGGCTCAGGCAATCCACTCATCTCAGCCTCCCAAAGGTGTGGGATTACAGGCTGAGCCACCGAGCCCGGCTTCCAGAGGATTTTTAATAGGATCCATAGTCTTCACAACGTAATACCCACAATGCTATTTAAAACTGTTTGGCATATAAAAACCAAGAAAAATGATCAGTTATCAGGGTACTGGACAATCTACAGATGTTAGGCTAGAGACTACCCAGTTACTGACACAGTTGAAGACTTTAAAGCAGCTACTCTAACTATACTTCATGGGTAAAGATAACCATGCTTGAGGTCAATGAAAAAGAAGAATTCTCAGCAGAAGACTAGAAACCATAAAATATAGTATTGAAATAAAAAAACTCACTTGATGGAGGACTCAACAGCAGAGTAGAGATGAGAGATGAAAAATTCATTCAATTTTAAAACAGACCAACAGGAATTATCCAGGAAAAAAGATTGAAAGTAATCAACATCAAAAGATCTAATACTTATGTGGTTAGAATCTCAGAAAGAAAGGAGGAAGAAACTGGTACAGAAGAAAATATTTGAAAAAATAACGGCTAAACATTTCTGAAAGGTAGAGATAAATTTACAGATTCAAGAAGCTCAGTGAAAGACTTCTTAGAACATGAAAAGCATGAGCCACAAAAGAAAAAAATGGGAGAAAATATTTGCAAAACATATCTAACAAAGGACTTGTATCTAGACTATATTAAGAACTCTAAAAACTCAATAATTAGAAAATAATTCATTTTAAAGAGGGCAAAAGATCTGAAAGGAAACTTCACCAAAGAATATACAGGTGGTAAATAAGTATATGAAAAAACACTCATTATTACCCGTCATTAGGGAAATATGAATTTAAAGCAAAGTGAGGTATGTCTACACACAGAGTAGAATGGCTAATTTATTAAAAGATAAAAATTTTTTTAAAAGAGCTAGGCACAGTGGCTCACACCTGCAATTCCAGCACTTTGGGAGGCTGAGGCAGGCAAACTGCTTGAGCACAGGAGTTCAAGACCAGCCTGAGCAATATAGCAAAACCTCATCTCTACAAAAAATGAGAAAAAACTAGCCAAGCGTGGTGGTGCACACCTGTAGTCCCAGCTATTCAGGATGCTGAGGCAAAAGGACTGCCTGAGCCCAGGAGGTTGAGACTTCCATGAGCCATGATCATTGTGATCATGCCACTGTACTCCAGTTTGGGCGACAGAGTGAGACTCAAACAACAACAACAACAAACAAAACAAAACAAAAAAACAGAATATCAAGGGCTGGCAAAGGATGGAGAACAACAGGAACTCTCACACACTGTTCACAGGAATGCAAAATGATATAGGTACTTTGGAAGACAGTTAGACAGTTTCTTAGCAGGTAAAACATACAATTACCATATAAGCCAGCAATCCCACTCCTAGATTTTTACCCAATGAACCAAAAACTTATGCATCCATTAAAAACCAACATGCACGTGTTTATTGTGGCTTTATATACAATTGTGAGAAACTGGAAACAAGATAATTGCCCTTCAGCAGATAAATAGCTAGGTATAAGAAAGGGGCAGAAGAGTACAGGAAATGGAAAGGGGTAGGAAAAGGGGGTCTGGAGGAGTGAAAGAACAGTCCTGTATCTTGACTGCTGTTGCTATACACCTCTACATGTTTGTCAAAACCCGCAGAATTTTACAACAAAAAGAGTAAACTTTGCGGTATGCAAATTATAACTATTTTTAAAAGTTTAAAAACAGACCCTAATGTTTTCTAAACACTAAAGAAATAAGTTACAAATCATGTAAAAACAAAATGTCAGATCAGCCATCAAACAGATTAAACAGAGAAACAATCTAATTTATTTACTAATGAAAAGGGAGTGAAAACAATGTCAGATACTCCATCATTCGTTTGTATTATCATCAGAGTCCTTCTCAGAAACTGTAAGACAGAATGACTTAGATTCACAAACTGGCAACACTACCATCTAGCCAAGTAATCAAGAGCCCTGTGATACTAGGAAATATTTTATTTTCACCTAATACAAAATATAGAATGTGAATGTGCTTAGAGGAGGATAATAAGTGAGACAATTCAGTGTCCTGTCTTAGTTACAGAGAAATGCTTTGGCTCTGCCTCTTCAGAACCACACTGAGAGCTGCCAAGATTGAGTGGAAGAGATTTAAAAAAACTATCTGGAGTAAACGAAAAGATTGTCACATCTAGTGTCTAACACATAACCACGATTCTAAAAATAATACATACAAAATTCAGTCATTCACCTTAATAGAATTATCTCGTAGGCCACTGATAATTTTTTCATCATCATACTGTAAACAGTAGACACCTTTACTATTTTCCGAGCGGCACTGAATCCTCTGCAAGTTGTGTCGTCCACACCGCCAGTTAGATTCTATAGTCTAGGGAAAAGGAGGCAAGAGATGAGTTTTTGTGAATCGACATTTCTGTTGGGTTTCAGACCTTGGCACTGCTTCCAGAAACAGCATACCACTGACGCCCCGATCTTGCTTTGCATGACTGTCTGTGGATAGGAATCATGCTCTTTTCCAAGTAAGACATTAGCCCAACGATGTTTTTCTCAAACTTTCCCTACCCGTTTGGCAACTATCACAGGATTTCCAATGAGTTTTGGGTTGGGTTTGAAAAAAATGGCCCAGACAGAATTCAATATGTTTAAAAAATGCCATTTGCACCCAAAGCAAACAAATAAATAATAAGTCATTGGGTTGCTCCCTAATGCCAATTGAAATATTTGGCAAAAGACTACCACCATCATTAAAGATATATTGACAATCAACATATCCAAACAAAGTATTGTTTTGATCACTGGATCACTGAGAAAAGATACTGAGCAACCACTACATGCCAACTACATATAAGGAATTTTATTTGTTATTATTTTTAAACTCCCACCAGGCTAAAGTTTCTTCAGAGTAAAAATGGCACATTTCAGTCCTGGATTCTCGATCTTTCATCATTCATGCAACACTTACTGAGATGTTAATATATTCCAGGTACTGTGCTAGAAAGATCAACTGGAAGCATACAACATTCAGGGAGGCACCACGTCAGTGTTTAGGTACACAGGATCTGGAACTGGATATGCTCTAAACTAAATTTATTTGGTTAAATAATCCATGTAATAACCTTGGAAGGAAGTTCTTATTATTTCCCTTTTACAAACAAGGAAACAGAGTTTAATTTGCCTGCAGCCACAAAATCAGTCATCGGAGCAGCTGGAAATCACACCCAGTTCCCTGACTCTGAGCCCTGCTTCTGCTACTAACATATTCAAAACCTACACGGAAGGATGGTCCTAGCTCTTGAGGCAGTGCACACAGAATGTAAGATCAGTAATGAGTCCAGGCAAAATGGAAGTTCCAAATGGGCAATAAAAATTCTAAGTGCTACAGGAGATAATGACCACTGTGGCCTAAGACCACTGGATGAGTCAAACGAGGAAGTAGGTCAGCCTGGAGGACTAGAAGATCTAATCTCTGGATAGACATGAGAGATTTTTCAGGATCAAAAGATGCAATGTCTCTACTAAGACAACCAAAGTGTGAATTTCTAAACCCTTTAAATCAGGGGACAATAGAGACTGCAATAACTGGTTATACATCAGTTCAGGACAGATTTTCTCTGAGTAGCTACTTATCTCTGTGTAGTTAAAAGTTTAATTACCTGCTTTGTTGAAGAAAGGAGGTAAGTCTCATCTTTATTCACAATAAGCACTTAATTACTGGCTCTGCTGATATCTAGCAAACTATTTCCTCCTATTTTGAAGGCAGTGTGCTTCTGTATACTCTAAAATGTTAAAATTTACTGAAAGCTACATGCCAGGAACTGTGCTTTCTCAACACCATGCTATGTGTTTTGTAACTAATTTAATCACCATGACTCTGAAGCTGGAAATATTGTCTGCATTTTGCACAAAAAGAAATGGAGGGCTAGAGCTACTGATACATATATACTTAAAAAGGAAATACACGTTCCCAGCATCCATGGCCCTGGTGCTTAGCAAGGGCCCTAGGAATATGACACCAGCTTTCGAAGAGCTCCACATACATCCATGAACAAGGGCAGGTCAGCACATTTCCAACACCCGGGGGATGCAAGGAGTTGCCCTAGGGAGGAGAGGAAGGAGGGGATGTCATCTGCCTCCAAGTCAGAACTTCCTGGCCAGGGCATCAGCTCTGGTGACTTGGTAAAATAAAAAGCCACAAAAATGAACTCACTCCCCCTGTGTTGCCTCTATCAAGGCTGACAACAGATCTGTCTGTATGAGCAACTTTTAAAAAAGGAGTCCAGAATATAAAGCATTTCTTAAGTTGAACTCAATACTTGGAACAATTTAGAGAAACAAAGTATCTTTAGATAGTGACTGTGCCACCTCAGCAAGCATTCCAGGAAAGCGCTGACTTAGGAGGCAGATGCGCTGGTGACAAATGGAACTCGCAGCCAGACTCCTGACAGTGGTCACCAAGGTTCAGACTACATTCTCTAGGGCCCATGGAGCTGCCACAGAATGTATGACTTCACATTAACCCAAAGCATTACAAAGATGAGTAGACAGTATGTTGTACGTATGTGTCGGGTATACCTTTTAAAATTCATATGACTATTTTAGGTTTAAAACATACAAGTGTTTTAAAATGTTGCTGAATCAGTAAATAGTTTTGTTACTCTGGGGATTACAATGAATTCCCAGAAAAAGTAGGTTTACTATCACACGGGAGTCTGAGGAGAAAAAAAATTGTTCTTAACTTTAAAAGAATGGAGCCGGGTATGGTGGCTCACACCTGTAATCCCAGCACTTTGGGAGGTGGAGACAAGAGGACTGCTTGAGCCCAAGGGTTCAAGAGCAAGGCTAGGCAACTTGGCAAGACCTCATTTTTACAATAAGTAAAAAAAATTAGCTGAGTGTGATGGTGTGCACCTGTGGTTCCAGCTACTTGGAAAGCTGAGGAGGAAAGATCGCCTGAGCCCAGGAGGTCGAGGCTGCAGTGGCTGTGAGCATGACACTGCACTGCAGCCTGGGTGGCAGAGTGAGATTTTGACTCAAAAACAAACAAACAAACAAAACAAAGGGGAAATAGGTAGAGAATCCTCATACCAAAAAGAGTTTCCTACACGCTCTCCCATCTAAAATGTTTTCTAGAACTGGGTGACGTGGTTCCAGTCTCTGCCTGGACCTAAAGCCCGGAAGACGCAGCAGAGAAGACTGTAGAGGGGAGCTCGGGCCAGGCTCGACAATCTGCGTGGTGCACATCCGGTCCTTGAGATGTGTGGACAGAGAATAACACCTGGCATTAAAGGCTAAGCCGGACCCCTTATCTCCAACCCTCAAATGAGAGCTGGCGGACCTCTCAGAAGCTCTGCTAGACAGCAGACTTTCACTCCAAGCTGAAGGGAAGTTACCAAATGGCTTAGCTTCTCAACGCTTTTAAAGAGCTTAATTTTTCAAATACAATTCTGATTTTTATTTTATTTCTTTGAGTTGAGGTCTTACTCTATTGCCCAAGCTGGAGTGCAGGGGTTGCAATCATGGCTCACCACAGTCTCTACCTCCTAGGCTCAGGTGATCCTCCCATCTCAGCTTTCCAAATTGCTGGGACTACAGGTGCGCAACATCATGCCCAGCTAATTCTTTATTTTTTGTGGAGACAAGGTCTCACTATGTTGCCAGGTTGGTCTCAAACTCCTGGACTCATGTGATCCTCACGCCTCAGTTTCTCAAAGTGCTGGGATTACAGGCGCGAGTCACTGAGCCCAGATTACTTCTGATTTTTAAAAGAAAATATTTGCCCAACAAGTCTTGATGTGTCGTTTTAAAAAGTTCTCACTTAGGACTGTTTTAAAATCTCTAGTTTCCTGAATCCCAAGACAAGTGTAGCTTCTCCTAAAAAGTAATGAAAGAGACTATGCTTGCCTAAAAGACTACACCCATGTTAGACAACATCGGTTGTTACCTGCATGCTTATAAGCCAGGTCTTCTATAGAAAAACTAGACCTTTAAACTGGCAAGCAGCCCACTGTGGAAGAAAGTACCTAGGTCAAGCAGCAGGTTTGGCCAATGACTCTCACTGTCTAAGTGGCAGTTTCCTCCTCTGTAAAAACGGGAATAATGATATCTACTCCCTCGACACTACTGTAAGATTCAAATGAAAATACATTTAAGTTCCCATCGCAGTGTCAGCAAATGGTAGCAGTTATGTTCTTCCTCAACTGTTGAAAACACTGATCAAAAATAGAGCTCCAGCCGGGCTCGGTGGCTCAGCCTGTAATCCCGCGCCTTTGGGAGGCTGAGGTGAGTGGATTGCCTAAGCCCGAGGGTTCAAGACCCACCTGGGCAACTTGGCAAGACCTCATCTCTACAATAAATCAAAAATTAGCCGGGCGTGGTAGCACGCGCCTGTAGTTCCAGCTACTTGGAAGGCTGAGGCGGAAGATCACCAGTGCCCAGCAGGTTGAGGCTGCGGTGGCTGGAAGCGGCCACTGCACTACAGTCTGACGACAGAGTGAGACTCCAACTCAAAAAAAAATAGAGCTCTGTAACCAAAACAAACAAACCTCACCAAATTGCCAAAAATCGTTGTCTCCATCTAGGCTGATATTTAATGCTAACAAGCCTGTGCCTTCCCTAACCATTCCAGGAAGGGGTTCAGCCTTGCCGTGAAATCCCACCATTATCCTAATGTCAGTCGCAGGAATATAGGTCACACACAGGTGCACTTCTTTAATTATGTGGCTACCTACCATTTCGCTTGGCCATCATGTGGTATGGCTACTGTGGAGGAACAGTGCATGTTTTTGAGAACTTGTAAAATCCCCTTACCCTGTGCAAATTTTCAAAGTCCTGGGAAAGTAGCCATGATACACAGAATATACAGCGGCATTTAAATTGGCAATAGAGTGAAAACAGATGTCTGAGTATGGCAGAATAACATTATTTTTAGAAGCCTAAACACAACTGGGTGGGTGGGCAAGTTTGACATTTTCTGGTCAGGACAATGTTAATATCAAGTTTGCAAACCACAAAAAAGTTCCTTACTTTCCCTGAATAAAATGTGGTTTATTAAAAGGTGCGATACAACACACCATCATTTTCCCAGTGGTCTGTCCAAGAAGAGCACTTCAAAGGTTTAATGCAATGAATAAGAGAGGGAAAAGGTGTGTTACATGAAGGAGTTTGTCCTCACTCTGAAATGGAAAGAGAAAATCCAAGCTCAGAATATCAGAACTATGCCTGTTCTAACAATCCCAGTCTCTCTGCTGATGGACACTTGGGGGCATGATGGAGTGAAAAGAGCAAAGGCTTTGGAGTAACAGTCTCAGTTTGGATAATTTGAGGATTAAGTTAAATCACTGTAGCACAGCATCTAGCAGTCAGCCCACCATTGAGAACAACAAAAGTAATAATACCAACACAGCTACAGCTCTAGATAGCAAAGGAGTAGATGGCTGCCTCCTTTAGGAGTGAGTCTTGGGTTTTCTAGCAATTCCTTCTCAATTCAGGACCCTGTAATCCCTCTCAATATGTGGCAGGAGCACCCAGGAGAGACGAACTTTTGCAACAAGCAAAGGATGTGTATTTATTCTCCTCTGACTTCATTTCTCACACTCTCATTTCCTGAATAATAGGAGTTAGCTATACTAAGCCAGGTTTTCTTCTTTTCCTTCAGTGTTAGCCCATTTTTGGTGGGTCCATGTAGAAGGACAAGTTCAGAGATGAACATTTCCTTTTCTGCTCATCAGAACCAAATCTGAAAACGGATGGATAACAGGAGCCAGTACATAAGACAAGCTGTCACAGTAGAGGAAGAAGGAAAAAAAAAGAAAAAGGTGTTGTGACCTGGCAACCCTGTAGGTGTAAGGGAAAAAACAAAAGGCTCTGGAGCTGTGTGCAGGCGAGTGGGGAGGTGGGGGGACATACACAGCCACTTGACATTCTGGGTGTCATCTATCTTTTGGCAATGTGCTTACAGTCCTTCAATGCACTATCTTTCATGTAACTGGACTAAAACAAGACCCGCTAATCTTATCGTAACTCATACTCTTTTTTCAACGAACAGTCAAGGACATTAAGGATACACACAATTGGAGAAAGATGAGAAGACCACCTTGAAATTCTGCAAGCTTAAAATAATATGCTTCTTTCTCCCTCCCTTCTTGAATTTTCCACTTTGAAAAGGACAACCAACAACTCCCAGCCTAGAGCGAGACAGGCCTCAGTGAAAGCTCATTCTGTCTCTTCTACTTAACTATGTGGCAAGTTCTAAAACATCTTTTAGTTTCAGTTTTCTACTATTACAGACAGGGATAATAATATGCACCCTGTTGTAAGAATTGAATGCAACAGCCCGTGGACATCACCCAACATAATTCATGACAGACTGCAAGGGCTCAGAAAAAAGTTCTTGTAATTATCCTACTCTGCTTAGAAGGGTTCCATACCAGCCATATGGGCAGAGCCAAGCCGGTGAGTCCCTCATTTGTTAGATCCATGGATCACTGAAAGAAATCCCTACACATATGTCTACCCTGGACAGAAAACAACACAATCCAAAAACAGAAGTAAAGAACTCTATTTTGATGTGGTACCAGTGATCTATATTATTTTTTTTTAAAAAAAACTGTATTAAGGGAAGAAAAGTATAAGGTTGTTCACAGACTCCATTACTCACTAGCTGTGTGATCTTAAGCAGCTGTTTAACTTTTCTAAGCCTCAGTTTCCTCAACATAAAATAAGGACTTGGCCTATCTTTCAGGTTCTGTCCAGAACGTGAAATGAGAAAATGTCCTATAAAGTGCTTGACAAAGTATCTGGCACAAGCAAATGCTATTAGGGGTACATTATTTTTATCATTACTACTAGTGGTGAATATACCAAAGTATAAACATCATCCCTTACACTAAGAGATCGAGCCCACAAAAATCTGGAAGAGTCTCTTGTGGCCAACCAGTGGGTTTTCCCAAACCACACTTTAAGAACCACTGGGTAGACCACCACGATGCAAAGGTTTTGTGCCACAGAGGGTTTTTCCCCACAGCTCTGCTTCCCCTCACATCTGCCTCCTCCATGAACTTTAAAATATTACTTCAGCCTGAGGAAATGGTAATGGCAGGTGGCATCGTATACTGTCATGCCACAGAATACTGAGTTCCTATTGTCAATCATAATAGTTGCCATGAAGATTCAATAAAAACATCTATGTCACCACACCTTCAACCTGATCAAAGTTTATTTCTAGAGTTCCTGTTTATTCATGATTAGCTTTAAATGTAGTCCTTTTTGAAACAACTGGATAAAATTATTCAAAGAAATCTGGAGATACTTTATAAACAGTTGCCTCCCTCCCCTCACAGGTGGGGGACATAAGGTAGCATAGTTTCTAAGACATGTACACAAGCAACCCTTAGTACAAGTGTCTAGGGGTAACACACATCCCTACCTACATTTAAAATACCACTATGTCTCAGCTACTTACACTGCAGGGGCAATTTATTCTAAGTCTCGTATTGCCACTGGGCCAATTAATTTCTAAACTTTACAATTTGTCTGGAAGTTTTAATTATTTAACCTCCCTAAAAGGTTACTTTATAGGTCATTTTAGAGAGCAGAATATTCAAGACAGGGTTTGTGCTTCAAAAAATGATATTCTGGTCACATTCAGATTTCCCATTAATGGAATGATTCCATTCGTTCACATCTGCCTGGGGGGGTTGGGAGACTCCAAAAAGCACATGTTTCTACATTAATGAATTTTGGCACAATAACTTTTATGTCTATCACCTGGGGGAGAGGATTACTTCACATTTGGGAAACTGAGTATAACTTTATGGGTGATACAGCATTGCCTAGCAAAAACTAAGCTTTTCTGCCAAGGAGGAAATAGTGAAGTAACCAAGACCTGCCAAGAACACATGTGAAAGAGTTAATGAGAAATGCCTGTGCATGTCTTTCCCGGTTCAAGGAGAAAGGCTAAATAATACAACTGAACTAATTAGAACACACGAACAACATCAAACATCCCCAATGTTTTTCATCACGTTTGCAGAGTTTTACTGGTCTGGTGAAAATACACTCTATAAAATACACTTCACTATTGCTTAGAATAATTTCCAAGTCATTTTTATGAAAAACTATGCGTAACTTATGAATAAAACTGAGAATGTGCCTTCTCTAGTCCTCTAGAGATGGCTCAGATGTAAAACTATGCTTACCTGGAAAGCTGGGCCTTGGATTTGGGGAAATTAGAGCAAAAGGTTGATTTTAAATTAAGGTTTTAATTAACCGGTAGCCTTACATTTAGAAAAGTTAAACATTTTTTGCAAAAGACATTCATTACTCTGGAGAATAACTACAGATTTATATACATCATGACACATTTACTCCAAAAGTCCAACTTCAAAAAAAATTATAGTTCCATGATTTTAGAACAAAAGAACACTTGAAGGCAACATAAAAAGTTGAGAACAAGACACAAAGAGCCCGTAAAACAGATAAATCATAAAGTTACCTCTATATCCTGGATAATCTTTGGGTATAATGACCTATAAAATGAATTGGGAGGGCCATCTGTGGGTCTGTTTTTAAACAGGTACTGATCCCTGGCAAATAAAAACAAACAGATGTTACATTTTTGCACATAAAAGGGTGATTTTTATTTAAACATGGTGCTGACAAAGATATATCTTTCATGTCTTTTAATGTGCATTGAGCCTTAGCAGTTCAAAAGCAAGATTTCTGACAATTAAATTTCCATGTCAGAGTTCCATGACAAGTTTAGTTGAATTCACAGCTCTCTAACAGGATCCTGGCCTTTTGTTTTCTGAATACCAGACACAATAATCCAGCCTTTCACACTACAGAGTTTAGTCAAAAGACTAAGGTAGCTTTGTGAAAATCCTAACTCAGTACACATCAAACTTCCTTCCATAAAGAAAATGCAGCCCCCACCCTCACTCACTCCACCCTGCACCCCAGTCCATAGTGCATTCTCTCTGTGCTAACTGGGCCATAGAGCCTACAGCTATAAAGCTGCATTTAAGTTAATGGGTTTTCTCCAGAAAATCCTGTCCTGTACCTCCCATAACCTCATCAAGAATAATAAATAGCAAAGTGGTATTACTTTAATTTCTCATGGTTTTTTTGGTCTTACCTATCTTTTGGGGATGGTATCACCATCCAAGAAAACTTGAAGGAAAATGCACAAACTCACAGCTTTGAAATGCCACCCCATTCAAACCTCACAATACTCCGAATAATTAATAAACATAAAGGAAATGCACATTTCAGAAGGGGAAATTCCAACAGCTTTACCTCTTTTTTTTTTTTAATCTCTTAACCACTCATTTTTCCCACTTGTTTAAAACAGGCCAACACATCTGCAAGTATAACTGCCTTTTTTAGTCATCAAGCTGACCGACCCTATGTCAAATCAACTTTTTTCAAGGGAACAAGCAATACCAGTACTTACCACCCTCTTCTTTCTGAAAGGCCCTTCCACAGGGGATCAGTGCGTACCATTCGTTCAATCAGCTTCTTCCAAAGCATCCCTTCTGAGATCACTCGCTGCCATTCTTTACACACCAGCTCTGCTGCACACAGAGATCTGGCGTCCAAGTAGGAAAGAATGTTTTCTGCTATGTGATCTAAGCCTTGCTCTACAAAACAGAAGAGGGAAAGACGGTATGGGAAGGAGATGGAAATGAATCACCATCATTTCCTTAAAGATAAGAGGAATAAGAAATCCTGAGTCCAGTAAAATACTTAAAATAATTTTAGAAGTTCTGTAGACAGACAAAAGCATGAATATGTAAACACATACATCTCTTTTTAGTTCTAATTTTTTATTATTAGAACTAAAAAGAGATAGCAACTGTTTTCTGTGTAAAAGCTGACCTTGGACAGTTGTATATTTTGCAGATATTATGATAAAAGACTTCTTTTCATCTTCTATTAAATATCTCTCACAACACTCCTGCAGGATAATGATGTCCCCAACTTTACAATGAGGCACAGAGAGGTAAAACCCTTGAGGTTTTACACTACTCGGTGGGAAAGCCAAGACTGGAACTCAGATTTCTTGCGACAAAGAGTGTGCTCGTTCCCCTCCTACTCACTGTCTCTCATGATGCATCCTAACCTCATTAAGCCATACCCTCTGTGAATCCCTGGGAGCTAAGGTAACCCAGGAGAAACACGGAACCATCTTCTAAAACTTATGAAAAATTAAATGACAATCCAAGAGTTAAAGTCAGTTATATTTTATGTATTTTTACCAGTTGCTTTATCTTCCTTTGTGTATACCCACTTTCTGCTCCTAAATAATTGGTAAAAATCCTCAAATGCAACAACCACATGTCTAAAATTCTGAAACCTTTCAGGTTATTAGGTTCAATGACCCTTTCAAAGATAACCACTCAAAACTCAGCCTCTGCCTGCCATCCACAAGATCGCTATGGTCTGCACTGCTGACACCTGTAAACACACACCCAGAGGGCATGTCCTCTGCAGTGACAAGAAATAAGGCTCATCCCCAGCCTATTCTGTGTAGGAACGAGAACACAGAACACAGGAGGAAACCTAAAATAACCTGGGAAAAAAAATTTCAAAATTTAAATAAATAAATAAATAAAATAACCTGGAATTGTATTTTGGAGGGCAGGCCCCTAGTAGCTCAGGCTTTCCCCGCTAGGTAAGTGTTCTAGGAACCCACGTACCAGTTAGCGTTGTTGTGAGAGGCTGCATTTGGCTTCAGTGCATTTTTTTTGGAGATTCTTTCAATGCATTTGCCCATTTCATGATGAGTGACTTACAAGCACACCTGCCCACACTGCACTGAGTGTTCAGCAGTTCTGACCAAAAAATGGCCTGACCCCTGGACCCCACTCTCCCTATTCACCAGATCTCACCCAGAATGACTTTTTGTTTGTTTATTTCCCGGACTGAAAAAAGTCCTCAAAGGGAAACGTTTTGCCAATGTGGAAAAAGTGAAACAAAAACAGCAGTAGCACTAAAAGGCATCAAAATTGGTGAATTCAAAAACTCTTCTGAGCTGGGATCGGTGGCTCAGCCTGTAATCCTGCGCCTTTGGGAGGCTGAGGTGAGTGGATTGCCTGAGCCCGCGGGTTCGAGAACCACCTGGGCAGCAAGATCTCATCTCTACAATAAAAAAAAAAAAAAATCAAAAAAATCAGCCGGGCGTGGTAGCACATGCCTGTAATTCCGGCTTCTCGGAAGGTTGAGGCAGAAGGATCGCCGGAGCCCAGCAGGCAAGGCTGTGGTGGCCGGGAGCGGCCACTGCACTCCAGTCTGGACGACCAAGTGAGACTCCAACTCAAAAAAAAACCTCTTCTGAGCAGTGGAAAAAGCATCTTAATAGGTGTACTGCATCAAAAGGAGAGGACTTTGAAGATAACTTTAGTTTAAACATGTAAGAACAAACACACAATTTTTTACAAATAAATTCTGGATTTTAGGGGTCCCCCCCGTATAGTCAGAAAATTCCAATCTCAAGCTCCAGGTTCACAACTTACTAGTTCTACAGCATGAAACAGCCCTGTGCCTGGATTTTTTGCCATATAAAATAGCAATAACCAGTAACAACTGTTCTTTCTCACGCTAGCTGTAAGAAACAAACTGTTTTATGAAAAGATTTTAAAGATAAAAAAGCAGTCTACAACGTTCATATTTGTTCTCTTTTCAAAATAAATGGAAGTAATATAGTAGCATTAAACTTGGTATTAAAAGTTCAGAGTGGGCCGGGCTCAATGGCTCAGCCTGTAATCCCAACGTTTTGGGAGGCCGAGGTGAGTGGATTGCCTGAGCCTGCAGGTTCAAGACCTGCCTGGGCAACTTGGTGAGACCTCATCTCTACAATAAATCAAAAATTAGCCAGGCGTGGTAGCGCGCACCTGTAGTTCCAGCTACTTGGAAGGCTGAGGCGGAAGGATCGCCGGAGCCCAGCAGGCCGAGGCTGCAGTGGCCGGGAGCGGCCACCACACTCTAGTCTGGTGACAGAGTGAGACTCCAACTCAAAAAAAAAAAAAAAGAAAGTCTAGAGTGTAGATAAGTTATTAAACTGTCAGGGTCTCAGTTTCCTCACCTGCACAAAACTGGGATATCATCTCTGCACAATTTTGAAAACTGTGATTTCAAATTTTGATTTCAAACTTTGAAAATTTGATACATAAAAAATTTTTCAAACTAAGGTTTTTTTCAGCTCTCAGAATGACTCCTGCTACACTGTTGATTATGATTCTAAGCCCTCCACAGGCTAATTCTCCTCTGGACTAGATCTAATACCCTAGCTATGGTTCAATAATAAAGACTACATGGGGAGGATAAATATCCTCCCTACCCGTCATTATGCCAAGGTTAATACAGTCAAAGGATGGCCTTCGTGTAACAGTCATATCCCAGGAGACTCCTAGAATGGCAGTAAGTTAAAGCAAAGTCCTAGGCCTCTCCCCCCAAAACATGTAATAAAACAATTCTCCCTACTTTTGCATCTGTACCATGTAGTTGAAAAGGTAGGAGACAGCTTCAGGCAGGAGTCCGTACTTATCCTTGTTATAATCCACCTTCAAAGCTTTATCTGACCCATCCATCTCAGTTTCTAGAATTCTGAGTTTTGGCATCAGAAAAGTGGGTATTGCACACCAGATCTGCATGATGGGCTAACATACTAAGTCTATAGTAAGTTGTTGGCAAACACATCAAACGGGTCAGAACCAAGGACAGCACCCACAAAACAAGCTATTTTCCTCCAGGCTATCACTGATGCATTCATTAACACTCACAGGGTACCAACAACTCACCCCCAGCTCCATAACCATCTGTATATACCACTGTCCCACCCCCATCTCTCTGTTCTGTCCTCAACGACATTTGGAGAAACTGATCCGTGAAGATACTATCATCTCTCCATCAGTCTTCTGATCTACCACTGGTCTGGCAACCTCATCAAAAAAAGGAAGTAAGGTGGTTGGGTGTAGCTGCTCTCTGTGCTCACTCACTGGGGCTTATTACATAAAGTTGGTATTGTAATTTTTCTTTCGCAAGTTGGCACTAGCTGCTTTGTATCCCTTTGTAAATATTTAATCCATGTTCATTACAGAAAAATTATAAAACGTATATAAGCATTTTAAATCCTCAAACCCCATCGCCTAGAGATAATAGCTTTTAACATTCTGCATACATCCTTTAGGCTTACACAACCACAAGTAATTTTTTCAGATGCTGATTAGTTTTTGAAATTCATCTACAAATTCTGCTGGAGTACAACATCCAACTCAATACTAAATCCCCCAAATACAACTTCTCCAGTTCTTGAAAACCTGGAAATTTCATCAATCATCTCTGGTTGTATCATGCAGGACTACCGTGTGCAGTTGTACAAACTGTACAGGGCACAACTGTACCCAGGAGTTCAGCTTACTGGTTTTCAATTACTTTTCAATGTTCCACAATTCTAAAAATCACAGCCACAGGTTTTGTCACCATTCTGACATACCATACACTTAGGCCCACTTGCTCCTAGGAGCTATGTGACTCCTAAGTATCATCACATCCTTCTTGACTACAACTTTTCTATTATATTGAAGTCATTTTAAAGTCATTATTCTTGGAGGGGGTAGTTTAAAGGAGAGTGAAAATATGCTGTTTCTTTCTAGTATCACTATACCACCTATTCCAAGCACACTATTCCTTCCTTCTTCACAGTCTGCTCCAAAACAGTTGACAATTTTGTTTGTTTTGTTACATAAACATTTTGAACAATTTTACGTTATTTGGAGTCTGGTTTTCTTGACTCCGTCCTCAAAGGCGTCTCCACGATCACATGCTCCTTTCTTCCATCTTCTATGTTAAGGTCAAGGAAAGCCAAGGATAACCACGTCGGGTTCTACTTGTGGCTCTCCGTCAGTAGGACTGAAAAATTATTCGTTGTAGTTTCAAGTTGCAGACTCTCCCAGCCCTCTGTAGTCACACTCCCGTTGAGTCTCTGGACATGGGCTAATAGACACAGCTCTCTTTCAATGAGTTTTCCAATTCTGGGGTACTTCTCTAACTTCCTTGCCTAGTTTCTACACTTAATATTAGAACACAGTCCCTCTTAAAGGTTTATACTACTTCCACATCACTAACCAACTCCTAATTGGTTGTAAGCACACGCTTAGCTAATTCCCCTCCTGAGTCATCTGTTTTGCTGAGCGATGAAACAAACAGCAAGACAACAATGAACTAGGCAGTGCCCTCCCAGCCTCCACAGCTGCAACATTCCCATCATCTGTGGAGAAACTCGGAAAACAGCACTCAAGACTTCCGCCTAGCAGGGGACTCTATGAGCTGGCAGAGCCTGTGTGGCTGTGACTGAGTCAGTGAGGATTACTGATTTTCAAAACAACAGCAACAAGAACAGACTCTCCAGACCTTCTCCGGACCTAGTGAATCAGAATCTCTAGATGATGAGGCCCAGGAATCTGTATTTTTAAGAAGTGCCACCAGCTAATTCTGACATGTTGGGAACTCCTTTCAGTCCTCTGACTCCCCTCAGTGACTCTCAACTAGGCTATCAGTGAGTTCAGGCATAAGTAAATCCCCTAACGCATATTTCTTCCTCCCTCCAACACCATCAGGCCAGTTAAGCAGCATTTCAGCAGCATCTATGAGATTCGCTTTCATTTGGTGAATAATTTCAAAGCACTTCATCCTTCTAGGAAGCAGCGTGCTTTAGTCTTATAGAAAATGTGTTGCCTATAAAGTCAGATGTCCTGAGTTAAATTCTGGTTTTGTCAACTGCTAGTTGTATGACTTCAAGCAAAACAGTTTTCCCTTCTGGATTTCAGTCTTCCATAACAGGAATGATAGTAAATGCCTGAAATGGATTATCTCACATCATTGCACGATAACCCTCTGAGATAGGTGCCCTCAACATCCTCATGTCGTGCAGAAGGCATCTTCCAACCTTGCTGGGAAGGCTAACAAGACAACAAACATGAGGAGCCAGAGCATACTAGGCGCTCAGTAGACGTCTGTCTTTGTTTTCCTCCCCTCTCCCCCAAATGCTCTTAGCTGACGAGGATGGTATCAAGGAGGCTACACTGTATTCTTCTCTGTTATTTTCTGGAGAGAAAATACTGCATATCTTGGCTGGGTACGGAGGCTCACATCTATAATCCTAGCACTTTGGAAGGCCGAGGTGAGAGGATTGCCTGAGCCCACAGGTTCGAGACCAGCCTGGGTAACTTGATGAGACTTCATCTCTACAATAAATCAAAAAACTAGCCAGGTGTGGTGGTATGTGCCTGTAGTTCCAGCTACTTGAAAAGTTGAGGTGGAAGGATCGCCTGAGCCCAGCAGGTGGAGGCTGCAGTGGCCATGAGCATGTCAGTATACTCCAGCCTGGGTAGCAGAGTGAGACTCCCGACTCAAAAAAAATTTTTTTGCACATCTCCTCTAGCAAAAAGCTAAGACCATTCTATTTTCTTGGAATAAGTCTCATATCACCTTAAATGTTTTGCCAATAGGAATCACACATTCTCTAGGACCTCAAAGTGGCCACCCCCAGGAGCCAAGCAGACCTAGTAACCTTCAAGTTTCAAGCCTCCTCAGGACAAAGAGGTTACTAATAATAAGGTGGTCCATTGTCTGCACTAAAAAGTGATTTGAGGTGTTAAAACTAAGCATTTTCTTAAGTATCCATGTCTGGCTCTCATTACTCTATCACACTGAGACGCCCCCATCCCCCTCCCAAGGCAACAAGAGGACATGTTATGACCTAAGAAAATAGAGGCCACAATACTGCACACACAGCGCTGAAGACATGCTGCTGCTGCTAATTACAGGCACCAGATGAAAGTCTGGAAAAATTTCAATAATAAATTAAAACAATTAAAAGGCATAAATTTCAAAGCTCAGTATGTAAATAGCACTGTATCAAAATGAAACTCAAATGTCAGTTCAATGCCCTTGACTACAGCCAGTTTTAACACAGCTGCTTAGATCATACAATTATAGAAACTTTTATTATTTTAGAAATGCATTTCAAAGAGCAGCTGCAAAGAAACTTCCTTCCCCACCCACCCCTGCTGTCCTTTCCTCCCACCCTAGTCACAGATCTAGTTGTAAAATCTGAAGCTCCAAACGTTTTAAAGGAAAACAATGCAACTGCTAACAGCAACAGTCCCTCAGTGGGACCGTCTCTTTCACTTTGAAAACACCAACCTAAAGATCCAGACAGAAATGACATGAAAAGCAGCTCTGGTCACAAAGTACAACATCTTTTTCCAAAAAACATCCAGGAAACAAAACAACATAGTGGCATGCGTACCTATATGATGTCAGGATGAATCAACCCGGAATAAGTGGGTGAATAATTAAAACTTCCTAGCAATAAGCCCTACTACCTCTGGAGCAAGCAGGTGTTTCCTGCCCCTCTGGGCCCTTTTTTAAGCTGCCCACTAGATGTACCCACTAGATGCCGGGCATTTTGTAACACATTCTCCTTCATCGTCATAACATCCCATCAAGCATTACTATTCCCACCCAGAGAGGAAACTGAGGCTCCACAACCTGAAATCCACAGCTCTCAAGTATGGGAGCTGGGACCCAAAGCAAGGGCCCATCTACATCCAACAACCATGCTCCTTCTGCCGTCATGTGGGAACTCTGGCCGGGCACCCAGCCTGAAGCCTCAGCTATGCTCTGGTTCCTCCACATCTCCTGAGACCGCCTAGCCAGGCTCTGTCACATTTACAGTCCATAATGTTTTATCATCCGTACTTGGGTATAACACAAATGAATAAACCATGGCCAGGAAGCCAAGTATTTCAAACTTTTCAATTGCTTAGACACCTTACCAAACAGATTACCAATACTTATCATTCTATTTGAAATGCAATCTGCCTCTACTTTAAACGGTATGGATTCTCCTGTTAACAACAGCTCTTACAAACCACAAACTTAACCTGCAGAAATTGATGTTGCAGACTAAACATTTACCATGATTTTTAGAAAAGCATATCAAAATTATCACTTTTTCCACTGAGCCAAAAGGAGCCAGAGACCACAAACATTTTCCATTTTCCCTATACTGACAGGTACAATATTCACAGTAAGCGTTAAAAAGCCAAAACTAGAGATAATTTTAATGGAATTAATGGTTTTCACAATGAAATCAAGTCTTAAATTGATTGTCAATTTCAATAGAGTAATAATTCAAACTCAAGATGATCTATAGTATAAGTGAAATACCAAACTAGTATAATGATTTGTACATTGCTCCCCATATTATAAATCTAAGTATGAACACAGTTACGAACCTGTTTCTCCTCTGATGCTCTTAAGTCAGAGTCTGTGCTAAAGAATGAATGCCAGGTTTAATCCAAGTCTACCAGACACTAACTCACACAATCAACTTGGCCAGCTTGTCCCCCGCTATTAGATTCATATGTATGACACATACTGACATATGTATATATGTTCAGGTCAAATCCTGTTAAAACAAATAGCATTTTAACAAAAATATTTCCATGTCCCAGCCAATGGTCCATTCATTTCATGTAATAGTCAGTACCACAAAAATCCACTTTAACAGAGATATGGACAATGCCTTAAAATTCACTGTAATGAAAACTGAATTATGTGCAATTATACTAACCATATTTATATACATAACACATGTTCATCTGTTCTGCCTCTTCTCCAAGACTGTACACTCCCCATGAGCAGGGCTGCCTCTGAATGCTACTCTGCAAATCAAGAGCACTTCAACAGCGCCACCTTGTGGCTATTCTTCAAACATAAGGTGCGTGCTCTGGCACTATCAAAAACGTTGAAGAGAATTACAGAGAAACCATCAAAACAGTAGAAAACAAACAAGAAACAGATTTGCTTGAGAAAAATGGAGAAACAACACCATTTACTTAAAAGCACATAGGAAGAACGAGTACAATAATCAACTTAAGAAAACAATGTTGTCTTTTCTCGTGAGATGCAGCCTGATTCTCCACCAGGAAGTCTCCCTCATCCAGTTAAAGTATGTCTGTATGACTGCCTGCCTGCCTGTCTGTCTGTCTCTCTCTCTCTCCCTCTCGACCTCTCCCTCCCTCATAATTAAAAGTATTACTGAATTGGGTTGTAATCCATGTATTCAATACTTGGGACCAACTTAAGAAATCTTCCTTAGACTTTACACTAACTTTTGGTTGGGGGAGTATTTTTGTTTGTTTGCTTTTCTTTTTTTGTTGAGTCAGGGTCTCATGGTTTTTGTTTGTTTGTTTTGTTTGAGTCAGGATCTCACTCTGCCACCTAGGCTGGAGTGCATGATCACAGCTCCCCACAGCCTCAGCCTCCTGGGCTCAGGCAATCCTTACATCTCAGCCTGGGATTACAGGCACATGCCACCATGCCCAGCTAATTCTTTTTATTTTTTGTAGGGATGAGGCCTCACTCTGTTCCTAGCCTGGTCTCGACTACCTGGACTCAAGCAATCCTCCTGATCAGCTTCCCAAAGTGCTGGGATTATAGGAGTGAGCCACCGCACCTGGCCCTTTGCACTAACTTTGGAACCAACCCCAACCACCACCCACACCATCACTACAATAACCAAGATGTATGATCCTGGGCATTTTCTCTGATCCTTGGCTTCTTACTCTCACATGAGAAACAGGACTAAGTGATGACTAAGATTTCCTTCAGGAATTAAATACTAAGGGGGGGTGTCATATTTTGCTTTCCTAGAGATTCTATTGGAAGAAATGGGCAAGTCATGCTACATTTTGGCATAAAAAGAACAACAGAGTCCAAATTTTCTCAGATAACTCTCAAATATTCTTAAAAGTCTCACTGCAGAAAGTAAACTTACAACTTTTAGAAGAGGAATTAGAAATCAGAGGCTGGCCTGTCAACTTGCAGCTCCAGGCCTCAGACCTGACACCTGAGCTGAGACCCTGTTTGCCATGGATGTACTTGAACATGGAGCCCCTGATGTTCTCCTGGAAATCCCAGACAGGCTGAGAAAGGCACCATCTGACAGCCCTGATAAGGGGTAAGGTGGTAGCAACAGCACTGGCTCATCCCTGGCTATTTCTACACCTACCCGACATGGCAGTTGTGATCATCACAGTACACTGACTAAGTCAAAGGAAAATGTTCTGGCCAGCATTCTTTTCAAGAGTGAACTGTGTATCTTACCTAGCCCAAATGTATTTTTGTTTGTTTGTTTGTTCGTTTGTTTTGAGTTACCATTCCACTTTCGCCCAGACTAGAGTACAGTGGCACAATCATGGTTCACCACAGCCTCGACTTCCTGGGCTCAAGCGATCCTCCTGCCTCAGCCTCCTGAATAGCTGGGACTACGGGAGCACACCACCACGGCCTGGCTAGTTTTTTTTATACATATCTCGTAGAGACAAGGCTTTACTATGTTGCTTAGGCTGGTCTTGAACTCCTAGGCTCAAGCAATCCTCCCATCTCGGACTCCCAAAGTGCTGGAACTACAGGCATGAGCCACCATACCTGGCCTTCACTAGCCAAATTTAAATTGAAAATTTTAAAAGGAAGACAGAGGCAGGCTCAATGTCTCATGCCTGTAACCTCCGCATATTGGAGGCCAAGGTAGAAGAATCGCTTGAGCCCAGGAATTCAAGACCAGCTTAGGTAACATAGTGAGATCCTATCTCTACAAAAAAAATTTAGTCATGCCAGGTACAGTGGCTCACATCTGTAATCCCAACACTTAGGGAGCCAAGCCAGGCGGATTACTTAAGCCAAGGAGTTTAAGACTAGCCTGGGCAACATAGTGAAACTTCATCTCTACAAAAAAAATCAAGAAATTAGCCAGGCGTGGCAGCATGTGCCTGTAGTTTCAGCTTCTCGGGATGCTGAGATGAAAGGATCACCTGAGCCCAGGAGGTCAAAGTTGCTGAAAGCTGTGATCGTTGTGATCATGTCACTGCACTCTAGCCTGGGAAACAGAGTATGACTCTGATTCAAAAAAAAAAAATTAGCCAGTCGTGGTGATGCACATCTGTAGTCCCAGCTACTTGGGAGGCTGAGATGGGAAGATTCCTTGAGTCCAGGAATTCAAAGCCAACATGGGCAACATACCAAGATCCTATCAAGAAGAGAATAGGACGGGCTCGGTGGCTCAGCCTGTAATTCCGTGCTTTGGAAGGCCGAGGTGAGTGGATTGCCTGAGCCTGCGGGTTCGAGACCCGCCTGGGCAACTTGGTAAGACCTCATCTCTACAATAAAAATCAAAAAATTAGCCGGGTGTGGTAGCGCGTGCCTATAGTTCTAACTACTTGGAAGGCTGAGTGGAAGGAGCCCAGCAGGTCAAGGCTGCACTCCAGTCTGGGTGACAGAGTGAGACTCCAACTCAAAAAAAAAAAAAAAAGAGAAGAGAATGGGAGGAAGGGAAAGAGGTACAAAACAAAGCTAATACAAATTTTTTTTTTTTTTTAAAAAGGAGAATGACTGGGAGAGCACATTGGACTCTCTGATGTTCTAAATGGTGCATCCACGTCACTGCACATTTGTCCAGACCCATACAATGCACAACAGCAAGAGTGAACCCTGATGTAACCGTGGACTCCACACAGGTCCATGAACTGCAACTTATCAACTGTTCTGTTGCAGGATGCCAAGCGGGGGCAGGTTGGGCAGTGGGGGAGTATGGGGAGGCAGAGAAGGAGTGAATCTGGGAATTCTCTATATTTTCCATTCAATTGTGTTCTGAAGCTCAAAATGATCTAAAAAAATAAAGTCTGTTTTTAAAAGTCAGAGAAAACTTAACCAGAGAAGTACGCATATGCACACACACCCATGTGTGTACTTAGAGGAGAGAAAAGTGTGGGAGAGGATGCAGAAACAAGTCTCAAGAAATATAATTGAGACATGATATCAGCTTTTCCAATGTATTTTCACCATTCCCTAAATGTCACTTCAAATTCAAATGACATCCTAAACTTTGGGACACTTCCTAAACATATAAACCTTTTAAAGGAAAAAGAATACCTTTTTTAAAAAATTACATATAAAGGCAAACTGCAAATTGTGTATAAACTACATCAAAATAAAAAGCACATCACTAATCATTAAACAAACTATAATGAAGCAACAGTACTAACCAACAGTCAATACTATTAATCAAAGAAACAGTTACAGCTCAACATAACTGTTGAACTGTAACTTCTCATGTACCATATATTAAAAATACAGTATGTGTCCCAAGGACATGCTACCTTAATCACTCATTTTATAAATATCTACCCAGCCTCCTCAAGGCCCCTGGGTGAGGCATGCTTCCACCACCCAGCTTTTCAACAGACAAATACAGTTACCTGGTAAGGCGGTAATAAAGTCCCGCTGCAACATGGGCTTCAGGTAAGAGTTAATATGTCCATGCTGATAATGACACATTCGTGAAATAAGATGTTCCACAAATTCCACTTGATCTGATTCAGACCACTGGTCAAAATATTTAATACACAAGTCTTTTTCTTTTTGGTAGTTTCCTTCTGATGGCCTCTTTCTGGAGACGATCACAGACGATGTTCCATTACTTATCTATTTTAGAAAAACAAAAAAAAATTAACTTAACTAGGAAAGAAATCTAATTAACATTTCGTTAGAAACATTTTTCACCCTGTGTACTTAAGTCTTAAAATGCCAGTTTTATCCTAAAGCCAAACTCATTCCTTTATTAACTCATTCAGGAAGTAATTAAAAAAATGTATTCAGGTCTAGTGGCCTCAAATTAGTCACCAAAGTAAGTACCGAAGTTACAGCTATTTCTAAAGCAAATGGCATCTTAAGTAATCATGTTTCCATGCTTCTTCCAAAATATGCTGATATTCAATCACTAACGTTGGAGACGATGGTCTCAGGGGAATTGCTCAATTTGGCAAAGTGGCAACTGATTATTAAAAATTGTTTTACTTTCTCAAAGTTGAAACTTAATGCTATATACATCTAAGTTAATGATTATTACATATCTATACCGATGGTTCTCACACTTGAACAAGCATCGGAATAACAAGCGGGCTTGTTAACAGACTGCTGGGACCCAGAACCCAGAGGTTCTGAGTGTATCGATCTGTAGTGGAGCCCAAAAATTTATATTTCTAACAAGTTTCCAGGTGATGCTGATGCGGATGGTCCAGAGACTACACTCTAGGGAACACACATGAGAACCACTGGTCTATACAACAGAATATGCAATACCGTAGTAAAACCAAAAGCGATCAACCCAAAACCTTCACCTTACCCAAAGGTTAAATCTCCTTCATGCTACCCCCCAGGGCTACTAAGCTGCTGGTAAAACAGTTTAGACTTTCTCTCCCCTCTTTTGATCACCTTCTCAGAAAGTCACCCAAGGAAACCACATATACCTGCAAAGTTCCACAACTTATTATGGATAAGGTACAGACTCGCTTTAACATTGCATTTCTCATCAAATCTACCTATATGTTCCTGCATAAAATCAGTACTTTTTAAGCGAAACTACCTACACTGCATCTGGACAGCAGCATCAAAAATAACCACTGGACTCAAGTCACAACCACTACTGATGCTATGAGGCTCAGTAACTTGCCTGTTTGAACACAACACGACTGTACTACTTGTGTGGAACATTTGCCAAGCCATCTGTCCATCCCTCCTCTGATAGTCTCCTCATGCGTAATACCAAAAGGAATAACAAGTAGGAGAATGTGGAGAACTGAAGAGCTGCATGACAGCTGCCCACCAATTCCATTAGGAATTTATCTCAGAATCTTACAGAGAAAGAAACAAGAGCTTTCACTATCAGTATGTCCCCTAACTTCAAGTGGACGGAACCATCTCAGAAATAAGACATCCTTTATAAACATCCAAAGGAGTCTTCGGCCTACCTTGATAAAAATGTTAGAACTTTCATGTCTGAAGCAAGTTCTTACGCCTTCATTAGAGGTATATGGTCAGATGGCATCTATCCTCCACCCAATTTATTTCATCACCCCATTGCCTAGGAATTTTTTGCCCTTGTAACTTGGATGAGGGAAAGCTCACTGACACCATGTACCACAAGGGGGCAGCATTGAATAAGGATTTTTAAATGTTGCTTCTGATAAGACATTCATATCCAACAGACCCCCAAAATAAGAATTTAAAACAGTCAGAGATGGCCGGGCATGGTGGCTCATGCCTATAATCCCAGCACTTTGGGAGGCCAAGATGAGAGGACTGCCTGAGCCCAAGGGTTCGAGACCAACCTGGGCAACTTGGTGAGACCTCATCTCTACAATAAATCAAGAAAAATTAGCTGGGCATGGTGGCACATGCCTGTAGTTCCAGCTACTTGGAGGGCTGAGGCGCTCCAGCCTAGGCGACCGAGTAAGATTCCAACTCAAAGAAAAAAAAAAAAAAAAAAACAAGCTGAAGTGAAAAATCTTTGCCGTGATTAACACTGGCAGGAATAAAGGGCATCTATGCTGAGTTTTTTGTTTTTTGGTTTTTGTTTTCCTTTTAGTAGGAGTCTCACTCTGTCGCCCAAACTAGGGTGCAGTAGCATGCTCACAGCCACCGCAGCCTCAAGCTGCTGGGTTCAGGTGATCTTTCTGCCTCAGCCTTCCAAGTACTGGAATTACAAGCGCATGCTGCCTAATTTTTGATTTATTGTAGAGACAAGGTCTCGCCAAGTTGCCCAAGCTGGTTTCGAACTCCTGGGCTTAGGCAATCATCTTACCTCGGCTTCCCAAAATGCTGGGATTACAGGCTTGAGCCACCACGCCCGGCTAAGCTACTTTTAGGTGTAAGGACGTCCACCAAAGGTGAGAAATAACTGCCCAATTGTAAACAACTGCTTAAAGCAAACAACACATCTACACAAAGTACTACAATGTAAGCTATTAAAACTAGGTTTATAAAGTAAGGCTTTAACAACAAAAGAACATGCATATGAAATAATATTAAGGAAAGAAAGGCAAGATCCAGAATTCAATATAGCATCAAGAGCACAATAATTTGGAGGGGAAACATATCAAGACAGAGTAAAAGACACATACCAAAATGTCCCAAGTGCCTCATCTTGAGAAAGCTATACATGTTTTCCTTCCCCCTTTAATGTCTACATATTTCTCAAAATAATTTGCCAAAATGTGTGTCCACAACAGGTTACGTATAATGATGGTAACAACTTGCATGCATGTATTGCTTTATAATTTACAAAGTACTTCCACAGCCATTAAGTCATTTGATAATAGTATTTGATGTTATTGTTTCGTTTACAAAAAGGCTCCTCACCACCTAGCCTCCCTAGGGCTTTTGACTGAAGGATGGATGAAAGAAAAACTGAAAGCTGAGGTGTTAAGAACCACTGCCAACTGAAAAAACAATAGTAAATGAAGAGAGAATCCCACTGCAAAGTAATCCATGTGAAGGAGGTACAAAAGTTGGTTGTGCACAGTATTCAGAAAACACAGCAGCACGTGCGCTAGTCTACAGCACATTTTCAACATTCTATTCCCAACCACCTGCACAGCCCACCCAGCAAGCTCTTCCTAGCATTGTTGTGCTTGGTTTCATTTCATCTGAAACGTGTTGGGCGCACTTTATTCTTGCTAACTAATCTACCTGTTTAGTTTCTAATGAACCCAGAGAATTTTTGTTTTTAACGTTATTCCCTTCAGGTTTAGATCTGTTTTGCTTTCATTATGCCTTCACAAAGAGAAAACCCATGTGTACCATGACGGTTGATGGAAACGCCAAATCATGAAACTTGACTTGCTCCCCACTGCCCCCTCAAAAACAAAAAACTGGGAGACTGGGAAGAAAACTAGCAGTCTTAAAATGAAGCCAGGAGAGAAGGGTACCGAGTTGAAAAGGAAAAGGCAAACCAACGGAAATGGGAGGGAATGGTGAGGGTCGGGAGCAAGAGAAGAAACAGCCATCGATGCATGCACTGGTATGGGGCATGGTGCCATTCTGGTGACAAAGGATGCCATCATGGTCCATCTTTGGTTTAGACAGTGGCCACAAATAGAACATTTTAGGCTACAGCCACTTCAGAATCTCTGTGAAAACTACAAAACTCTCTACTATATGTAATGGCAATTGTTAGGAAAAGACAAATTAGGGTAGATTCCAAAACTAGCAAAACTACACAAAACCAAACTGCTCTTGAGGACATGAACTGGGAAGGGAGTAAGGCCACTGCTATCTCTTCTGGGCGCCGTCATTCCTACCTGCCAAAGAGTATTTTTCTTTGGGGACTCATCTTCATTTTGATCTTCCATAACTGAAGTGTTCTAAGGGGGGAAAAACAGGTTATTTGAATTATGTCGAATTTTGCAAATCCTAAATAACTACAAGAAATAATTTTAGAAAGCCCAAACTAGAGTGCACCAACACATACCCAAGAACTATTTGGCTTGTGGCTAACACATACCATTTTGGGTGAAGGGAGATGTGTTCACCTTTCATCAATCAATAGTTAGTGGCAAAACAAAAGTAAGCATAGTCTTTTTTTTTTTATGAAGGCTGGCCATGCTAAGAAAACAAGCTAAATTGTGGGAGTGAGAGCCAAACTCAACCTCAATCATCACTGTTATTCTTTAACCTGTGGCAAGAAATCCCAGAGACACAAAGTTTCCGATGATTACACAAAACATTTACTAGAATGTCTGCTATTCAGTAATCCACCCAAGGAATCAGCAATTAGAAGAGGCAATGCCTTGGAACTGCCCCCACACCCCATCGCCTTTCCCCTTCCTCCCATGACAGCCTTGTTTTTCTGGAATGGCTTTGCAATCTTCCCTGGCAAGCATGGTGGGTGCCCCAATGCCCCAACCTTCTCCCTGAAGAGAAGGAAGCTGTCAGCCAGTAACAATCTGGCTTGCTTTGTGAATGCATTAGCTTTTGATTTTTGTGTTTACTGCACAAAGAAGTACTGTGTAATTATTCTTTCTGGTGACCTAGTCGCTCAATAGATGCCCATTAGCTGGAGATTATACATTATTGGGTTTTCCCTTCTGAAGCCCCCACCTAATGGCTAAATGGAAACTCAATGAGAAGGGGAAGTAGGAGAGCGGTGCTCTGAAAGTAATAGCCACTCATTGATGGACAGCAGTCTCCATCTTTCCAAACCTAAAATTCTAAGACTGGGGCACAAAACCGAAAACACAACAGTAGTGCCACAGCAGTCTTCATTCAAAAGAGTACTAATGGTCTATTTAAGTTATCTGGGTTCCAAAATCTAAGAGAGAGGACCAGCCTCTCTCGCTCACATTTTCCCTATTTTTCCTCTATGCTCTTCAGGCCCTAAAATGTTTGGGACCATAAAGTATTTCCAAACAACCCACCTGAAAATACCCAAGGTAGCTAATGGCAGAAGAATCATCACTGAGCACTAGTTGCTCTGTAGGCCACACAGCCATCTCCGAGCAGGAATGCAGTAAGTCAAAGGCTTTGAAACCAAGGAGAGAAGTGGAATTTCTGAATTGGTCACTCACTCAGTGTGTGTGTGAGACCGTGAGCCAGTTATTTTACCCCTGGAACAAATACAAACCACAAAGAGTTGCTGTGGGGACTGAGAATACCCAGCACAATGCTTGGTATGCAATGGGTATTTGAAACCACATTTCACTCCCTGCTTTGAAGATGTTGCTTTTACCCAGCAGTATCTTCTCACACTTTGCTAATTTCAGAGATTCTGACAGGATGACTCCAGATGGCTGCCTATGGGGAAAACCCACTGGCTTCCTGGATACACTCTTGCAAGCCCCACAGCGCCAAGGTCTGCCAAGGGGAGGACAGGAGGGTGGGGCTCTGTATGCCAAAGCCAATCAAGGGCGAGAGGAAGGCAGAGTGTCCCAGAGTCCAAAACAAGGTCCAGAACAATCCTGAATGGCCAGAACAGGATGCAGAACAGAGAAACAAAAGTAGTGCGCCTGTTGGTCTCTCCGTGTAATTTTCTTTTTACTGCTATCTTGAAGGGACCTAGGGACTGACAAAGCCAGCAGGCTTCCTTAGGGGAATAAACAAAGTGGGAACCGTGACTCAGTACGCTGTCTCCTGAGCTGAGTAGTTACAAAGCCAACTCACAATGTCACAATGCCCTGGGAGTGGCAAGGAGAAGAATGGCTGGAAATACAAAAGGCTGAGCATGTACAGAAACAGGGAACTGAGGGGGAAGAGAGATGGGACGTTAGTCCTCACCGGAGGAAAAGTGCAGAGGATGTCCAGGTTTCAAACTAAAACCTTTTTCAATGTAGGCACCCGAGTCCCTCCAGAGCTACTGTGACCTACGCTACCTTCTTCACTTAAGGGGAATATAAAAACGTCAGAAGACCCTATATACTACACAAGAAACAACTGTCTTTACAGTGGGAAAATTTAATTATCTCTTTCATTTGTTCCAAAACAGAGAAATGATGTTGACTTACATTGCTGAAAAAGAAACACCTCCTCTGAAAAGTAATTGCTCTCTTAAGCTTAACAAAAGAGGATAAAGACATATCATTTAATAAAAATTGCATTTAATAAGACCTGGGGGTGCTGGAAGAGGTCCCCCATCCTACATATTTTCTCAACTTCTCTTATAAAGTCTACAAAAGACTCCAAAGGGGGAAATGTTATGCTTAAGATACAATGACCAGAGGATCATTTTCAAAGAAGATTCCAGGTGACACAAGAGATGTTCAGAGGAAAAAGGATCCCAAGGTCTAATCAGGTTTGAGAAATGCTGCACATACTCCCAATGAGCTTGCTCATTCTCTGTCTCTCTCTCTCTCGCTCACTCTGTGAAGTTACAATATGCTCTATAAAGATACTAAAGGCTCTAAAATGTACTCTAGTTTAAATTAGGTGAAGTTCATTTAATCCAGCTTTCCCAAGGTTGCCCTTCTATAATCATACCTATTAACAATAACTCAGCACATACTGGCAAACACTGGGTTAGAGCAGTAGCACAGCACAATTCCCTCCTCCCACTTCATCCAATACTTCTGGGAGACAAGGAAACACCCATTTTGGTAAATACAATATTGTTCTCTCCTATTTTTCTCCATCATCTTTCTCAGCCTACTACAGGTTGAACATCCCAAATCTAAAAATTCTAATTCTGACACGCTCCAAAATCCGAAACTTTTTGAATGCCAACATGACACTCATAGGAAATGCTTCTTGGAAAACTTTGGATTTGGGGTTTTGGGATTTGGGATGTTCAACAGGTACATATATTGCAAACACTCCAAAACCTGAAAAATTCAAAATCAGAAACAGTTCTGGTCCCAACCATTTTAGATAAAAGACAATCAACTCATATATAGGGTCATGGAGATAAGTGGTGATGGTAAGAATAGAAAATTCTCTTACAGAAGCCAAGCTTTTTTTCCTATCACCTTGAACTTTACTCCTTAAAGGCAACAGACAAAAAGTTACAGGGTCAAGGGTGATGTAAGAACAACTAATCAGCCTCCCAAGAAAAAAAGAAGGTAGTTTCCTACATCCAAACTCATGTGAAACCACAGCCAACCTAAGAGGGGAAATCCTCTCTAAGTCTCCAACCCTTCCAGGAAAGAAAAGTTCTTTGAAATACCAAACTGGCTTTATTCACTTCTTGCCCTTCTCATCACTTATTTCCTCTTATGTCTACCAAGGAGCATCACATACAAATAGATTAAGACGCAGACCCTCCTCCTATTCTGCTAGTACTACCAAGGAAATATACAATCTAGGAGGAGGAAGCCAGACTCTAGGGAGGGCCAACTGGTACTACTGACATGTTGGGAAGGATAATTCTGGTTTGTGGAGGCTGTCATGTGCATTACAGGATGTTTGCAGCATCCCTAGCCTCCACCTATGCCAGTAGCACCACTCTCCCATTCCCAAAGATGTCTCCAGATTGCCAAATGTCCTAGGGGAGAGGGCAAAATCATCCTTTCCACTTGAAAGTGGAGCTCTAAATGTGCCTCCCGGGGAAAATACACTAAAGCATTGCCATCTCCGGCCTGGCCTGTCTTTCTCCTTGGGCATCTTTTCTTGGCCCCTGTGACAGCATGTGACAGTCTGATCTCACCATGGCCAACTAGTTCAGGGAGTATGTTAATATCTAAATTCAGGTTGTATATTCTGCTTATCATTCAGTTCGTATCTGGAAAGCCATGATGTCAAGGGTTCTTTACTAGAGGTCCATGGGATTGGGGGTGAGAATGAGGCCTGTAAAACTGTGAAGCCATATACAGTGAACCATGGAATGGATGGAGCCTAGGCATACGTTCTTCTCCTTCTTCTGTTTTTAAGTTCTCCAAGTAATTTTGAACCACGTCTCTGTCCAAAAATCATTCTATGACAAAATGTTGGGGTCCATGTGGCAGACC
Organism: Cephalopachus bancanus; assembly: GCA_027257055.1. NCBI lineage: Eukaryota > Metazoa > Chordata > Mammalia > Primates > Tarsiidae > Cephalopachus > Cephalopachus bancanus. The sequence continues at coordinate 7,051,454 of JAPVLO010000167.1, forward strand.
AACCTAAGTAAGTAGGCTAAATTGACACTATCATGACCAGACTCCATTCCAATATGCAATATTTCAGAACTACCACATACCACGAGACTCTAATGCCTGTTCCTGGGTATCTTTTGCAAATAAAATTTACAAAACCAGTCATTTACCATATATTAAAAATATGATCAACTATATACTTTAATAGCTCCATAGAGGAATAGACATAGCAATAAGTATTATTTAGTGGTTGCTTATGACAGCCAGGCATTGCATTAGAAACTTTCTGTACATTATCTCTAATCTTTATAATGACCCTACATAATAGTCCACATATCCTATTTTACAGATGAAGAACCATGGCTCAGAAACTCTTTGCAACTTGCTTGGGGTTACACATCAAATATCTGCCAGGATTCAAAGCTAGACTCTTTCTGTCTATGCAATACTGCCTCCTAGTTAGACTGCATATATACTATAGCTATACGCAGCACAACGAAGATCCTAATCCTGTTTCAAAGACACTTTTTCCACCACTGCCAAGAAAACACAGCCCAAGTGGTTGCTCTGTCTTCATAAATAGAATTCTGAGCATAACTGGAAGTAGTACATGTTTCCATACTAAGGATGGCTGGTTTGGTTGGTTCTTTGGTTAGTTCAATCCGGGTCTCCATGACTCTCAGAGTCAGATATGGAAATGTCCTACCACTAAGCACAAATGTGTTTTATGAAAGAGGATAGGAAGAATAATCAAATGCCATACTGCTGTTAAAAAAAAAAAAAAAAACCTGGCCAGACTCGGTGGCTCAGTCTGTAATTCCGGCACTTTGGGAGGCAGAGGTAAGAGGATTGTCTGAGCCCACAGGTTCAAGACCAGCCTGGCCAACATGGCGAGACAGTATCTCTACAATAAATTTTTTTTTTAATTAGCTGGGAGTGGAGTCGCGTGCTTGTGGTTCCAGCTACTTGGAAGGCCGAAGAGGAAAGATCGCCCGAGACCAACTGGTTGAGGCTGCGGTGGCTGTGAGGGGTGCCACTGCACTCCAGCCTGGATGATAGAGTGAGATTCCGACTCAAAAAAAAAAAAAATCTAGCCGGGCTCGGTGGCTCACAGCCCGTAATCCTGTGCCTTTGGGAGGCTGAGGTGAGTGGACTGCCTGAGCCCGAGGGTTCGAGACCTGCCTGGGCAACGAGACCTCATCTCTACAATAAATCAAAAAATCAGCCAGGCGTGGTAGCGCATGCCTGTAATTCCGGCTACTTGGAAGGCTGAGGCGGAAGGATCGCCGGAGCCCAGCAGGTCGAGGCTGTGGTGGCCGGGAGCGGCCACTGTACTCCAGTCTGGGTGACAGAGTGAGACTCCAACTCAAAAAAAAAAAAAAAATCTGAAAATACATGTAGTGTGGCCTTTGAATATGATAAACAGTTTAGCAAAAGCAGCTTTCTTTTTTATCTGTGGATTTTCATTAACACTGCTACCTCAGGCTGCCAATGCAAAAATTCCTCACCTTAGTAAAAACAAATGCATTCCAGACAGCCCAGATGGAAATTACATTTCTTAAACTGAATTATTTTAAAAACTAAACAAAACCTGTGAAAGTATACCCCATTGCACCAAAACTGCAAAGAAAACCGTCACACAATGTTGTGAGTTGAGAACTTGTTAAGAGAGACTTTTCATTTAAATCCAGGTGACTGAGTACAGCGACAGCCTCTGCTATGGAATCACAGCTATCCCTGGATTCCTCCTTCTGTGTAGCACTGTGTACAGTTCCTGGGATCTCTCTTGCACCTTTCATCTCCTCACTGTCATGCCAATCAACACAAGGGCAGACTGGTTCCACGGCCTACCCTGAGTTTTCTTTTACTTTGTGCATAGGCACAGAGAGCTCTTAGCAGTGATGTATCTTTGCCAGTAAGTGCCACCAACCAACACAGAATATATTTCACTTGGAAAATTCCCTACCTTGTGAGTTATATAAGAATCAATTTCTAAGCCGGGCTCGGTGGCTCAGCCTGTAATCCCGCACCTTCGGAGGCTGAGGTGGGATTGCCTGAGCCCGCGGGTTCGAGACCTGTCTGGGCAACTTGGCGAGACCTCATCTCTACAATAAATCAAAAATCAGCCGGGCGTGGTAGCGCGCGCCTGTAGTTCCAACTACTTGGAAGGCTGAGGCGGAAGGATCGCCGGAGCCCAGCAGGTCGAGGCTGCGGTGGCCGGAAGCAGCCACTACACTCCAGTCTGGGTGACAGAGTGAGACTCCAACTCAAAAAAAAAAAAAAGAATCAATTTCTTACTTTTAAAATGCTATAAATTCTGCATTAAGTAGCTGGTTAAGAGTCACACAGCTAGTAAATGAGAGATGTAGGATTCAGAACTAAGATCTACCCAGAAATCAACATACTTTCCGTATAGAGAAACATGTCTCAGGTGTTTTCCGACTGCTAGTTGTGGCCCACAGAATCAATTTAATGGGCTGCAATCAGCATGCTTTAATAAAACAAAGTTGAATTCAGGATTTCCCCTACCCACCAGGCTAAGCATAATAATAAAACCACAAAAAAAGCTAGAAGTGGCTAAAAATATAGCAGAAAAATTCAAATTAAAAAGAAAGCAAGGGTTATTATTGCAAGGAGAGTAATATTTAAGTCAAACCGCTGAGTAACAAAGAATTTTTTTAAATCTCTGAAAAGCAAAAATGTATAAAGTGGATAATGTGTGTTTTGTTTTGTTTTTTAAAGAGTCATGGTTTTGAAATGTTGCCCAGGCTGGAGTGCAGTGGTACAACCATAGCTCACTATAGTCTTGAACTCCTGGACTCAAGTAATCCTCCCACCTCAGTCTACAAAGTAGCTGGGACTATGAGTGCACACCACCACACCCAGCTATTTTATTTTTATTATTACTTTTTGAGGTAGGGTCTACGTTGCCCAGGCTGGTTTCAAACTCCTGGGTGTAAGCAATCCTCCCGCCTTAGCCTCCGTATTTGCTGGGATTACAGGTGTGAATCACAAAGTCCAGCAATATGTGCTTTTATATAATAAATAAAATTCCACAAAGTATATAAAGGGAAAAAGTTGGATTTTTTTTTTTACTTTTTAATGCCTTTTCCACCTTTGATAAGATACACAAGCTTTCTACCCTATAAGAGATTATACATCATTTTCAAGTTTCCATGGAATATGTTTTTAAAAACTGACACAGCATTCTAGGCCACAGGAGAAATCCCAAATACAGTTAGAAATCAGGAAGAAATTATTATACGTTCAAGATTAGACTAAGAAGACACAATGTAATAAAAATATAAACTACCAATACATTTTAACTTTGTTGGGAGTCTGGTTGAAATTGCTGTTACATCGATTACTGTGATACAGTAAGTTTTCTTCTAATTAATCTAAACTGTAGTTCCATTCAAATTTCTAGCAAGTATTTTGCTGTTATTGATATCATATGACAAGAGACTTCACAAAAAATATCTGAAAGAATAAATGTAGGAAAATGTTTTCCTTCCTCTTGTCATAATTTTTTTTTTTTTTAAAGAAACAAGGTCTCTCTCTGCCACTCAGTCTGGAGTGCAGTGGCACAATCATGGCTCACCATAGCCTCAACCTCCTGGGCTCAGGCGATCCTTCCACCTCAGTCTCCCAAGTAGTTGGGACTACAGGTATGAGCCACCATGCCTAGCTATTTTTTTTTATTTTTTGTAGAGACATGGTCTTACTATGTTGCCCAGGCTGGTCCCAACTCCTAGGTTTAAGCAATCCTCTCACTTTGGCCTCCCTAAGTACTGGGATTATAGGCGTAAGCCACTGAGTCAGTCCTATTTCATCAATCCTAAGGTGCATTTTTTCACATTTTAACATCTCTAGAGTAGAGATGTTTCTTGCCATCAATATCTTACAGTTAAAAATGGCAGCATTTCAAAAAACAACAGTGCAACCCCTTCGGGTCCCCTCCCACCATGGGAGCTTTTCTGTCCTCAATAAATCCTGCTTTCAAAAAAAAAAATGGCAGCACTTTTTCTGAATGAATATAGGTGTACATACTTAACACATACATATGCATATATGCATATATACACAGACATAAATACACATGCTCATGTATACTAGGTCTAGGTATCAATTTTATTTCTTACTGTGAAAACAACTGAAAGACCCAGGGTAAGGTAGTAGGGTACAATAAATCCCATATTGCAGATGTTACTACCTTTTTAGTTCTTCATTTCTAATTCCATCAAAGATATTTTCACATTTCTCTAACACATGTAATTGCTTGTTTTTAACAAAAAGAGCTGACCTCTTGTTTAGTTTTCTGTAAAAAAACAAAAAACAGTATCTTGCTCAAATTTCATATAGGTTCTGTTTTTTACATTATTTATTTATTTTTTATTTTTTTGAGTTTTTGAGTTGGAGTCTTACTCTGTCGCCCAGACTGGAGCGCAGTGGACACTCCCGGTCACAGCAGCCTCGACCTGCTGGGCTCCGGTGATCCTTCCGCCTCAGCCTTCCAATTAGCTGGAATTACAGGCATGTGTTACCACGCCTGGCTGATTTTTTGATTTATTGTAGAAATGAGGTGTCGCTGCCCAGGCGGGTCTCGAGCCCGCGGGCCCAGGCAATCCACTCACCTCAGCCTCCCAAAGGCGCGGGATTACAGGCTGAGCCACAGAGCCCGGCTCATTATTTATTTTTTAAGTAGCCTATGCCAGAAACACCACTGAATGTCTAGTTGCAGTAATAACATAGCTCCCTTTTCTGGTATAAGAAAACAGTTTTTGAAAATTGTGACCCTTCTACACTGCTGGTGAGAATGCAAACTAGTGCAGCCTCTTTGGAAGACAGTGTGGCGGTTTCTGAAAAAACTAGAAATTGACCTTCCATATGACCCAGCAATTCCCCTATTGGGAACATACACGGAGGAAGTCAAATCATTCTACAAAAAAGATTTCTGCATACGTATGTTTGCTGCAGCTCTATTCACAATAGCAAAAACATGGAGCCAACCATGTTGCCCATCAAAACTGGATTAAAAAAAAATGTGGTACACATACACAATGGAATATTATGTAGCCATAAAGAAGGACAAACACGGATTTTTGCAGCAACTTGGATGGATTTAGAGTCGATCATAGTGATCTATCACAGAAACAAAGAACAGAGTACCATATATTCTCACTCATAAGTGAACTGTAAACAATTATCATAATACTATAAGAAAGCAATTGGCAGTAGTGGGAAACTGTCAGGGGAGGGGGGTGGGATTGGCAGTTGAGGGAAACTGTTAGGGGAGGGAGGGGCATACCTCATCAATAAGGGTACCTGCATAATCAATGTTTATATACCTAACCCTGAATTGTACCCCACATCTTTTTTTTTTTTTTTTTTTTGAGTTGGAGTCTCACTCTGTCGCCCAGACTGGAGTGCAGTGGCCGCTCCCGGCCACCGCAGCCTCGACCCGCTGGGCTCCAGCGATCCTTCCGCCTCAGCCTTCCGAGTAGCTGGAATTACAGGCGCGCGCTACCACGCCCGGCTGTTTTTTTGATTTATTGTAGAGATGAGGTCTCGCTGCCCAGGCGGGTCTCGAACCCGCGGGCTCAGGCAATCCACTCACCTCAGCCTTCCAAAGGCTCAGGATTACAGGCTGAGCCACCGAGCCCGGCTACCCCACATCTTTATAATAATTTTTTTTTAAAAATTGTGAAGTAGGTAAAAGAACAAATGGCATGCAGACATGTCAAAAATTGTGAAGGTTATACTCGACTGTAATGGGGACATAAATAATACTATAAGAAAGGGATTGGCTGTAGTGGGATACAGTTGGAGGAGAGCTGGGGGGAGTAGCACATAACATCAATAAGGGTACCTGATCTCAAACCAGGCAAAGTTGGGACCAAAGGGTGGCCCAAACTTTACCTGTAGGATTACCACTTATAAACCTAATCCTGAATTGTATCCCATATCTTTAAAATTAAAAAAAGAGCCGGGCTCGGTGGCTCAGCCTGTAATCCCGCGCCTTTGGGAGGCTGAGGTGAGTGGATTGCCTGAGCCCGCGGGTTCGAGACCCGCCTGGGCAGCGAGACCTCATCTCTACAATAAATCAAAAACTCAGCCAGGCGTGGTAGCGCATGCCTGTAATTCCAGCTACTTGGAAGGCTGAGGCGGAAGGATCGCCGGAGCCCAGCGGGTCGAGGCTGCGGTGGCCGGGAGCGGCCACTGTACTCCAGTCTGGGTGACAGAGTGAGACTCCAACTCAAAAAAAAAAAAAAGAAGTAAAAAATTAAAGTTAGGGAGACATTATTTTAGAACAGTGACATGGAAAATGGTCTAAACTGTATTTTAATTGGGGAAAAAAAGCAAGTCAAACTATGTCTGTAGGATCCCATCTTTACAAGTAAAATTTAACTTATTTAAATATTTATTTAGAAAAGCAACTCTATTAAAATTCTTCAAATATTATATTTGTATTTGTATTTTTGCTTACATATGTATCTAAATGTTCCTTAAAGTAGACACATCCTTCTTTAACAGTAAGGAAAAGTGACTGTCAAGTTACACTTTAAAAAGTAAATAATTCATGCCAAGACCCCAGATCTAAATATAAGGTCTGGTCTAGGGCAACAGAACTCACTGCTGAAAGTTCCAGCAGTGCTGCAAGTCATCTGACCTCTCGCAGCCTATGTCCTCATCCATAAAACTGAGGTAAAAACAGGGCTTCCCTGGCAGAGTTAGTGAGAACGTTTTAAAAGATAACCCTGGCACTCCCGAAGAACTCTGCTGGCCAATTTTCACCTCCTCCACAGGGCGGAGATATCTGGCTGTTTTATTCCATCTGTATCCTTAGAACTTAGAATCTAATTCCTATAGATATGACTTAAATATAGGAGCATAATAAATATCTGTTGATTTAATATTTGCTACAGTTACTACAGTCTTCCTATTAACCATAGTGATAAAAACGTAATTTTATTTCTCCTCATTCCCCCTTTCCCATATTTTCCAAACTGTCTATAAGGAGCAAGGATTCAAAAGGTAGGGGAACCAGCCTCTGCAACATAGTGAGACCTTGTCTCCACTAAAAATTTTTTAAAGTAGCCAGGTGTGGTGGTGCATGCTGTAGTCCTAGCTACTTGGAAGGCTGCAGCAGAAGGATCGTCTAAACCCAGGAGGTCAAGGCTGTGGTGAGCCATGATTGTCCCACTGCACTCCAGCCTGGGCCACAGAGAAAGGCCCTGACAAGAACAGCATGTAGAGGAAGAAAAGCATGCAACACCATTTTGGGTCCTCACAAAAGATGGCAGGAAGCAAGGTCTACTTTCAGATAGAGGTCACCCTTATCTCCCACATAGTATTCATTTGCCTATACAAAAGAAGCAAACTTCATTCATTATTTGAATGTTTAAAAAGGTCCAAAAGCAAGAGGCTGCGCATCTGCTGAGTCTTCTCAGCAAGCACGCAAAAGCAGAGCACACATGCACACATTCTCCAGTGCTGCACCCCTCAAAGGTCTTAAAAGAAAACTCGTAAAATTTTTATATTCACTATGGAAGCCTGAAAAGAAGGTGCACTAGAAGCAGAAACAGAAAAACAGCCAAAAACACTGGGTCATGAAGAATGGCACACAGAGGGCGTCAGTCTGCTGGCGTGCAAAGAGAGAGGTCGTCAGACCCAGGCATCCCCAGTATAAATTCCAAGCCCTACAAGTACAAACTGTGACTGTGGGTAATTGACTGGGCCACTCTTGGATGCAGGCCCCTCTTTTTATAGTGTGGAGACAACATGGCCTATGTTGCAGGATAAAAAAATAACATAAGCCGGGCTTGGTGGCTCAGCCTGTAATCCCGCGCCTTTGGGAGGCTGAGGTGAGTGGATTGCCTGAGCCCACGGGTTCGAGACCTGCCTGGGCAGCAAGACCTCATCTCTACAACAAATCAAAAAAATCAGCCGGGCATGGTAGCACATGCCTGTAATACCGGCTACTAGGAAGGCTGAGGCGGAAGGATTGCCGGAGCCCAGCAAGTGGAGGCTGTGGTGGCCGGGAGCGGCCACTGCACTCCAGTCTGGGCGACAGAGTGAGACTCCAACTTAAAACAAAATAGAATAAAAAATAACATAGGCAAAGCACCTATAATATATTACTCAGAGGGGGAAAAAATAAAATCAGAAAAATATGTTTACTCTTTTGCATCTACTATAAATCATTTTAAAAGAAACATGAAAGCATCTATCAATGTTACCCAAAGCCAGACAAATACCATACCACATCACAGTCATTTCCTATATGACTGTGTGATTACAACTTAGTAAATTCATCCAAGATTCAAACCTAAAACCTACCCAAGAAGTCATAAAGCAATTAATTATATTTATAAAAATGGTAGCTACCACTTATTGAGAGACCAAATTATTTAATGAAAACTGAGAAAATAAAACTAAATCTACCAAAAGCTTAACTTAAAGAGATGATTAATTCAACACAAAACCAATCAAAATCCCAGCAGACTTTTTCTCCCCCCACATCCCTAAAAGAGTTGATTTAAGAATGCATATGGCAAGATAATATGGAAGAATAAGCTAGAAAATACATATCTATCATATAGCTATGATATATCTATGATATATCTATCATATAGCTACAGTAAATAAAATAGTGCTAAACAGACATAAAGGTAGACAAATTGATCAATGGAACAAAAAAAACATCCAAACACAAATCCACACATTTAAGTTCACCTAAATGAAAATCAAGGTGGCACATTAGTGCAGTCTTTTCAATAAAGGACTCTCAATTAGATATTCTTGACTTATTTTGAGCCCTACCCTCTCGCATTCGCAGAAACACACACACACGCACGCACACACACACACACACACACACACACACACACACACAACACACTCTAGATAGACTGCAGATCTAAATATAAAAAGTAAAATAATAAAGATTTTAGAAGAAACCATAGAGCATCTTCGTGAGTTAGGAACAAGAAAAGATTTTTCAAACAGTATACAATAACTGCTAACCATAAAGAAAATTTTGATAAATTAGCCTATAATACGATAATTTCTTTTCATTGAAAGCATCAAAAAATGTGGTACAGATACACAATGGAATATTATGCAGCCATAAAGAAGGACAAAATCATGAACTCCACAGCAAATTGGATGGATTTAGAGTCTATAATACTCAATGACGTATCACAAAAACAAAGAACTGAGAACCACAATTTCTCACTCATAAGTGGACCCTGAACTTTTATCATAATACTACAAGAAAGGGATTGGCAATAGTGGGAAAATGCTAGGGATGGGGGAGACAAATAACATCAATAAGGGTACCTGATCTCAAACCAGGCGAAGTGGGACCAAAGGGAGGCCCCAACTTTACCTGTATGACGATCACTTGTATACCTGATCCTGAATTGTACCCTACATCTTTAAAATAAATAATAAAATAGTTTTTAAAAAGTAAAATAAGCCGGGCTCGGTGGCTCAGCCTGTAATCCCGCACCTTTGGGAGGCTGAGGTGAGTGGATTGCCTGAGCCCGTGGGTTCAAGACCCGCCTGGGCAGCAAGACCTCATCTCTACAATAAATCAAAAAATCAGCTGGGCATGGTAGCGCATGCCTGTAATTCCAGCTACTTGGAAGGCTGAGGCGGAAGAATTGCCAGAGTCCAGCAGGTCGAGGCTGCGGTGGCCGGGAGCAGCCACTGCACTCCAGTCTGGGCGACAGAGTGAGACTCCAACTCAAAAAAAAAAAAGAAGTAAAATAAAATAAAAAAGAAAGCATCATTCAGAGATGGAAAAGTTCTAAAACTGACATGTGATGGTGCATCACTGAAATACATATATGGATGAATTAATTTTATAATATGCAAAAAACAACTTAATCTTTTTAAAGGAATTAAATGTAAAAGAAAAAAGGCAATCACACAGTGAGAAAAGACTGGCAGCCAGGCACGGTGGCTCAAACCTGTAATCCAAACACTTTAGAAGGCCAAGGCAAGAAGACTGAGCCCAGGGGTTCGAGACCAGCCTGGGTAACACGGTAAGATCTTGTCTTTACAATAAATCAAAAGAAAATGGCTGGACATGGTGGCACATGCCTATAGTTCCACCACTTGAAAGGCTGAAGCAGAAGGATCGCCTGAGCCCAGCAGGTTGAGGCTGCAGTGGCTGTAAGCAGGCCACTGCACTCCAGCCTGGGTGACAGTGAAACTTCAATTAAAAAAAAAAAAGGGGGGGACTGGCAATACCTCCAGAACATTTTTTAAAGTCACTTCAATTTTTTTTTTTAATTACAATCATATATATATTCTCAATTTTTTTTTTTGAGTAAGAGTTTCACTGTGCCACCCAGGTTGGAATGCAGTGGCATGCTCATGGCCACAGACGCCTCTACCTACTGGGCTAAGATGATCCTTCCGCCTCAGTTGTCCAGTAGCTAGAACCACAGGTGCACACCACCACACCTGGCTAATTTTTTAGTTTATTGTAGAGATGAGGCCTCACCAAGTTTCCCAGGCTGATCTCAAACCCCTGGACTCAGCAATTCTCTCACCTCGGCCTCCCAAAGTGCTGGAATTACAGGCATGAGCCACCGTGCCCGGTTATTCTCAGTTTTTAAAATGGGCAAAAGATTTGTACAGGCACATCACAAAGGAAGATATACAAATAAAGTTTCTTTGGGAAAAAAAAAGAAAAATCAACCAAAACACTGCTACCCAGAGATAACCACTGTATCATTTTGGTACACAGATTAAAAACTGCATATATAAGCCGGGCTCAGTGGCTCAGCCTGTAATCCTGCGCCTTTGGGAGGCTGAGGTGAGTGGATTGCCTGAGCCCGCGGGTTCGAGACCCGCCTGGGCAACTTGGCGAGACCTCATCTCTACAATAAATCAAAATGAGCCAGGCGTGGTAGCGCACGCCTGTAGTTCCAGCTACTCGGAAGGCTGAGGCGGAAGGATCGCCAGAGCCCAGCAGGTTGAGGCTGCGGTGGCTGGGAGCGGCCACTGCACTCCAGTCTGGGTGACAGAGTGAGAGACTTCAACTCAAAAAAAAAAAAAAAAAGAAAAAAGAAAGCTGTATATATAAATGAAAGTTGTTTAAAATATGCTCTTCAGTAAGTGCTTTGTCCATGTGTCATGCATATTTTTCCATGTCACTGTAAATCGACATCTTCTTTTTTTTTTTTTGAGTTGGAGTCTCACTCGGTTGCCCAGACTGGAGTGCACTGGCCGCTCCCAGCCGCCGCAGTCTCGACCTGCTGGGCTCCGGCGATCCTTCCGCCTCAGCCTTCCAAGTAGCCGGAATTACAGGCATGCGCTACCACCCCCGGCTGAATTTTTTATTTATTGTAGAGATGACCTCTCGCCTGCCCAGGCGGGTCTCAAACCCGCGGGTTCAGGCAATCCACTCACCTCAGCCTCCCAAAGGCGCGGGATTACAGGCTGAGCCACCGAGCCCGGCTTACATCTTCATTTTTAATGGCTACAGTTTACTTCACCTCATGACATGTTTACTCATTACAGGTAGTAATGGACATTACATTTTTCACCATTAAATACGACACTGCACTGAACCTTCACACCTACTATGACAACTGCCACTTGACCATATTCCTAGAAATCCATGAAATCCAAAAGAATATATATTTAATAAATGGACAGCTAAACTGAATTTCATGTGCTAATTCCTTTGGCTAATCATTTATTTTCATCAGAGAAGACTCATCTTACGAGTTATTAAATCTAAAGGTCAGTCGGGCTCAGTGGCTCAGCCTGTAATCCGGCCTTTGGGAGGCTGAGGTGAGTGGATTGCCGAAGCCCGCAGTTTCAAGACCCGCCTGGGCAACTTAGCGAGACCTCATCTCTACAATAAATTAAAAATTAGCCGGGTGTGGTAACGCGCGCCTGTAGTTCCAGCTGCTTGGAGGGCTGAGGCGGAAGGATTGCCGGGGCCCAGCCGGTCGAGGCTGCGGTGGTCGGGAGCGGCCACTGCACTCCAGTCTGGGTGACAGAGTGAGACTCCAACTCAAAAAAAAAAAAAATCTAAAGGTCAATTCTCATTCCTTATATTTATTTACTATCAACAAGGTTGAACACTTCCTCCACATTCATTCACTTGGCCCCCAGGACTCTACACTAATCTAGTTTAGTTCTCAGGCTTCCACTGTAAAAAAAAAAAAAGTAAAAGTTCTTCAGACAGAAAAAAAAGAAAACAGAAGAAACTTTGAACCTAGTGATGAAATGAATAAATAAATGAAGAAAATGAAGAAAAAAATAGTAAAAATGAGCATATATATACATTAAGATTTTCTAATTTTTAAAATTTCTATAAAATATGGTTACTGAAAAGTACTAAATGTTGCTGAAAGAAATTAATGACACAAATGACAGGAAAGACATTTCATGTTCATGAATTACAAGACTGGCCAGGTGCAGTGGCTCAAGTCTATAATCCCAGCACTTTGGGAGGCTGAGGCAAGAGGATTCCCTGAGTCCAAGGGTTCGAGACCAGCCCAGACAACATGGTGAGCCCTTGTCTCTACAATAAATAAAAAAATTAGCTGGGTGTGGTAGCACACGCCTGCAGTCCTGGCTTGAAAGACTGAGGCAGAAGGATCGCCTGAGCCCAGCAGGTTGAGGCTGCAGTGGCTGTGGGTGTGCCACTGCACTCCAGCCTAGATGACAGTGCGAGACTCCAATTCAAAAAAAAAAAGATAGCTGTACAACCCAAAGTAATCTACAAATTTAATGCAATCTCTATCAAAATCCCAATGGTGTTTTTTGCAAAAATACAAAACTCTATCCTAAAATTCATCAGGAATCTCAAGGGACTCAAAATAGCCAAAACAATCTCGAAACACAAGAACAGAGTTATATTTCAATTAGTTTTGAAAAAGCTGATTTCAAAATTCATCACAAAGCGATGGTAATCAAAACTGTGGAACTACATAAAGACACATTTATAAACCAATGGGATGGGACAGGATGAATGATTCCAATAGATGCATTTAGAGCACTGACAATATTCAACACCCATTCATGACTAAGAATTCTCAGGTAACTTCCACAGTATGATAAATGGTACATAATGAAAGCCCAATGATTCCAACAGATGCATTTAGAGCACTGACAATATTCAACACCCATTCATGATTAAGAATTCTCAGGTAACTTCCACAGTATGATAAATGGTACATAATGAAAGCCCCTCCCCATACCTAATGTCATACTTAACATTTAAAAATGAATGAACATTCACACTTCTAGCCAATACAAATTTCACTAGTCATAGCCGGTGCAATAGGACAAGAAAAAGAAATAAAGATATAAATATCAGAAAGGATGCAGATGACATGACTGTCTACACAGAAAATCCTAATCAATCTACAAAAGTGATAAGTGATATTAGCAAAGTCAGAGGATACAAAAATAAAAAGACAAATGAAGCACACAAAACTTAAGTCCTCAGCACAACTAGAAGGCATGAAACACAAGTAGAAAACTAAACAATTAGATCCTAGCACATACTTATTGCCATAAGTCTTCATGAAGATTAAGGGCAGTCCAAGACAAATTGTAGAACAATAAAAGAGGGAAACAAGTAGCAAATCAAATACTGACATAAAAAATCACACATTAAGTGTAAAACACTGAAAAAGTGACCTGACAGTTCAGAGTTGATTACAGATAAAGGAATTAAAAGAGAACACAAGATGCAAAGAGCTAGCCTTCAAAATACCACTCTTTAGAAGGGAACAGTAAAAACAAAAGGCAAATACAGGCAAGCTGCCTCAACTTGATAAAGAATATCTACCAAAAAAACTACAGCTACCGTCTTACTTATCAATGAATAAGTATCTCTGCTACCCAGAGATAACCAGTGTATCATTTTGGTACACAGATTGAAAAAAGGATGAATATACATGAAAATTGTTTAAAATATGTTCTTCAGTAACTGCTTTGTCCATGAGATCAGGACAAAGTTGCTTTCTTCCTGAGATCAGGAACAAAGTAAGGATGCTTCCTCTTCACCACTGCTTTCCAACATCACCCTGGAAGTTCTAGCTTATGCAATAAGAAAAGTAAATAAAAGACATGCAGATTGAGAAGAAATAAATAAAACTGCTTTGGTTCATAGATGATATGATTGTCTATGTAGAAAAGCTGAAAGAATCAACAAAAAAACCTCCTGGAAATAACAAGCAATTACAGCAAGTTTGCAGGATACAACATTAATATACAAAAAATCAATCACATTCCTATACACCAGCAATGAACAAGTGAAATATGAATACAATAACATTTATATTAATACCAAAAGAAAGAATACTTTGGTATAAATCTAACAATATGTACAAGATCTATGTAAGGATGGACGGGGGAAAAAATTAGGGTACAGAGTTTCTTTTTGGGGTGATGAAAATGTTCTAAATTGATTGTGTCGATGGTTACACAACTCTGTGAACTGTACACTTTAATTAGGTAAATTGTATAATATGTGAATTACAGCTCAGTAAAGCTGTTATTTTAAAAGGAAAAAAACTATAATTTAAAACAACTTTCCAAAGTAAAAAGAAACCTGAAGTCCGTACTGAAAGGGTCTCCAGGTATTAGGAAAATTTGGCCCACAGCAATAAACTCCAAGAGATAGCCCAATAAAATTATTAGACTATAAAAATAAAGTAAAACTTTTTTATCTCTACCTCCAAAATAATTTTTTAATTAAAAAAACTTATAAAAGAAAGAGTATTAATAAGACAGGTATCAAACTTCTTGAAACAAAACACCAAGCAAGGCATCAGTAGACCAGCATTTTCCTAAAATTTTAGAAAATAAAAGGTAAAGCAAAGATTTTCTTGAGCAATCAAGATACGACTCGGAAAACTTTAGCAAAAATTATTGAAGCTAAACACTTTTTTAATTAATCATGAATTCAAGAATACGACAAAGATAAAGACAACAAGTAAAGGAATAATACATCACAAAGTAGAAACGATGCAACTTGGCAGGCACAGTGGCTCACGCCTGTAATCCCAACACTTTGGGAGACACGAAGGCAGGAGGATTGCTTGAGCCCATAAGTTCAAGACCAGCATGGGCCACATAGTGAGACCCCATCCCTACAAAAAACAAAAATAAATTAGCCAGGCGTGGTGGTGTGCACCTGTGGTCCCAGCTACTTGGAGACTAAGGCAGGAGGATCACTTGAGCCCAGGAGGCTGGGGCTGCAGTAAGCCACGATGGCACCACTGCCTCCAGCTTAGATGACAACTTGGGTAAAAGAGAAGAAAGGAAGGGAGAAGGGGAAGGCAGGGAAGGCAGGAAGGCAAGAAGGAAGGAACTCAAAAATACAAGGAGAAATGGTAAGGAAGAAGAAAGACCAAACTTTAATTGTTATACAGGCAATGGGTGGGACTTAAAGAATGCCATAAAAAATTGATTAACTTGTTAATAAAATGTTAGATTAGAAAACCAGAAATAGGAAGCATTCCAAAATTTATAAGTTAAACAAGCCCTTCTAACCTTAAAAAGAAATTTCAAAACTAAAAGAGAAAAAAAACATTATGAAAAAAGCAAACTAAAAGAAATGCAAAGAAACATAGATAAAAATCCACCATACACCCTACTCTCAGTAAAAGCTCAAAAGAACAAAAAATAAAATTTGGAAAAATAAACATAATCAATAAGGTAGACAGACCTTATAGGCAGTAGGAAAACTTAAACCCTGTTAATAGAGACTAAACCTACTTTTCAAGCACATGTAAAAAAAATTTATGAAACCTGATCGTATATTAGGTCACAATAAGTTCTGTAAAGAAAAAAAATCAGAATAACAGTCTCTGAACCAAAGATAATAAAACTAGGAATCATTCTCATATAAAGAAGAAAGTTTCCTTCAATCAATGCTATGAAACAATTTATAGACCTTCTGTCCTGTTTGTCCTTTGAAGGCTTGGTAGAACTCGCCTGAGAAACCATATCGCTTGGATGCATTTTTGTGGATTCGTTCTTTGGTAGGTTTCTCTATTCTTTTCTTTGCAACTTGTTGTTGGATAAGACAACTCAGTATTATAAAGATGATCATTCTCCTTAATTTATAAATTTAACAAATCCCAAATAATCCTACAAAAAGTTTATTTATGGAGCTGGACAAGTTGATACTCAAGTTCATACAGAAAAGTAAACTTGTAAGAGTACTCAGTAGAAAACATGGAAAAGGAAGAGTTACTGCAGGGAATTAGTCTTACCAGACATTAAAATATACCATAAGCCTCTCTAATTAAAAGTGAGGTACACAGAAGGGTATGGTGGCTCATGCCTGTAATCCCAGCACTTTGGGAGGCCAAGGTGGACAGATTACTTGAGCCCATGAGTTTGAGACTATCCTGGGGAACATAGCAAGACTCACATCTCTACAAAAAAAAATTTTTTAATAAATTTAAAAGTAAAATTAAAATTAAGAGTACAACTGGACACAGTGGCTCACACCTGTAATCCCAGCACTTTGGGAGGCTGAGGCAGGAGGACTGGTTGAGGCCAAGAGTTTGAGGCCAGCCTGAGCAACATAGCAAGATGCTGTTTCTACAAAAAATTTTAAAAACTTAGCCAGGTGTGGTGGTGCACACCTGTAGTCCAGCTACTCAGGAGGCTGAGGCAGGAGGATTGCTTGAACCCAGGAGTTCAAGGCCACAGTGCACTATGATATCGCCACTGGGTGACAGAGACCTTGACTCTTTAAAAAAAAGGAAGTTGGGAACCGGGGAGATGGCCGAGACCGATCCTAAGAATGTGCAGGATCTCACCTTGGTGGTGCATACACTCCTGCAACAGATGCAAGATAAATTTCAGACCATATCTGACCAGATCATTGGAAGAATTGATGACATGAGTAGTCACATTGATGATCTGGAGAAAAACATCACGGACCTCATGACACAGGCTGGGGTGGAAGAACTGGAGGGTGAAAACAAGGTTCCTCCCACACAGAAGAGTTGAAGGCTGCTACTAATTTATACTGAAATCTAGAACATCATTTTTCCAAGCCAAGAGAAGACCGAATGGCTTTTTGCAGTTAACTACTATGTGTAGACAGATTTTCTATTCTAAAGTGTGCATTCTTTTCACATACAATAGTTAGTTTATAGAGTGAAAGAAAAAAAAGGTGAGGTACTTTTACAGCATATGAATACACAATTATTCCCACGTGTAAGGGTCAGCAAGCTTCTGTAAAGGGTCAGAAGGAAGCATTTGGAGCTCTGTAGGCCTCAGAGTCTCTGTCACTACTACTCCACTCTCCTGTTCTAGCATGAAAGCAGTCACAGACGAGATGTAAGCAAATGAGTATGGCTGTTCTCCAATGTAACTTTATTTACAAAAACAAGGCTGGATTTGGCCCGCGGGCCATCGTTTGCCAAATCCTGGTCTGATGTAATAAAAAGTCCAGAAATAGAGCCAAGAATATATGAAAATTTAGCACATGATAAAAGTGCCATCTCAAATCACTGGGGAACTTTTTAATAAGTAGTGCTAGAACAACTGATTAACAATATGGAAAAAGGTCAGATTAGAGCCATACTTCACAGGATGTACAGCAATAAAACTTCAAATGGGTCAAAAGTATAAATTTAAAGAGTGAAACCATAAGTACTGGAAGAAAACAGGAATTCCTTTAAAACCTGGGTATAGCAAAAAGTCATTTAACTATGAATCAAATCCAAAAGCAAAAAAAAGGCGAAATATATAAACTAGATAAAAATGTTAAGTTTTTGTATAGCATTTAAAAAAGGTACCATGAACTAAGTCAAAATGAAAATTATAAACTGGAAAAAAAGTTTATAATATACATAACAAATAAAAGGATTAATGTCCCTAAAAATTCACATTAAATTGAGGGAGGTAAAAAATACATAACTCTCAATAGAAAAATGGGAAAAGCCATGAAAAGACTTTTCTAAAGATATAAGCATGACTTTTTTTGAGTTGTAGTCTCTGTCCCCAGACTGGAGTGCAGTGGCACATTCATGGTTACTCCAGCCTTGACCTGCTGGGCTCAGGTGATCCTTCCGCCTCAGGCTTCCAAGTAGCTGGAAACACAGGCACATGCCACCGTGCCCAGCTAATGTTTTGATTTATTTTAGAGATGAGTTCTCGTGAAGTTGCCCAGGCTGGTCTTGAACTCGTGGGCTCAGGCAATCCTCTCACTTCGGCCTCCCAAAGTGCTAGGATTATAGGCGTGAGCCACCGTGCCCAGCCAGCGTGACTCTTAAATCGGAGCCAGGCTCGGTAGCTCAGCCTGTAATCCCGCTGGGAGGCCGAGGTGAGTGAATTTCCTGAGCCCGCGGGTTCGAGACCCACCTGGGCAACCTGGCGAGACCTCATCTCTACAATAAATCAAAAAAATTAGCTGGGCATGGTAGCGCGTGCCTGTAATTCTGGCTACTTGGAAGGTTGAGGCAGAAGGATCGCTGGAGTCCAGCAGGTCGAGGCTGCAGTGGCCGGGAGCGGCCACTGCACTCCAGTCTGGGCGACAGAATGAGACTCCAACTCAAAAAAAAAAACCAGAAAAGATGTTCAGCCTTACAATTAAAGTGATGCAACTTAAAGCTTCACACTTCTCTCACCTAAGCTACTGGCAAATACGCAGAAGTACAACAAAACTCATGCTGATGAGGCAGCAAGGGAGCAGCACTCTTGTGTATTTCTGGTGGGAAAGCAAATGTGTGCAACCTTCTAAAGGAGAATTTGGCAATATTTAACAAAACCAACTGTGTAATTTACCTTATGATCCAGCAACTCCACAACTAGGAATTCTCCTTAAAGATACACTAATTCAGTAATATGAAAATACATAGGCACAAGGTTATTCATAACAGCACTGTTTGTAATTTCAAAAAAAGTGGAAACAATCTACATGCTTATACATAAGAGACTGGCTGAATAAACTACAGCCAGCATAGGAAAGTACAACAGAGTACTATGCAGCCATAAGCCGAAATAAGGAAGGCCCCTATGTTCAGGATACACTTTTAAGTGAAAAAACAAAATACAAAAGAGTATATATAGTACACTACATTTTGTGTAAAAAAAGAAAAAAGCAAAAATAAGAAAATATACATACATGTATCTTTTCATTAATGCACAAAGAATGCCAAGAAGGAAAAATCTGAAACTAATGAAACTTACCTAATGGAAACAGGACAGAAAAGATGAGAAGAGTACAGCCTTTTGTGTTGTTCTGACTCCAAACTAAATCAGATGCCTTATATACTCAGATAAAAAAAGAGAGAGAGATGGAATATCAGCAGAAACGGATGAACTTAAGTATATTTCAAATGAATACTATAATCACAATGAATGGTAGGGGCTAAACACTAACCCAAGTGATTCTTGAACTCAGTGGCTGAAATATTCGGTCACAAGCAAGTTTTTTTTAAGTTACTGTAAAGAAATATTTAGTATGGTTAGTGTTAGTATATTTATTTTTCAGTGATGTTAGGAATACAGTCATTCCTCAGTATCCTTGGGGGACTGGTTCCAGAACTCACACCCCCTACCCCTCATAGACTTCCAAAATCACTGACACTCAAGTGCCTTATATAAAATGGCATTGTGTTTGTATATAACCTAAGGATAGCCTCTCATATACTTTACATCTCTAGATTGTTCATAACATCTAATATATCTCATATACTTTACATCTCTAGATTGTTCATAATATCTAATATTGTTCATAATATCTAATATAATGTAAAAGCTATATAAAGAGTTGTTCTACTGTATTCTTTCTTTTAACTGTTGTAGTGTTAGTTTTTATTTTTATTTTTAAAATATTTTCTGTGCAAGGTTGGTTGAATCCATGTATGCAGAGGGCTGACCGTAATTCTAAAACTACTTAATATGCATGGTAGGACTGAGCGAGGGAGTAAATATATTGTGGAATTGGGATGCCAGGTTTCTTACTGTTAGAGAGTTATAAATATATCCTCATGGAAGGCTAGAATGAAATCTTTGACGCTAGACTAGAATTGGAGATATCAGTAAGAACTCACAGTTACTAATACATAGAAGAGTAAAGTGTTTTATAGAGAGAAACAAAAGTGTACGTATATCCCTCACATAGTTGGCTGAAAGAGTCTAAAAGCAATGGCATTCCAATAGCACTAACACACTTGCCACCCAAATCCAATACCATTCTTCTCTAAAAGGAACCAGGGCTCTTTGGAGAAATGGCTGGCTCCAAGGCTGAGAACAGGAAAAATACAAATGAGTCTGGAACATGTTGCAGCAGAAAGTAAGGAAGTGTTTAGGCAATTATGAGGGCAGATCAAAAGACTACAGAAGCCAATTTGAAAGAGGACACACTGGCCAAACTTTGAACAATCTGACCATCAAAATAAATAGAGATGATAAAAGATTACAACCTACTGAATAAAATAGGTAAACACTAGGCCATACTGGTACAGCAACTGAAAAATTAAAATTCTGATGAAAACAGGCTATTTGTCTAGTTTCAAAGTACCTCCCCACACAGTACTTCATAATTAAAGGGGGAAAAAATACCTTTACCTTGAAGAAGACTTGCTAGACACTACCTTATTCAAGGACCAAAGTGATCATCTTTTTTTTTTTTTTTGAGTCGGAGTCTCACCCAGGATGGAGTGCTTGGCACATTCACGGCCACCGCAGCCTCAACCTGTTGGGCTCAGGCAATCCTTCTACCTCAGTCTTCCAAGTAGCTGGAACTATAGGTGTGCGCTACCACACCCGGCTAATTTTTTGATATATTGTAGAGATGAGGTCTTGCCAAGTTGCCCAGGCTGGTGTTGAACCCCTTGGCTCAGGCAATCCTCTCGCCTTGGCCTCCCAAAGTGCTGGGATTACAGACTTGAGCCACCATGCCCGGCCAAGATCACATTCTTAATGAGACAAATCAAAATCACACACCATCTGAGAGGATGCAATGAGAATAACACAGTAATCACCATTGTGATCTTCCTACCAAAGATGTATAACCCAAATATAAGCATAAGGAAACAAAAGACAAATGTAAAGTGACACTACAAAATAGCCTGTAATCTATAGAAGTGTCAGAGTTACAGAAGTCCAACAAAGACTAACAAACTGTCCCAGACTGAATAAGCTAAGGAGGTACGACAACTAAAGGAATGCATCATTCTGAAGGGGACAGCTCTGCTATAAGGAATTCTGATGAAACTTGATTAGATAGCAGTAATCTATCAATGTTAATATACTAATTTGATTCTTATATTATGATTATGTAGAACATCCCTTTTTTTTTTTTTTTTTGAGTTGGAGTCTCACTCTGTCGCTCAGACTGGAGTGCTGAGGCATGCTCCCGGCCACCGCATCCTCGACCTACTGGGCTCCTGGCAATGCTTCTGCCTCAGCCTTCCAAGTAGCTGGAACTACAGGCACGTGCTACCATGCCCGGCTAATTTTTGATTTATTGTAGAGACGAGGTCTTGCCAAGTTGCCCAGGAGGGTCTCGAAGTCACAGGTTCAGACAATCCACTCGCCTCAGCCTCCCAAAGTGCAGGGATTACAGGCTGAACCACCGAGTCCAGCCAAACATCCAATTTTTATAGAAAATAAATAATAAAATATTACAGCATGACAGAAGCATTCAGTCAGATTTACTTTCAAAAGTTTGGGATACAAAAAGTTATTTGCATTGCTCTTGCAACTTCTCCATAAGTTGCAACTATCTCAAAATAAATAAAAAGCAACTTTTCAATGGCTTCTCTACATTAGTTAATATCTAATGCTTCAAATTGTGGGCTCACGTTCCTAGGAATAAATGTGCTGAAATCTTTTAGGCCCTAATTTTACCACCACTGTCAGATGACCATACAAACATCTCAAACTAGAACTTACTGACACTATAGGTTCCCCAAGCCACTGTTCACTACTAGCCAACATAAAGGGCTCATCCATCCCTTTTCTGTGAACTCTATTAGATGCCCTTTGGCAATGTTTCCTTTGGCAAAGTCTTTTTTTTTTTTAATTATGTAATAGTTTCTTCCTACCTACTATCACAGCTGCAATTTCTTTAACCCTCAGTTTTTCATTTCCTATTGTCTTAAAGTACAGGACTTAACATTTTTGCCTTTTACTCCAATTACGTAACTAGCATCCTCTAATGTAAAAGATTTTACAAGGACTCCAGTAAGTGACTCTTAGTTTTCTAAAGAAAGGAACCTTCCTTATGTTAGGGTAGAGAGTGTTTATATGCAATCTGTCGACAAAGACTGGCAGCTTGTTCATACCCTAATGCATGGGACATAGTAAGTACTCATACCAATAGCATAAATATGTACAAGATCTATGAGTGATTCCATGTTTTCATATTTTCTGAATAATCCTATTATAACTGAATGATCTCCCTTTTGAACTCTAGTCATAGAGCCCAGGATACTCAATAGGAAGCCGTGGGTTGGCCACTGTTATGTATTTGAACTTGTCTCTGGAGTTCTTTCTCTTGGCCAAGCACATCCAGTAATAATAGGTCTTTTGGTAGGCCACACCTTAGCTGACTCAATATATATACAAACTGCTCAGAGTGAGGAGTCGCCACTTGTAAGGAGGTTTGTGAATTTAGACTATGCTGCTAAATCACACAGCAATAGGCTTGCTAAAATTTTTCAAAATGATGTTCATGCCTAGTAAAGGTACAATGAGAAGTAAATCATCTGGAAAACAATTTGAGAAGATATTTATAATGGTTCTCCTAGAAATACATCCTAAGTAATTCAAAATGAAGGCAAAGATTTATGTACAAAGATGGTAATTAGTTTTTTAAAAATTAAGAATGAAGATTCTAGGCACCTAAAGAAATGACAAATTACAAAAAGCTCATGAAATGCATTATGTGGTCATTTCAAATTCTGTTATGAGAAATTATAGGAATATGTTAACATAATCATCCTATTGAGCAAGCAAAGCATAAAGCATATACAGTCATATATACATTATACAATATTAGTGCCAACTATGTAAAACATATGCATGAATTTGAAACTAAAGGAAATATGCCAGACTATTAATGTAATTCCCTAAATCATGGGTTACTTTTCACTTTTCTTTCTACTTTTATTCCAACATTCTATAATATATAGTATGTATTAGTTTTATAATCAAAACGAGAACTCTTTAAAGCAAAACAAAAACACAAGTTGGTCTTCAAAGCAAAGTCAATTTTTTTTAAGATAATCTTTCAACTCACAGGAACACTTAGATTAATAGAACTTGAAAATGAAGTCCAAAGTAGTCCTGACTATGACAACAAACAGTATTATACCATATAATCCTAACCAAATTCAGAGACAGAACTTCCTTCACATTCCAGCTTATTATGCTTATTCTTTACTCAAACAATTACTGAATACCTACTGACAGGAACTATCTAGACACAGATATGTTTACCAAACAGTAAACAAGAAGACATGACCCTTTTTCTCATTGAACTTGAATTCTGGTGGGAGGAAAAGACAACAGACAGGAAGAAAAAACAAGTATGGAACATAATTCAGACGGTGCAAAGTGCTATGAAGAAAAAATAAAGCAGGGTAAAAGAACAGAGTGGAAAGCAGGAAGCTATTTTAGATTGGGTGGTCACAGAAGGTCTTTCTGAAGAGGAGATATCTGATCATGCAAGCTCCTGGCATAACAACAGAAATAGCACTGCTATTGCATAATTGCTCCAAGATTTAGAAAAGTCTATTTACTGCTGGGCGTGGTGGCTCATGCATGTAATCCCAGCACTTTGGGAGGGAGA
Organism: Cephalopachus bancanus; assembly: GCA_027257055.1. Taxonomy (NCBI): domain Eukaryota; kingdom Metazoa; phylum Chordata; class Mammalia; order Primates; family Tarsiidae; genus Cephalopachus; species Cephalopachus bancanus. Next base: position 7,075,239 of record JAPVLO010000167.1, read on the forward strand.
GGCGAGAGGACTGCCTGAGTCCAGGGGTTTGAGACCAGCCTGGGTAACTTGGCGAGACCTCATCTCTACAACAATAAATCAAAAAATTAGATGGGTGCTGTGGCGCACATCTGTAGTCCCAACTACTTGGAAGGTGGAAGGATCCCAAGTTCAGCAGGTTGAGGCTGTGGCAGCTATGAGCTTGCCACTGCACTCCAGCTTAGGAGACATTAGAGACTCTAACTAAAAAACAAATTAAAAAAAACAGCCTATTTACAACTTAAAATACAAAAATCATCTCTATGAAAGCAGTTTCTACTTTCAGAGGCAGTAAGGTATATCTGAACTAGGTTTGCATCCTGGCTCTATCATGTAATAGGTGTGTTCCCTTAGACAAGTCATATGCTCTCTCTCCCCAAGTCTCAACTTCCTCATGTATAAAACAGACATAGGAGCACTGAGCTGACAAGGCTGTACAGAAGATTAAGAAAGATAATGTATGGGAAAGAGCCTAGTAGCATGTCTAAGCAGATAAGTGGTCATCCACTGTAAGTTCCCCAGACGCTTCTGGTTCTTCCACAAAGTGAATATTCTATACTAATGATTCTCCAGGAGGCACTCACTACTTCATTATTGCAAGTAGAAACTTACCATATTTCTATACCCTGACTATACCAGGGCTCCAAAGTCCAAATCATCCCTAAATTTTTGTTAGATATTGGTGCTATGATACTGGCTTGACAGGATCAATTACCATTTCTACTAGCATCACATTCACCCTTTCATTTCTTCATGAACTGAGTGCTTCCATTCTGAATCACCAACACCGGAGTTTGTTCTCTTCCCAATCTGCTTGTGATGTTTAATTGTATGTGTCAACTTGGCCAGGCTGTGGTGGCCAGTTTTTTGGTCAAACGCTAATCTAGATATCACCGTGGAAGTGTTTTTAGGTATGATTAACATTTACCATCAGTAGATTTTGAGTAGAGCGTATCACCCTCCATAATGCAGGCCAGTTTCATCCAATCAGTCGAAGGTCTTAAGAGTAAACACTAGCGGGCTTGGTGGCTCAGCCTGTAATCCCGTGACTTTGGGAGGCTGAGGTGAGTGGATTGCCTGGGCAACTTAGCGAGACCTCATCTCTACAATAAATCAAAAATTAGCTGGGCGTGGTAGCGCGTGCCTGTAGTTCCTTCCAGCTACTTGGAAGGCTGAGATGGAAGGATCACCGGAGCCCAGCAGGTTGAGGCTACAGTGGCCGGGAGCGTGCCACTGCACTCCAGCCTGGGCGACAGAGTGAGACTCCAACACACACACACAAAAAAAAGCTAGCCGGGCTCGGTGGCTCAGCCTGTAATCCCGCGCCTTTGGGAGACTGAGGTGAGTGAATTGCCTGAGCCCGCGGGTTCGAGACCCACCTGGGCAGCGAGACCTCATCTCTACAATAAATCAAAAAAAAAAATCAGCTGGGCATGGTGGCGCATGCCTGTAATTCCGGCTACTCAGAAGGCTGAGGCGGAAGGATCGCCGGAGCCCAACAGGTCGAGGCTGCGGTGGCCGGGAGTGGCCACTGCACTCCAGTCTGGGCGACAGAGTGAGACTCCAACTCAAAAAAAAAAAAAAAAAAGAGTAAACGCTTTGGTTTCCCAAAAAACTTTGCCCCAACGCTACAACAGCATGGCCTATAAACTTCAATCTTGCCAGCCCCCACAACCATATGGACCAGTTCTCTAAGATATCTAAATATCAAAAAACAGCTTAAATATCAAAGACTGATTCTGATTCCCTGAAGAACCCCAACTGACATGCTGGTCAATCTTAGAGGTGGTCTCCCTGTGTCCACCTTGTCATTCTATTGTCTACACAGCAGCCAAAGTGATCCTGTTAGGCATCTCCTCTGGTAGAACTTCCCATCTCATGCAGAATAAAAGTCAAAATCTAGTAAGGTCTAGAGGCCTACAGAATTCATCCTGCCTTCTCTTCTTTTCTCTCTGAAGTCGTCTCCTGCTACTCTCTCCCTCATTCCACACTCCAGTCAGACACTAGTCCTCTGGCTTCTCCAACAAGCCACAAACATTCCTGCCCCTGGACCTGTGCAACTGCTGTTCCAGCTGCTGGGGATTCTCTTCCCCTAGATATTCACACAGCTTGTGCCCTCATTTCCTGCAGGTGTTGGCTCAGATGGCATCTTCTCAGGAAGGCTTCCCCTGATCACTCCAAAACCAAAGCCCTTCCCAAACCTGGGGTCGCCTAACCCGCTTTTCTCCACAGAATGTATTACCATCTAACAACACATTGTATGTTTTACTAATTTTCTTATGTGACTACAATGTAGGTTCCAAGAAAGCATAGCTTTTTTGTCTGTTTTGTCATTCCAGCTTTCCCAGACCCTACATTAATGCCTGTCATGTAAAAATCATAAACACTCTCTGCTTGAAGAAAAAAACGAGTGAACAAGGGGTGATTTTTATTTTTATTTTTATTTTTTGAGTTGGAGTCTCACTCTGTTGCCCAGACTGGAGTGCAGTGGCCGCTCCTGGCCACCGCAGCTTTGACCTGCCGGGCTCCAGCGATCCTTCCGCCTCAGCCTACCAAGTAGCCGGAATTACAGGCATGCGCTTACCACGCCCGGCTGATTTTTTGATTTATTGTAGAGATGAGGTCTCGCTGCCCAGGCGGGTCTCGAACCCGCAGGCTCAGGCAATCCACTCACCTTAGCCTCCCAAAGGCGCAGGATTACAGGCTGAGCCACCGAGCCCGGCATAGGGGGTGATTTTTAATTTATTCTTCATGGTCTTCTATTATTTCCCACTTTCCTACACTAGGCATTCATTTCTACTATAATCATACTTTGCTGACAATACTAAAAATTAGATTAACTATTTTTGGTAAGTCAATGCCTTAAGAAAGTCCATTTTTTTTTATTCAAAATTTTGTCAGAGTAATATAACCTAAGGATTTAATCATGACTATGCAGCAAAATTTAATGAACTTAACATCCATCAGTAAGAGACTGATTAAACTATTGTACACTCAGACAATTAGACGGCAGTTAGTAAAAATGTAGAACTAAGTTTACTATTACGAACCACATTGTTCATACCATACAATTTAAAAACTGTTATAGTTCAGTATATGGAGTATATGCCTATATAAAAACAAAAAGTAGGGCCGGGCTCAGTGGCTCAGCCTGTAATCCCAGCACTTTGGAAGGCCGAGGCAAGTAGATTGCCTGAGCCTGTGGGATTGAGACCCACCTGCAGAGACCTCATCTCTACAATAAAAAAAAAAAAAAAATTAGCCGGGAGTGGCAGCAGACACCTGTAGTTCCAGCTACTTGGAAGGCTGAGGCAGAAGGATCACTAGAGCCCAGCAGGTCGAGGCTGCAGTGGCCGGGAGCAAACCACTGCACTCCATTCTGGGCGACAGAGTGAGATTCAAAAAAAAAAAAAAAAACCCAAAAAGTATATATAATATAAGTATACATATATATAGAAATGTCAAGAGAAAAAATAGACACTAAAATGAGGTGAGATTGTGGGCAAAAGGATAATTTTTTCTCTAAACTTATCCACTGTCTATAATTCTTGCAATAAAAAGTGTTATTTTCTTTTCTTTTTTCTTTTTCTTTTTTTTTGTGTGTCAGATTCTCATTCTATGACCAAGGCTGGAGTGCAGTGGCACAATCACAGCAACCACATCCTCGACCTGCAGGCTCAGGCGATCCTTCCACCTCAGCCTTCTAAGTAGCTGGAACTACAGGCGTGTGCCACCATGCCCGGCTAATTTTATTTATTTATTTATTTATTTATTGTAGAGATGAGATCTCGCCAAGTTGCCCAGGCTGGTCTCGAACCACTAGGCTCAGGAATCCTCTTGCCTCAGCCTCCCAACGTGCTGGGATTACAGGTACAAGCCACCATGCCCACCTAAAAGTGTTACTTTCATAAACAGAATAAACAGCAAATATAAATCAATAAAATTTTTTAAAACCATCATTTTTACAAGCAGCCTAATAAATACCTGTAGTATGAGGTATATGCCATTCTTTAATGTGGTCTGAATTCCATTTACCCACCCATTTTACCCACTTCCTTATCCTCAAACTATACACAATGAAATCACACACATTGTTTTGTAAGCCTCATACTATAACTGTTAAGCAAGGTATAGTTTTCATTTAGCAGAAGCTCACTTCCATAGGCTTACTTCCAAAGATGTGATCTATTAAGTGCTAGTACTATATGCCAGGCATTGTGCTACCATTAAAACTTTCACCAAAATATTAATTTACTTCCTGTTCTTCTGCTGCTTCGAATTCTCATCAAGTCACCCTCATCGTTTTTATAAAATATAACATAGAAATGATTTTTTAAAATTTCAATTCACAGTAATAACAGAGAAAATCACTTTAGCAGAACGTTAAAACAAATCTTTCTGCTTGGCACTGCACCTTCAAAAACTGTGTCATCATTAACCAGATACTTTCAAACTAAATAAAAGACATATTCTACAGTATAAAGACAGTATACTACATATAAAAGACAACTTCTGTGGACCATGAGCCTACAGAAGTTGATGACTGATGATGTGATAGGGAAGTGAAGGAGAATGTTTGAAAGAGACTAGATACTTCTGTGAGTGGGACTCACTGGACACAAGGAAGTGAAACGTACATATAATTTCAAATCAATGAAAAAATACTAGGATCAGTAAACAATATGCTGAAAATAGACAGGCCATTTAGAAAGAATACATATCCCTAATCCACAGCATATAGAAAATAAATGACAGAGAAAATGAAAGATTTAAATGCATAAAATAATGCTATAAACCATTTAGAAGAATACTAAAAGAAAAAAATAAGTGTAACTACATAAAAAGTAAACATTTCTTTCAAAACTTGTATCATGGCCAAAAGTATTATAAAAAAAAAAAAAACTGAAAGGCAGTGTCAAACTGGAGGAAATACATGCAATAAATGACAGTTAATGTATTTAACATATAAATAATTCCTACAAACCAGATTTTTTTTAAATGAAGCCACCAACAAAAAAATGAAAAGAAAAAAAAAAAGCTGGGTGTAGTGGCTCACACCTCTAATTCCAGTACTTTGGGAGTCTGAGGAGGGAGAACTGCTTGAGCCCAAGTTCGAGACCAGCATGGGCAATATAGTGAGAACCTATCTCAAAAAAAATATTTTAAACAAATGTTTTAAGAAAAATGAAAAAAGGATATGACGAGGTAACTCATGACAAGCAAAGGGAATAGCCAATAAATACAATAACTAAATATATGTAATGCATATATTATATATAATATATATTCTCTCTCATTAGCAATCAAATAAACATACATTATAACAAGTTATCCGTTTTGCATCTTCATTCATCAAAACAGTAAAGAAATACAAAATTAAAATATCCAGTGTCATCCAGGATGTATGACTCCCTCAGTGCTACTTTTAGTATAATTTGACCCAGCTTCTCAAAGTACAAACTAGCAACTTAAATTTTTTAATGTGCATACTCTCTTACCTAAGAAAATAATCATACAAGTATACAAAGACTGAGTTACAATGATGTTCAACTCAACCAGGCTTAAAATGTCTCAAAAATTATAAGCAGTCTTAATATGGAGGTGAAGATTTCTTAAAATCAGTAATATATCTACTAAATGAAATACCATGCAATGATTTAAAATGATGGTAGAAAATCTTAATTTATCAGGTTACTATGAAAAAAGAAAACATATAGGCAATGCCAGACAACAAAATGTTAACACTGTTTCTTGGAGGGGAGGAAGGAGTTGGAAGGGAGAGATTATTAAATATTTGTGTATGTAGATATTTTAATTAATTAATAATAAAACACTGATATTCTTTAACCAAGCAATTGCACTTTTAGGAATTTATTCTAGTCATAATCATGTAAACCTAAAGATACATGTGCAATGAATGATTGAAGTGCTTATGATACCCCCACCAAAAACTGTAGCTTAAAGGCCCTTCAAAAGGAACCGACCTATCTCTTTTAAATAAAAAAAGGTAAGACCATATGATGGCATATTACTGCATACAAAAAAGAATAGAATTCTATATGATTTTATATGCAGATATGGAGAGATGGTCAATATGAGGGGGGACCAAAAAACCCAAGAATTTATTTATTAAAAAATTGTATATTTATTCTTACATGTTTAAACTTCAGTCTCTTTCAAAGTACTCTCTGTTTGATGCAATATACCTATCAAGATGCTTTTTCCACTGTTCAAAATAGTTTCTGAACTCATCAATTTTGATGCCTTTTAGTGCTTCTGCAGTTTTTTGTTTCACTTCTTTCACAGTGGCAAAACATTTCCCTTTGAGGATTTTTGCATCCAGAGAAACAAAAAAAAAAGTCACTCAGGGCAAGATCGAGTGAATAGGAAGGGTGGGGTATGGGGGTCACACCATTTTTGATCAAAAATTGCTGAACACTCAGCATTGTGTGGGCAGGTGTGTTGTCATGGAGGAAGAATCAGTCACATGTTTGCCACAACTCAGGACATTTATTCTACAAATCATAACTCAGCCTTCTCAAAAGTCCGAGATAAAAACTTTGGTTGACTGTTTGATCCGGAGGAACAAATTCCGAGTATACTACAACGGGTCCACCCTCTAAAAGATAATTCTAATTTTTATTGGGTTCCCCTCCTATAAACTAATTTAAAAATTATTAACTGAAAAATAATGTATATAGTATGGTTGTACTTACAATTTTTTAAGCTTTAGTCTATAAGAATAACGGAAAACTGATAAATGATACTTTGGGAAGTAAAACTTAGGGTCAAAGGAAACTTTACATATCTTCTTATAACCTTCAGGACTCGCTACGTTATTTTTAATTTTATGAACCTTGTTTAAATATGCTTTAAATGCAGACATAAAACAGTGATTTGTAAAACTTTTAAAAATTAACCCATCTTAGATTTGCTTTCAAAATGTCCAAAAAAAAAAAATTGAAGAAAAGTTGAACTAAGATTAGCATAATTTTGAACACTGTTCAAGGTAACTGAGTAATTCTGTTCATTTTTCTGCATGTTTGAATATTTCCATAAGCAGAAAGCTTTTATAATAAAATCTTGCTAAGAGCCCTACTAATTAAACAGACAAATCCAGAACTGTTGAGGGTGAGAAGAAGTGGGAGGCACCATGCAAAGCCCTCCTTTATCTCTTGAGTGCCTCCAAAGTCAAGCTGGGGCTCCACAGGACACTACAACACTACTGCTATGATCATCACCACCCCCAGAATCGTAGAGAATGTGCACAAATTGATGGATTCCTCCATACCTAACAGAAATGACAACCTCAAATATTCTTTCTGGGTGGTGACAGGTGGTGAGGTTACTAATTTTTTTAAATATATTTTGTAAATTTTCTTATAAAAAGAAAAAATGAGCCGGGCTCAGTGGCTCAGCCTGTAATCCCAGCGCTTTGGGAGGCTGAGGTGAGTGGATTGCCTGAGCTCGCGGGTTCAAGACCCATCTGGGCAACTTGGTGAGACCTCATCTCTACAATAAATCAAAAAATTAGCTGTGTGTGGTAGCCCGCACGTGTAGTTCCAGTTACTTGGAAGGCTGAGGCGGAAGGATTGCCGGACCCAGCAGGTTGAGGCTACGGTGGCCGGGAGTGGCCACTGCACTCCAGTCTTGGTGACAGTGAGACTCCAACTCAAAAAATTTTAAAAATAAAAAATAAAAGAGAAAAGGTTTTTTAACGTTCATAAACTACTAGATTCTGCCACTGAACAACTCAAAAGGTTCATATGATCAGACCCAGAGTGATACAGGATAATCAACAAGAAATGCCAAATTCCCAATGCCCATTAGGAAAGACACAAAAGCAAGCGATGAAACAGCCATGTGCAGCCTGAGAAGACAGGCCCTGGCTCTGGACAAGGGAGAACACCAAACAGGAGGAACCATATCGTATGAATGGTCTTTTAGCTTATTCTCACGCTGCCCTGCAATCTAAGACTGCAGTACCAGAATTCCCACTTCTTGAATAAAGAACCAGAAGCAAGCAAAGAAAGAAATGGATTTTTGTCACCATTCAACAGTAAGAATCAGTAAGATTGCCTTCTTCTACTTCACAAAAACCCTGGGTGGTAGATAAAACTAACTTTTTTTTTTTAGTTGGGGTCTCACTCTGTCACCCAGATGGAGTGCAGTTGCTTACCGCGACCTCAATCACCTGGGCTCAGGTGATTCTTCCGCCTCAGCCTCCCAAGAAACCGGGACTACAGGTGCACGCCACCATGCCCAGTTCACTTTTTATAGAGATGAGGTCGCACTGTGTTGCCCAGACTGGTCTTAAACTTCCGAGATCAAGCAATCCTCCTGTCCTGACCTCCCAAAGTGTCGGGATTACAGGTGTGAGCTACCACATGGAGGCCTACTACCTTGATTTTTAAAGATGAGGAAACTGAGCTTCAGAAAAGTAAACGAAGTTGCCCAATGTCACAGTCATTAGAAGGAACAGAACTAGAATTGAGATCTCTCTGTTCCTGGGCCAGGGTTCTTGCTACAAAGCTATCTCCCTTCTTTAAAAAAAAATCCTCTTATGTCAGTGGCTGTGATAAGTTCTGACGGTAGCATTCTCAGACCACTGTGGCTCCCTACAATACTGAAAGAAAGAAAAGAAACAAGAAAGGCAGCTGTCAAGAAGCTGAATGTAATTACAACCAAGCACTACATGCACTGGAGCTTGGAAGGAGGCACTAAAACTTGATTCACACGATCCTCACATCGTTCCAAGTAATCAGTCCTACCACTGAGAAAAGCTTACCACTAACACTCACTCCGAGCTGAGAGGCTGAAAATAGCATTCCCAAGAAAATTTGTCAGTCTACATCACCCTGGGTGTGTTAGCTTTACATTTTTAACACTACAAATTAAGGGGAATTTGTTTCAACCTAAAAATGGCAGTTGCCACGTTAAAATGGCAGTTATCACTACAGCCTGGTGACTAGAGCACTGGCTTGGCAGTTATACAGATTAGGTTCATAACCCAGTTCTGCCACTTAAATAATGTGTAATCTTAAGCAAGTCAACTCAGGTCTATAACTTCATGTACAAAAATGGCAAGATAGATAACTTCTCTGTAAAAGATCAAATGAGATAACCCAAAGCCTAGAGGCCAAAACACAGAAAAAAGGTGGAAAGTAAATTATCATTGGTATTCTCATGCCATAGGAGCCTTGGCAAATAAACACTCTACGTGGCCTGAACTCTTGGTTATCTGATGTAACAATCAGCTGGTCAATTCTGGATATCTTAAGCAAATGAAATACTGACTCAATTCAGCAATATACAGATATCCCAGCTCAACTGTTCTAAAATATGTAGGTCAATCCTAGTTTAAACTGGTTCACATTGTTGTAAAAACACATATAGGTCTGGCTAACTTCAGAGATTTATTACACACACACGCACACACGCCTGGCCTCCATTCGTGGTTCTGCCTGGATGTTCATACACAGGTCTGCTACTTCAATGGGCTCCTTGAGAGCAGGGAATAAGTCTGTGTTGTTCATCCTTTATATGCCCAGCACCCGTAGAGGCCCTGGCACATACCAATTGCTCAGTAATAGTCTTGGAATTAAGTTAGCAGAAAGTCCATTCAGGAACCTCACTAGTTTTAAGATCCAGGAATGTTCACTTTTGGCAAACAGAATGCCAATTTTTTTTTTCCTATAGACTTTGGCAAGTTTTTTCCATTTTGTTTTCAAATAGATAACTGACTAAATAAACTACACAATAGATATCAAAAGTAAAGTTTCTGCAAATAAAACTAAGATGGAAAACTCTAGAAAGGTGGCATTGTAGCATAGAGGAAGGAAAACCGGCTTGGGAATCAGGCAGATAAACATTCATATGCCAGTTCTACTACTTTCCAGTTATGTAAATATTAAATTGGGTCAAACAGTCACCTCAGACTCAGTTTCCACATCAGCAAACTGGAGATAACATTAATAGCACCTAACTCACAGGATTGTCACTAATACATGTGAAGCACCAAGTGAGTAGGCAGTGAGTGGTTTTTAAGTCTCTGATACCCCTTTTCCTTCTCACAAATGGCAGAAAGTAGACTGGCTCAATTATGCCTAAGGACAACTACTATTTTCACAACTATTTTTCAAAAGGTACACTATTTCAGTCACATAGGGCAATTGGTCAAATTTACAACTATCAGTGGGACCAATGTGACAATTTAAGGGGACCCTGTCAAGAAACTCCAGAGCCCATGCAAAGTTAACCAGGCCAGCCCTCTTTAGCAATCTACCCCTTCTCTCAGGCCTGCTTGAAATGAGCTTGCCAAGAGAAGTGTGCAGTGTCAAGGAAGAGGCACCTTTGCGATAAAGCACAGATGCAGCATGTAAGCAAGGGTGTACTATCTGAAAGCCCAAACCCAAATGAAAGCACGAAATTTTAGCACTGTGTGGGAACTGGAGGGAGAGGGGAGGATGCAGCAAACAAATACATGGAGTGGAAGGAAGTCTTCTAGGCTCATTAATAAATGTTTACTTTCCATTCACATGTGTAACAAAATAGGGTAATGACTTGCTGATTCCAGTCAGCTGAGGACTTATTTCATCTTACTGCACTGCATACCCTCAATTATATACTAGCAAAAATTAAAACCTAAGTAAACAAAATACCTTACACACCACTAAAGACAATATTGTCCCCTCACTGAAATAACATCCAATCAAGGCAATGTTTCCTTTTTTTTTCTTTTAAATGACTATCACTGAAAGAGATGAGTCAATGAACTTTTAACAAATTTGGATTTCCATTTTCAACAAGGTAAGAAGCCATACTTCCTTCCACTTGCCCTACCTCCAGAGAAGTCACAATACTGTTACGAAAATATAGTCAATGATGCCTTCCATTGGTCAATTACTTTTAACAGAATGCAATTTTTTTAAAATCTGCACTTCAAGATCTCATTAACAACTACAATTCATCCCCTACTTAAATTTCCAGTTCTGGAAAAAAAGAGGGTCAGTCCACTAAAAACCAACTGTGACATTCATTTATTTTTTGTTTGTTTTCCCAGAAAAATAGAGACAAAAGTGTAACCATTATTATAATGCAAATATCCATTATATAGCACCAAGGAGAGTACATGCAATAATGCCAGCCATTTCAAGAACATTTGTTAAAGTTACACTGCATGCAGGGAAGCTGCTTTTCCAAAGATAAAAATACATTCATTACACTAAAGCCTCACTGAAGCACCCAATTCCTGTGCGGTTACAGTTGTGACCCACCTTTATATATATAATCTAAAGACAACTGGGCCTTATAGTGCATTCACTCTCTAGTTAAATGCACTAGTGAGCTTATACAGTTTTCTAAAGAAAGCAATTTGCATCAATAACAACATCAATGCTACTCAGAATGTTTGCCAAAAAATAAATAAAATGACTGACTCGAATTTGAAGAACAGTTTCCTTCTTCCTGGCTCCCTAGCTCCATCTGAAGACTGTAAACATGAATAGAAAGGTAACCTTGAGAACAGTCAAGTCACCCATGCCATCATAACATCCCTCTAATTCAATGCCTAATTTTACACTGTTTTCCTAAAACAGGACAGTCTCAAATGGATGCCAGGAATTTAATATTGCTTTTAAAAGATATATCAAAATGTCTGGAATAAACAGTGATGAAAACTGAATATTGCTACTGAAACCATAATTAAACACATGCTTGCTCTAAACAAAGCTTCATAAATAAAGCTACAATGTTTTCTGCCTTGGCTCTCTTAGAAACCACCCCAACAAGAGAGGCTCACCAACTGCACTACCACTAACAGTTTTATCCTGAGCAACCCCTTCCCCCCCACCAAAAGTTTTACTTTTATCTGTGGAATTCTCTGCCAGCCACGGCCTGGAAAACTGAGTGAGTCCTGAGGGCAGGTATCAGATTGTCTTTGGGAGGTAGCCCAAACTGACAAGTTATCGGCAGCATAAAGCTGTGATCTTTATAAAATTCAATTTGAGGCTTTACACCAGTAGAGATTCCCTCGCCCCTCCTTTTTTGAAGGGGGGAGAGAAGCAAGCCAAAAGGATGTGTTTCAAAGTAGAAAAATCACCACTTTAATTATTAAACCCTCCCCACTCATCAAAGACCTGTTAAAGGTAGCCAAATGGAAAATGCCAGGATTTTTTGGCACATGCACAACTGTTAAACATGAGAATTGCAACCTCAAGGTAAGGGGGAAAGAATCAAAAGCAGGAGCAGAAAGGGGAGAAGGACAGGATCCAGCCCACCCTGTTTGCTCAGAAGGGCCCCTCTTGGTACTAACTCCTCCATGCGGGGCACCCAGGCTGGAGGAAAGCAGAGGGTTACACAGAACATTTAGCAGACTTAACATTGGATTAAACACACTACTGCAAGTTTCAACAAATGTTCATGGCATACGTAAAAACACATTTACAACAAGAAAGAAGAGAGGCACCTGGAGACATCTGACACTGGGCATGCTCTGCAGGCAACTCAGTGCGCACATGCTCTCTACCAGGTTGGCGCAGCCTAGCCACAAAGACCTTGGCACAGAACACTGCAGGATGACAAAAAGGAAGGAAGAGAAGAAGCAGTTAGAGGCCGCAACAAATCACTCCTTCACACAGGCAACTCGAATGTTAGTTGGGACGGGGGTGCACCCTTGGCAATTTGGAGGTTAGGGATGGTCCCAGACAGCACACTGAGACCTTGGGAGAGGGCCCACTTCTGTTCTAAAGGAAAGGAGGTTTCTGCTGCCAATTCTAATTTCTTAGGATACGGTGAACGGAATCAAGAGAGGGGGAGAGCGTTTAAAGGAAAACCCACTAAAGGGAACTATGAAAGTCTGAGTGCAAAACAAACTTAGTGGTGAGATCATTGACTGTGATTTCATCAATGCAAAGGTTTCTGGTCTCTTTCATATAGTCATAATTGTCATCATTACTTAAGAGCCTACTATTTGCCCGGCACTTTAAATTTGTTCTCCAACCCTCACACCACAGTGTAAGGAAACAGGTTAAGTGTTTTGCACAAGGACACACAACAATAAGGGGCGAGTCAGAATTTGAAACTTTGGTTTGTCTTCTACAACACTTTCTTTCCACAAGACTATGATGCCTCCATTGCAAAAACTCTGATTCCCAACTTTTGTATAAGAACAGTTTTGCACTTCCCTAAAGTCAAACCACAGGAGACCTAGAGAGTAAGGCAAAAGAAACAAGAGAGACAAATGATAGTTTGATAGATACAAGCAGTAAAAGATTAAAAACACACGTGATTGTCCTGTTCATCCATATCTCTGCCTTCCCAAAGAAAAAACACTGGAATGTCATGATTCTCATTTCGGACTTTGTTTATAAAGTTTGTTTGATATGACTAAAAATTTTTAAAAAGCTTATTACATTTACCCTTTCCCAACCTCTTTTAAAGCTTGCTGTTTTTAAGGGAATTAAGAAAAAAAAAAGTACAACATAAAAATGAACATGCATTATGGCTAGTATTTAATAACCATTAGACTACAGTGTTCAATAGATATTTTTCAGATCTGAGCTCAATTAATTACAGGAAAATCAATAATCATGTAAAAAAATTGAAGGATGAAGCCAGGCTCGGTGGCTCAGCCTGTAATCCCGCACCTTTGGGAGGCTGAGGTGAGTGAGTTGCCTGAGCCCATGGGTTCGAGACCCGCCTGGGCAACTTGGTGAGACCTCATCTCTACAATAAATCAAAAAATCAGCCAGGCATGGTAGCGTATGCCTGTAATTCCGGCTACTCGGAAGGCTGAGGCAGAAGGATTACTGGAGCCCAGCAGGTCAAGGCTGCGGTGGCCAGGAGCGGCCACTGCACTCCAGTCTGGGCGACAGAGTGAGACTCCAACTCAAAAAAAAAATAAAAATAAAAATAAGAGGAATCAAGCAAAATAAAAAAACCGAGCAGCTTTCTGGTAACAATAAAAATGCCACATTTCCAAGGGGTGCCTTTGTTCCAAGGCTTACCATAGCCAACACAGTGGCAGAGTTTCACTGACAGACATTTGAGGCACACAAACAGTATTGCCCCAATGCCTGCATATCATAGAGTGCCAACTACAGAATAGATACTGAATAAATGTATACTAGAATGAAAGTAACTGCCATTTATCAAGCTTCTGCTGTTTGCTAAACAGCTGACATAGTAAATTCTCACAATAACCCGTGTAAGATGTGTATTATACCATTTTACAGATGAGAAAACCGTGGATCAGGAAAGAAGAACCTGATTTGTTAAAACAGTACCTTCTCCAAGGGGCAGAGGAATAAGGGCTGATTGATGGCAGAATTAGGACTAGAAATTAATCCTGTCTGGCTCTAAGCAACCTGGTTTTCCTTCTTCTACAAAAACTGTATCAAGTGATATTCTTGTACATGCTTAAAAAAAGAAAACTCACATCAGCATGCATTAGAAAGTAGCTGAACAAAGGATGGAGTCCAAGGATTATACTTGGATTCAGCAACTAACAGCAAATTAACACGAAAGCTGTAAATCAATTTTCATTTATTCAGTAAAAAGTCAGGTGCCTGTGCAAGATTTAATAGTGTTTGCCTCAAAGGGGGAAAACCATGAAAGCATAAGGTATACTTTAGATTCTGCTAATAATTTGGATCTAAAACTTTTTAAAAGGCAAGTTTTCACATTCAATAAATCAAAAAGTCATAGACTGTGAGAACTGGACAGAACCTTAAAGACTATTTCATCTAACCCACCCACTCGACCGACGTTAGAGGTGAAGAAAAGCCCAAAGAAGAAAAAGGATCTTCCCAAGATTTTTATAACCTCCTAAGATCTAATCAATACTCACAAAAATGTGGAAAATAACATAAAGTACATTTTTGCAAACTTAATTTTAAAATATTAACCATTTATTTGTAAGTCTGATATTTTAAAGCTTTTTTGAAGCGTAATATTGAACTTGCATATTCAGGAAGTGGTTTTTAGATCCTCTGAGTGTCTGATTTCCAAGAATCTATATTTATAATATCTGTGGTACAGTAGATATCGTGGGGCATAAAGAATGAGGATCTACTAGGTGCAAGCACCATCCTAAATACTGTATAAAAGATGTCTCATCTCATTTTTACAACAATTCTACACAACAGACATTACTTTTCCTAGCATTTAGAAAAGGAAACATAGGCTCAAAGAGGTGAAGTAATTTACTTATCCAAAATCGCATAGTGCTGGGTTCTGAAGCTGAGGTTTCAACCCAGGTCTGGGCCGGAGTACTTCTCATAATGTTCCATATCTTACACTATCTGCTTCAGAATGGAAAATAGAGAGAGATGGACCCAAGGCATCACCCAAGCTGGCGTATGGTGCAACTGCCAATAACTACTAGCCAGAGGTCTCAGCTCAGAGATCATTCCAGGTCTGGGATCTTCTAGCTTCAAGATTGTTATCCGGCCAGGCTCAGTGACTCAGTCTGTAATCCCAGCACTTTGGGAGGACAAGGTGAGTGGATTCCCTGAGCTCACAGGTTCAGCCTAGGCAACTTGGCCAGACCTCGTCACACACCTGTAGTTCTGGCTACTTTGAAGGCTGAAGTGGAAGGATCGCCTAAGAACAGCAGGTCAATGCTGGGGTGGCTGTGAGTGTGCCACTGCACTCCAGCCTGGGCAACAGAGTGAGATTCCAACTCAAAAAAAAAAAAAAAGCCGGGCTCAGTGGCTTAGCCTGTAATCACGCGCCTTGGGAGGCTGAGGTGAGTGGATTGCCTGAGCCCACGAGTTCGAGACTCACCTGGGCAACTTAGCAAGACCTCATCTCTACAATAAATTAAAAAATTAGCTGGGTGTGGTAGCACGCGCCTGTAGTTCCAGCTACTCGGAAGGCTGAGGCGGAAGGATCGCCGGAGCCCAGTAGGTCGAGGCTGCGGTGGCCGGGAGCGGCCACTGCACTCCAGTCTGGGCGACAGAGTGAGACTCCAACTCAAAAAAAAAAGAAGAAGAAGAAGATTGCTATCCTTTGGTAAGAGCAAAGATGCTGTTCAAAAGGTATTGATCAGAACTGCCTACTTTCACACTCAATTACCTTGGAGTTAAGTAACCAACCCCACAGCTGAAAAATCGTATTTACTCAACAGAAAATGCCACTCTAGGAAATGCACCTACCTTTTAATAGGAAAGTCTGGCCTAAACAAGATTCCTCTTAGGTCTAATGGGTCAGAAGGACATTGATCTAATCTAAAAATAATGGCTAAAAATAAAATTTCTACATTCATCAACCTAAGAGGATTAAAATACAGCTAGAACCACAACAGTAGTTAATTCTTGAAGGTTCTAATTCTAAATCTAGGGACTTGGTTGTAAACCAAGTTGATCATTCTATATAACTATTATCCATCATTGTTTAAATGAATAATGAAAAGATTTCCTCAAATTAGGTATACTCACAATATAGACTATCATCTTTTTCTTTTTCTTTTTTTTTTTTTTTTAGGAGTCCTATCTTTAAGTTTCTGAAACACTATCTTATTGCTAAAATTTGCCTGAAAATACCCGATACCCTGGATATTTATCAATTTTAACAAATACTTATTGACCTACTTATTAAGCTAACAACAATACAAATTAAGCCTCTTTCCTCTTGATACTTCAACCTCGAGCTGAGAGGACCTTGGGGGATAGAAAAGAGAGGACACTGGAGAGAATAACACCTCCAATGTTTGTTATAATTTTATATCTAGCTACTTGTAAAGACCAATATTTCAATTTAGGACTGTTCACAGAGAACTGGGTTCTGATTTAAACAGCCAATACCCAATTAGGTTGTTTGTATATCTTTTGGTTCTAGAGCCAGTGAAAATAATATAATATTAGCCAAGGAAGCTGATAGTGTTTATTGCCATATCCACTGCACAATGAAAAAAAAAAAAAAAACCAAAATAGTATCAGGGCCAACATAGTGAGAAACTATAACCCAGGAAAGACCAGAAGAATAATAGCCTCTGGCATTTTTCAAAAGCAAAAAGTTTTATTAAAAGAGGTAGGAGAGAAATGTCCTAGGCTCTCTTCCTATTGCCATAGGAACCACAAATCAAAAGAAAACAGTGGTTGCAGGCACCTTGTATTCTGATTGGCTCGCTTGAAGAACTCACAAAAGCTAACTTCAGTCTGTTTTTAGATGGGATTGTTTTGAATCTCCTGTCCTGATTCCTTCTCAAAGAGGCAATTCTTTTAAATGTTCCCCAAAGAGGTATTTTATGGTAATCATCTCTCCAATGTTATAACCTCTGATTTAGAAATCTGCCTTATTATAGGTTTCCAATAACTCCCTCCCTATCAAATCTCTTTTCTTTAAACCACTTCCCACAGAATCATTACCAGCCTCTTCTCCCTCCTGTTACTATGCTTGGAGTAACCAAGTTAAGGAGTTCAAATATACTGTTCTACTAAACAAAAACGTATCTGAACTTGGATCTATCTGCACACAGAAAAGCAACTAAGACATTCTATCTTCCAGGAGCTCATAGGAGGGAATCTTGAGAATGTTCGGTGTGAATATACACACACACACACACACACACACACACACACACACGGACTTAACCTACCAAATGGAGAATAACACACACACACACACACACACACACACACACACACACACACACACACACACACACACACACACGGACTTAACCTACCAAATGGAGGAGAAGGCCTGGACTCATTCATAAAGAATGAGTAGGAGAGGGTCAGGGAAAAAGAAAAAGACATTCCAGGAAGAATAAATAGCATAAGCAAAGCTAAAGAGCTAAGAAATGACACATCCTATGCAAGTACGTGCAATTAATTTAGCATTACAATATCTAAGTCTGAGATGAGAGACAAGGAGGGGCCAAATCACACAGATCTGTCACACTTGGGACCTCATCCTACAGGAACACAGCCTTGAAACTCTGTGACAGCACACCAGTAGTTGGCAATGCTGTTCACATGTGCCATCCAATTTTATATCAGGATATACACATTTTCTGCAACCCAGCATACATATTGTACCCATAGTATCTGTCAGAGAGGACTAGAAGGTCAAGCCACATACAAGTGGGGGTGGGGACGAGGGTTTTTAGACATAGAGGTAAGAGGTGAAGCGTAATGTCAAGCCAAAGTCAAGTCAATGCGAGCCAGCCTCAACATAAGGGCAACATATGACACAAACAATAAAAGAAGTCTGCTCAAAAGTAACACAATGTCAAGAGGTGGAAGTAAATGGTACAAAAGTCACAGATGTTTTTATACATATTAAGTATTTTGTTGAAGACTAATAAGAGTGTTGAAGACTAATAAGACTAATAAGACTAATAAGAGTGTTGAAGACTAATAAGAGTGTTGAAGACTAATAAGTGAGACATCAAAAACTTTAATGGGCTGGGGACAATGGCTCACCCTTGCAATACCAGGACTTTGAGAGGCCAAGGTGGGAGAATTGGTTGAGCCCAGAGTTTGAGACCAGATTAGCAAGACCTCATCATCTCTACAAAAAAAAAAAAAAAGTCAAAAAATTAGCCAGGTTTGGTGATACACACCCTTGGTCCCAGTTACCAGAAATGCTGAGGTGGGAGAATAGCCTGAGCCCACCAAGTCACGGCTGCAGTAGCCCTAATTGTGCCACTACCTTCTAGCCTGGGTGACAGAATGAGACCCGGAGTCATTAAAAATAAAAAACCTCATCCAGGCACGGTGGCTCACATCTATAATCCCAATACTTTGGGAGGCGGAGGTGAGAGAACTGCCTGAGTCCACAGGTTCAAGACCAGTCTGGACAACATGGCGAGACGTCATTTCTATAGTAAGTCGAAAAAAATTAGCTGGGCCTGGTGGCGCATGCCTGTAGTTCCAGCTACTTGGAAAACTGAAGTGGAAGGATCGCCTGAGCCCAACAGGTTGAGGCTATGGTGGCCATGAGTAGCATGCCACTGCACTCCAGCCTGGGTGACAAAGTAAGACTCTCACTCAAAAAATAAATTAATTAATAATAATAATAATTTTTAAACTTTAATATTCATTGCTAGAAGCAATGATGAGGCAATGATGTTTTAAGTAGAGGAATGACCGCTGACAAGTGGAGCAACATGGTTTGAAGGGAAGTGAAAATGATAAGTCTCAAGAGAACCTACAAGACAGTATCTCACTTTTGTTTTAAAACCAATGTAGGCCAGGCTCAGTGGCTCAGCCTGTAATTCCGCGCTTTGGGAGGCCGAGGTGAGTGAACTGCCTGAGCCTGCGGGTTCGAGACCTACCTGGGCAACTTGGTGAAACGTCATCCCTACAATAAATCAAAAACTCAGCCGGGCGTGGTAGCGCATGCCTGTAATTCCAGCTACTCGGAAGGCTGAGGTGGAAGGATCGCCGGAGCCCAGCAGGTCGAGGCTGCAGTGGCCGGGAGCGGCCACTGCACTCCAGTCTGTCTGGGCGACAGAGTGAGACTCCGACTCAAAAACAGAAAATTTAGCAGGGCTTGGTGACTCAGCCTGTAATCCTGCGCCTTAGGAGGCTGAGGTGAGTGGATTGCCTGAGCCCGCGGGTTCAAGACCCGCCTGGGCAACTTGGCGAGACCTCATCTCTACAATAAATAAAAAATTAGCCGGGTGTGGTAGCGCGCGCCTGTTGTTCCAGCTACTTGTAAGGCTGAGGCAGAAGGATCGCTGGAGCCCAGCAGGTCGAGGCTGCAGTGGCTGGGAGCGTGCCACTGCACTCCAGTCTGGGCGACAGAGTGAGATTCCAACTCAAAAAAAAAAAAACACCAATGCAAATTTCTTTAGATGAACTACAAAGAGGAGACACAAGGACCAGCACTTACCAACTTTCATACTCAGTTTAGGTCTTTTTTCCCATAAAATGTGCACCAGACCCTAGTGTTAGAACATAAAACAGAGTACCATGATAATGAAATGGGGGCTACCACATACAAAAAGAGTGAAACACAAGATTCATTTCATGATAACCTGTGGTGGTAATCTACCAGGAATCTCTAGCTGTGAGCAGGATCAGGTCCTGAAGAATCAGACAGCAGGTGAGCTCAGGAAGAGTATGGAACTTCGGCTCTCTAAGCCTGTGTTTGAGAGCTAGAGACCCCCCTTCACAATTCTGACAGTTCTGTGGAAGACTTCCTCACCTCAAAGCAAATAGAGTAAGCATTAGAATTAATCCAAATTAGGAATTATCCTCATGTGTTTCATTGGACTGTTGCTTTTCAAGCAGCATCAGTATTTATAATAAAAATAAGGCCGCAAAGCTTTTAGAAGAATCTTTTAAAATTCAGAACCTAAGCTTCTATGGTTAAAATGTTTGATAGTAACCCATAAGAAACAGTAAATAGCAAATAATTGCATTGTTTTTAAAAACAAGAGCCATAATAGTTATCAAATTGTAGAATCAAAATTAATTCACAACTTAAAGGCATTTTCTATAGCCTACTAAAGAAATGAATACTAATACTAGTCCATTACCCTAATGTGTAAAAGACTTACTTTTCCTTATGATGGCATTTTATTATAACAGAATTTGATAGTGAACATGTGCCATGTAACCAAAACAGTTTATATCTTAATTCTTAGCAACATATTTGAGAATTATATACTTATCTTCCATAATGTTACATCACAGGGTACTTTCAGGCTGGGATATATTGGGAAGAAAGGGAATGGGAAGAAGAAAGCAGAAAGGGGAGGAAAGACAAGGATGAAAAGAATGAGCAAAACTGAAATCTACTATCCACCAAGATTTAGACATTCAAACACAGTCAAAAGGTAGTGGAATCAGGGGCCAAACTTCCCTTATACATGCTTTTTCTTTTTTTTGAGTTGGAGTCTCACTCTGTCACCCAGACTGGAGTGCAGTGGCCGCTCCCGGCCACCGCAGCCTCGACCTGCTGGGTTCCGGCGATCCTTCCGCCTCAGCCTTCCGAGTAGCTGGAATTATAGGCATGCGCTACCACGCCCGACTGATTTTTTGATTTATTGTAGAGATGAGGTCTCGCTGCCCAGGCGGGTCTCGAACCCGCGGGCTCAGGCAATCCACTCACCTCAGCCTCCCAAAGGCACAGGATTACAGGCTGAGCCACCGAGCCCGGCTATAATTTTTAAAATTATTTTGATGTTCAAACAATTATCTCACCTTGAATGGCTACTCTAAGATAACAGAATCCAAAAGCTAATAAAATTAAAATGAACTGTCATCGGGCACAGTGGCTCACGCCTATAATCCCAGCACTTTGGGAGATAGAGATGAGAGGACTGCCTGAGCTCAGGGGTTTGAAACCAGCCTGAGTAACATGGAGAGACCTCGTCTCTACAACAAATCAAAAAAATTAGCTGGGTGTGGTGGCACATGCCTGTAGTTCCAGCTACTTGGAAGGCTGAGGCAGAAGAACCACCTGAGTCCAGCAGGCAGAGACTGTGGTGGCTGTGAGCATACCACTGCCCTCCAGCCTGGGTGACAAAGTGAAACTCTGACTCAAAAAATAAAAATAAATAAATAAAAATAAAATGGACTGTCACAGCCACTTCTGGTAGAGGGATGAAGGGTAATTTTATTTTAAAATTTTTATTCATATATACTTTTATTTTTATCCAGCGATCATTTAATACTTATATAATACTTTAACACTATCTGGTATCATTTTAAGTGATGCTTTATTTTGTTTAACCATAAACAGTAATTTGACAATTTAAACAAAACAAATCCTTTTCCCAAGAATTAATTTTGAGTCCACCTTGAACACCTGCAGTTTAAAAATGTGTTAAAAATGGCCAGGCTCAGCTGGGCTCGGTGGCTCAGCCTGTAATCCTGTGCCTTTGGGAGGCTGAGGTGAGTGGATTGCCTGAGCCCGTGGGTTCGAGACCCGCCTGGGCAGCGAGACCTCATCTCTACAATAAATCAAAAAATCAGCCGGGCATGGTAGCGCATGCCTGTAATTCCGGCTACTCGGAAGGCTGAGGCGGAAGGATCGCTGGAGCCCAGCAGGTCGAGGCTGTGGTGGCCGGGAGCAGCCACTGCACTCCAGTCTGGGCGACAGAGTGAGACTCCAACTCAAAAAAAAAAAAAAAATGGCCAGGCTCAGTGGCTCAGCCTGTAATCCCAGCACTTTGGGAGGCCGAAGTGAGTGGATTGCCTGAGCCTACAGGTTCGAGACCAGCCTAGGCAATTTAGCGAGACCCGGTCTCTACAATAAAATCAAAAATTAGCCAGGCATGGTAGCGCACACCTGTAGTTCCAGCTACTTGGAAGGCTGAGGCAGAAGGATCGCTGGAACCCAGCAGGTCGATGCTGGGATGACCATGAGTATGCCACTGCCCTTTAGCCTGGGCGACAGAGTAAGACTCCAGTTCACAAAAAAAGTGTGTTAAAATGCTGAGTACTAGAAAAATATTTCACCTAGTGGCCCTCAGAAATAGCAATGAGCATCAAAATCGTAACATCTTACTCCTGAGGAAATCCAAAGGAAAAAATAGCATCCTTGTCCACTTCACAAGTACCATCCATTATTCAAAAATGTCACCAGGCTTTTCAGAGCTCCTGCAGAAGCCAGGGGAGAGAAGAATTTGAGGTGGGAAGCGGAATCTCTATTCTAAGCAGCGTGACAGAGAACAGGATGTAACAAAACAATCTATTTCCAGCATAGCACACGGGTCCTCAGTTGTACTAAGACCAGTCCGAAGTTCAGCTGCCAAGGAAGAACAGATTCCCCCAGCAAGCACCAGGTCAGATCAGTCTAAACCCAATCCCAACAGAGTTGTTCCAAGACTCATAAATACTGAGACTAGAGAGAATTTAACAACACTTCAGTACAGCTGGGATCCAACTATAATATTGTTGAGGACTAGGGCAGACCTTCCAATTATAAACGTTTTTTTAACAAAAATGTTAAATGATATGAGAATTTGCAAAGAAGAATAAATTGGGAAAAGGTGCGTATCAAGTACTATACCCATGATTTCTCACAAAACCTCTGGCCAGAGAAGTGGCTGAGTTTTACAGAGGAGGAAACTGAGGACCGGAGGCATCAAATAACTCTCCAGAGGCCAAAAATAGCAGAACTGCAACTCCATAATTCTATCTGATGGCAAATTCCCTGCCTTCTTCCCTAATCTATACTGCCTGTCAATTCCTTTGCTTGACTTTAAACTCTCTATAACAGCAAATTTCCCGGATTTATTTTCAAATTTTACCTACCTGTCACTCATCTATGCTGCTAATGGAAGTGCAGTTGTGTAATTAGTACAATCTCCAGTGTGCAATTTTGCAATACATAGTCAAGATTTTAAATTCATGCTCATCATTTGTCTCAGCAATTTCACGTGTAAAAACTGTACCAAGGTAAAAAAATAATATCCGCCGGGCTCGGTGGCTCAGTCTGTAATCCCACGCCTTTGGGAGGCTGAGGTGAGTGGATTGCCTGAGCCCGCGGCGAGACCCGCCTGGGCAGCGAGACCTCATCTCTACAATAAATCAAAAAATCAGCCAGGCGTGGTAGCGCATGCCTGTAATTCCGGCTACTCGGAAGGCTGAGGCGGAAGGATCGCCGGAGCCCAGCAGGTCGAGGCTGCGGTGGCCGGGAGTGGCCACTGCACTCCAGTCTGGATGACAGAGTGAGACTCCAACTCAGAAAAACAAAAGCAAAAAACAAACAAACAAAAATATCCAAAAATATACCTGGGAAGCTGTCCATCACATCACTGCTAATAATAGCAAGGGGAAAATACCAACAAAGGGGGCTGGTTCAATAAATTAGGCATCCATAAGACAAAAATTATGTCTCCACCAAATAGAAATCATGCTGTAGTAATATATTTAGACACAGAAGTCATGTGTGTGTGGAAAGAAAATTATAACACACTGAAAAAGTTCAACAAACATTAAGTGCATTTAGGCAACAAATCAGGACTTTTATTATTATCCCATTTTTATTTAATAAATATAAAAATCCAGAATTAAACAGAGGTCATTTTTAGTTTGTTCTTTTTGTCTAACTTGTTTTTTCAGATGAGGTCAATATACAATTGGCAACCCATCCTTCTCAATTCTCTTTACTCCAGCCAACCTCAAAACAGACTATCAGCATTTCCACAGCTATTGGGGGATCCAGCCATAGCAACTTTTCCCTTGACTAAAGGCCATTTTCCTTTGATGAAGGCAGAGAGCAGGCAGGTAAAGACCGCTATCAAAGTTTGACTACACTGAGTTAACAAAGACACTACCCTAAATTCATCAACATCTGTGGCTTCTAGATCACTAATGGAGGGTGTCCAGTCAGGAAATTCTTAACTAAGGGTGCTCTATCTTATAAGGCCACCATTTCTTTTTTCTTTTTTTTTTTTTTTTTTTTTGAGTCAGAGTCTCACACTGTCACCCAGGCTGGAGTGCAGTGGCATGCTCAGTCACCACAGCTTCAACCTGCTGGGCTCAGGTGAACCCTCGCCTCAGTCTTCCAAGTAGCTGGAACCACAGGTACTCACCACCATGCCCAGCTAATTTTTTTATTTATTGTAGAGACACGGTCTTATCAAGTTGCCCAGGCTGATCTCAAACCCCTGGGTTCAGGCAATCCTCTTATCTCTACCTCCCAAAGGCTGGGATTACAGAAGTAAACCACCACACCCACCCTATAAGGTCACCATTTCTAAATACATGAAAATCTATGCTCTATACTTCACAACATCTGAGAAGACTGCCAGGTGATAAAACTAAAAACCCAGCCGGGCTCGGTGGCTCAGCCTGTAATCCCGCACCTTTGGGAGGCTGAGGTGAGTGGATTGCCTGAACCCGCGGGTTCGAGACCCGCCTGGGCAGCGAGACCTCATATCTACAATAAATCAAAAAATCAGACAGGCATGGTAGCGCATGCCTGTAATTCCGGCTACTTGGAAGGCTGAGGCGAAAGGATTGTCGGAGCCCAGCAGGTCGAGGCTGTGGTGGCCGCGAGCGGGCAACAGAATGAGACTCCAACTCAAAAAACAAAAACAAAAAACTAAAAACCCATCTCAGTTTTGAGACATTACCGAGGAACTGAGACATCTGCTCTCACTGTCTATACCAGTGCTTCATCCCACCTTGAGCTAATCTAACTTTCCTTCCTTACTCTCCAAGACACCAGTGCTGTCTGCATCCCTTCCTGGTCCTTCTACCTACCCTCACAAGCCAAAAAACTTTAATCAGAGAATTTCTGAAAGTGTGTACACATGACCCTGACTGCTGTTCAGTGTACCACACCAAAATTCCTATGTTCAACCAAGTATGGTGGCTCACGCCTGTAATCTCTGCCTATGGAAAAAGGAGGCAAGAGGATTACCTGAGCTCAGGGTTTCGGGACCAGCCTGGGCAACTCAGAGAGTCATCATCTCTACAGTAAATAATAATAAAAATAATCAACCCCATGTGTTGGTATGCACCTCTAGTCCCAGCTACTTGGGGGGCTGAAGCAAAAGGATTGCCTGAGCCCAGCTGGTAGAGGCTGCGGTAGCCGTGAGCGTACCACTGCACTACAGCCTGGGCAACAGTGTGAGACTTTGACTCAAAAAAAAAAAAATCCCTACTTTCACATGAGAGAACACAAAGTTTACTATGTTTTAAAAGAACATTAGAACATATGAAAAGTGAAAATATTTTTCTCCTGATATAATGGACATTCTTGTATTTTTTTCTAGGAAGAGATATCACACTTTTGGGAGATGACTTCAGAAAAATTATATCTACTCTCAATAAAGGTTTGATTCAGTTATAATCAGACTACATCACATTTCTAATTTAACTTTTTCATTTTAAACTGCTTATTCATTCATTCAAGAAAGTTTACTGAACATGCCAGTATACGAAATGCTTCAATAGACCAAGTTAAGAATTCTCAAAACCAAAATATTCTAGTATTAAAAATTATTTCTGCAAATGAAGCTATATTATCTTCTGGTTCACTAAAGGGAGAAACATGGCAAAATTCCTAAAGTATGAAATATTTTAAATAAAGGCAGTTTCACCATCATCAAGAGTACTAAAACTTAACTTAGTGATATTTTTAAAATCTACTGTGGATGTATCACTTTCAAAGACTTTCAAAGCTTCCACCACCTAACATGTTCCATGTCTCATTTTGAGCTCTGAATAAGAATGAAAGTTGGTCCTGCTAAAAAATCTTTGAATTCAAACCTTACACCTTTTATAAAATAAAAATCACTCTGCTATTTTCTAAACACTGCTCATTTCTCAAATACATGCAGCTTTTTTTCAGAGACCTAACCAGTCCCTATCCCAAATAAACACATATTCCAATTTAGCAGAGTCTCAATTTTATATATACACATCCACACATAGATTTAAAAAACAACGGCAATCAGAATTTTGCTTCTTTGACCTGGAATAGCATGAAAATTGAGGTGTCAACACTGATAGATACAAGGGGCATATTTTCTCATCCCTTAATTTTGTAGTAAATTTGACACTTGCTCTTCTTCCTCATATAGTCCATTGTTCTCGTATCCTAAGCTGACCTTGGTTTCAAATAAAAATGAAATGTGTGCCTTACAGTCCACTGGGCTCCAAGAACAAATTAATTTGTCTTTTAGCCAGGGGCTAGGACAGTCTTACTAAGGGACTCCTGCTGCTCGCTGCACAGCAAGGATGTCTTTGATTCCCTTCACATTGTCTGTTTCCTGCAGGCAACTGGGTAAGGGGAGTTCTCACCGCTTGAAGCCAGGAATTTCACTGAATGCTGGAGCTGAAAGGGACCTTGCAGACTTTATAGACCATTCTGTCCATGTTCTTAAAATATTTTTCTAGCCTAGTTCCTCTGAGGCTCTCCCATTGTGCTGTTAGCATGTACCCCCTTGAGAGTATCTGGTCTTAACAGTCGATAATTACTGCTAAACACAAGCTACAGTAGGTTTACAGTGCTTTTTGCATGTGTACATGTGAACATGGGTAGAATACAACACTCTGGAACTACTTCCAAAGTAAGCAACGGAATCATGATGTAAAGCGTTCAGAGATACTGGACTTGCTTATCAACAAACCTTGTTCAACTCTATTGTTTTAATAACTTTATGAATGACTTGGTTTAAGAAAGCAGTCAAGATACTCTGCAAAACACAGAATACAGATACCACCATAATAAATTTTTCAAGAACTCTGAAAGAATACAAAATTAAGAGGATGATCAGAAGACATATCTCATGAGGATATTTCCAATTACATTTAAAAGAAAAAAAAATGTAATTCACACGTCCTTCAATTAATGAGTTAAAAGTCTGTATAGCCAAGGACAGTGGCACACACATGTAGTCCCAGTTACTTGAGAGGCTATGGTGGGAGGATTACTTGAGTTTAGGAGTTTGAGACCATGGCAACATAATGAGACTGTGCCTCTTCATTCTTATTTTTATTTTTTATTTTAAAGATGTGGGGTACAATTCAGAATTAGGTATACAAGTCCCTATCTCTTTTAAAAAAAAAAAAGGGCCAGGTTTGGTGGTTCAGCCTATAATCCCAGCACTTTGGGAGGCCAAGGCCTTAGTCCACGGGTTCGAGACCAGTTCGGGCAACTTAGAGAGACCTCGTCTCTACAATAAAATAAAAAAATTAGCCAGGCGCGGTAGTGTGCACCTATAGTTCCAGCTACTTGGAAGGCTGAGGCAGAAGGATCACTGGAGTCCAGCAGGTCAATGCTGGGGTGGCCATGAGCATGCCGCTGCACTCTAGCCTGGGCAACAGAGTAAGACTCCAACTCAAAAAAAAAAAAACAAACTGCCAGGCTCGGTGGTTCAGCCTGTAATCCCAGCACTTTGGGAGGCCAAGGTAAGTGGATGGCCTGAGCCCGCAGGTTTAAGACCCGCCCGGGCAACTTGGCGAGATCTCATCTCTACAATAAATCAAAAACTAGATGGGCATGGTAGTGCATGCCTGTAGTTCTGGCTACTTGGAAAGCTGAGGCGGAAGGATTGCCAGAGCCCAGCAGGTCGAGGCTGTGGTGGCCGGGAGTGTGCCACTGCCCTCTAGTCTGGGTGACAGAGTGAGACTCCAACTCAAAAATAAATAAATAAATAATTTGTTTCTGAAGGCTAGAGGAACAACAAAAATAGCTAACAAGATTAGGAGATGAGGTGGAAAGGTTGACATAGTGATATTACTTTCACTCTGTAAAAACTCAAATTAGAAAATCAAAACCCAGTTTATAAACCACGGGAAAATACTTGAATAAATTTTCACGTAAAAACGGTAGTTACTTGTCCTAATTGGGTGTTTTATTTCCAAAATAATTTATAAGAAATAAAGCAATATAGGTCCAAGCACAGTGGCTCACGTCTATCATCCCAGCATTGTAGGAGGCCAAGGCAGAAGGATAATTTGAGGCCAAAAGCTCAAGACCAGCCTGGGCACCACAAAAAGACCTCATCTCTACAAATACTAAAAAAAATAGCCAAGCATGGTGGCACATGCCTGTAGTCCCAGTGACTCGGGAAGCTGAAATAGGAGGGCTGCTTGCGCCCAGGAGTTCTAGGCTGCAGTGAGCTCTGATTACACCACTACCCTCCAGCCTGGGTAACAGATCAAGACCCTGTCTCAAAAACAAAACAAAAAGACCAAAAGAAAAAAAGCAATTTACAAGCAATTAGTAAGACAATTTACAATCTAATGTTTTCAGGTCCTTACAGTGCCTGTACACATAGAAGCTCAATAAATACTTGCTGAATTATCAAATAATTAACATGTGAAAGCCATAAAAATTAATATGTAGAGCAAAAGTTTGACTAGGAAGCTAGAGAAGAATATAGGTTAAATTTTTAAAGGGCTGGTAGTGGACAATTGTTTTCTGGCCGCATGGCCTCATCACAGTGAGAGACTGAATGACAGGCCACATACTCTAAGATGAATCCCAGGAGTTCTATGGGAGCCACAAGAAAGGAAATCTGTTGGGGGCAGCGGCTCACGCCTATAATCTCAGCACTTTGGGAGGCAGACGCAAGAGAATTGCTTGAACCCAGGAGTTTGAGACCAGCCTGGGCAACTTGGCAAGACCTCATCTCTACAGTAAATCAAAAAATCAGGCAGGCATGATGGCGAGCACATGTGGTTCCAGCTACTTGGAAGGCTGAGGCAGAAGGGATTGCCTGACCCCAGCAGGTCAAGGCTGTGATGGCCATGAGCTTGCTACTGCCCTCTAGCCTGGGTGACAGGGTGAGACTCCAACTCAAAAAAGAAAGAAATGAAATCTCTTCCCCACTGAGCCAACAAGGAGAGGGTGAAAACCAGAGCTGATGCCATCACACCAAGGAAAAGCCTGTGGAATGTGGAATGCCACAAGGGACCACAAAGCCTGAATCCATATCTACCTCTGGCATTTCCAAGTTATAAATTCCCTATTTTGGCTTAAGCCAGCTTTGACTTTGGCTTTCTGCCACCTTCAACTGGAAAATCATAACAAATCTTAAACATTTAATGCAAATAGAAGAAACCAAAAAAGAGGTACTTGACATGGCCAAAGTCATAAAGACATGGTATTCTGCAGATGATACATTCTTAGGTTTATATTTACTTTTCTATGAAGTCATTTTATCCTACCCATAAACCAAGGTACTGATAACTAAATGTTCCAAGAATATTCCATTCATGCTAGAACTATGGATATGAGAAAGAAAATCATAAGAAAAACTAATCAAAACTCGTAAGAGGACTGCAGAAAGAAAGCACAGCAGAAAAAAGGAGTCAGTGGCTCAGCCTGTAATCCCGCGCTTTGGGGGGCTGAGGTGAGTGAACTGCCTGAGTCCGTGGGTCCAAGACCCCATCTCTACAATTAAAAATTCAAAAAAATCAACCAGGCGTGGTAGCGCACACCTGTAGTTCCAGCTACTTGGAAGGCTGAGGCAGAAGGATCGCCGGAGCCCAGCAGGTTGAGGCTGCAGTGGCTGGGAGCGTGCCACTGCACTCCAATCTGGGTGACGGAGTGAGACTCCAACTCAAAAAAAAGAAAAAAGGAGTCCTGATTTTCCAAAGAGTTCTGAAACCCCTTACTGAGAAACCTGACCCACATCTTGTCAGCATTCCATTTTAACAAAGGAGTGAAGTTACCGATTATAAACAACAAATAAAGAATCTTATAGAAAGGAATATATTTATCATCTAAGAATACAAAAATCTTGCAAATCATTACAGAAACCAAGTACTACTATTCCAAGCAGATCTAACCTGCGCCCTTTCTCCAACAACTAACCTTTTTGTTCCTCACTCTGTTACCCAGGCTAGAGTGCAGTGGCACACTCATGGGCACCACAGCCTCAACCTACTGGGCTCAGACAATCCTTCTACCTCAGCCTACCAAACAGCTAGAGCCACAGGTGTATGCTACCTTGCTCAACCAACTTCTTTTGTTTATAGTAGAGATGAGGTCTTGCCAAGTTGCCCAGGCTGGTCTCAAACCCCTGGACCCAGGCAATCCTCTAGTCTCCGCCTCCCAAAGTGCTGGGATTACAAGTGCGAACCACCACAGGACTAATACTTTAATACTGCTGTTAATGGCATAAAATGCGTCCTCACTGACAGGCAAAAGTGACAACCACATGCGGACATGCCAGCAGCTGGGTTACTGCTTCACTATCTGCCACCAATAAACCATGGATTTTAACTCAGAAAAATACACATGCATAGAAGTCCTCTGTTTCTTCAAGGACCATTTCCTTGGAAAGAACAGAGAGTATCACAAAAGTAAGAGAGCACCATGGTACAGTGAAAGATGCACAAAGTTTTTGTTTTGTCTTGTTTTGTTGTTTTTTAATTGAGGCAGAAACACACTGAACCTGAATCCAACAAGCCTCTAGATCTAGCTACAATTTACAAGAAATATAAAAGGAAACCAGGCACAGTGGCTCGCACCTGTAATCCCAGCCCTTTGGGAGGCCAAGGTGGGAGGATCCCTTGAGGCCAGGAATTTGAGACAAGCCTAGGCAAAATAATGATACCGCTTCCCTACAAAAGCTAAAAAAAATTAGACAGGTGTAGTGATGCGTGCCTACAGTCCCAGTTACTGGGGAAGCTGAGGTGGAAGGATCACCTGAGCCCAGGAAATCAAGGTTGCATGCAGCAAGCCATGATCATGCCCCTGCACTCCAGCCTGGGTAACAGAGGGAGCACCTAATGAGAACATGATTTGCAAAACCCAGAATGTAAGAAGTTATACAGAACAAATAACCAACCCAGCTTCTCCAATAAATAAATGGCATTAAAAAAAAAAAAGATGAGCCGGGCTCGGTGGCTCAGCCTGTAATCATGCGCCTTGGGAGACTGAGGTGAGTGGGTTGCCTGAGCCCGTGGGTTCGAGAACCGCCTGGGCAACTTGGCGAGACCTCATCTCTACAATAAATCAAAAACATTAGCTGGGCATGGAAGCTCGCACCTATAGTTCTAGCTACTCAGAAGGCTGAGCAGAAGGATCACCGGAGCCCAGCAGGTTGAGGCTGCGGTGGCTGGGAGTGTGCCACTGCACTCCAGTCTAAGCAACAGAGTGAGACTTCAACTCAAAAAAAAACAAAGGTGAGCCAGGCACAGTGGCTCACGCCTATAATCTCAGCACTCTGGGAGGCATGGTAGCGTGTGCCTGTGGTTCCAGCTACTTAAAAGACTGATGCAGAAGAATTGCCTGAGCCCAGCAGGTGGAGGCTGCAGTGACCATGAGCATGCCACTGTACTCCAGTCTGGGCAACAGAGTGAGACTCCAACTGAAAAAAAAAAAAAAAAAAAACAAGGGAGGCTGAGGTGAGTGGATTGCCTGAGCCCGCGGGTTCGACACCCGCCTGGGCAGCGAGACCTCATCTCTACAATAAATCGAAAAATCAGCTGGGCGTGGTAGCGCATGCCTGTAATTCCGGCTACTTGGAAGGCTGAGGCGGAAGGATCGCCGGAGCCCAGCAGGTCGAGGCTGTGGTGACCGGGAGCAGCCACTGCACTCCAGTCTGGGCAACAGAGTTAGACTCCAACTCAAAAAAAAAAAAAAAGACACTGTTAACTATATACAATGTGGGAAATAAGCCTGGATCCTGAATTTAAAACGCAAACTACTAAACAAAATGTATGAGGAAATCAACAAATTCCAATCGAGGTCCTTCTGTGTGTGCCTGATTAGTACTCCCCAATACTGTCAAGGTAATCAAAAATGAAAGTCTGAGAAACTATCACAGCGAGGAGGAGACTGAGGACATATGACAACTAAGTGTAAGGTAGTATTCTGGTTGGGATCCTGGAACAAAAAAGGACATTAAGTAACAACTAAGGAAATCTGTAACAAATGCACCACATTAACACAAATGCCAATAATAATGAAAATAGGGCAGAAGTGCGAGGATTGCCTGAGCCCAGGGGTCTGAGACCAGCCTGGGCAACTTGGCAAGACCTCGTCTCTACAATAAATAAAAAAATTAGCCAGGCGTGGTGGCACACGCCTGTAGTTCTAGCTACTTGGAAGGCTGAGACAGAAGGATCACATGAGCCCAGCAGGTCAAGGCTGTGTTAGCCATAAGTGTGCCACTGCACTCCAATCTGTGTGACAGAGTAAGACTCTGAATCAAAAAATAAATAAACAAATAAAAATAAAGTCTATTAATTTTAAAACTCTTTATGAGACAATTAGGCAAATATGAACACTAAAGTCAATACCAAGGAATTATTGTTAATTTTTTTAGGTGCAAATAATGGAACTGTATATGTGTATGTATATGTTGTAACAGTTTTTGGTTATGAGTCCTTATCTTTTACAGATACATATTGAACTATTCATGGACAAACAAATGAATAGAGAAGATTAGAGCAATGTTTTCCAACGTTTGATCCTCAAAGTGATTTTTGATAGTACATGAAGGTATTTCAAATGTCTAATAGCTATATGTTTAATTTAAATCTATATTATAAAAATATATAACTAGCACATCAATCCATAATTTCATAGATTTTAATTGCAATGGGTAAGTTTCCCTTGTGAATAAATTTATTGAGGCTAAAAAAGCAGCAGAGACTGAATAAGGTGGCCCATGTTACTCAGAAGGCTAAGGAAGAAGGATCACCTAAAGCCAGGAGTTTGAGGCTGCGGTAAACTATGATTGCACCAGAGCAGCCGCTGCGCTCCAGCCTGGGCAACATAGCGCCAGATCCTATCTCCTAAAAAAATTAAATAAACAAATAAATAAATAAATATAGAGCACTGTCAAAAATCTGGCCAAAGTGGGTTAAAATCCCAGGTCCAATACCATGTAACCTCAAGCAAGTTACGTAACCTCAGAGTCGGCTGTTTCAAGAGCTAGAAAGGTAATATACCTGCTACATCCAAAGAGACTCCCGATAAACATTACTACTATGTTAGTGATAGAAATCAACCTAAAATTTCAACAAAAAAACCACATGTCACCAGAAAAGCCTGAAACTAGGGAGGATGAGGAAGGGAAGGAGCTTGAGCACTTGGAGAGGCAGTTTGGGCAGAAGCAGTCAAGGCTTCCCCTTTTCTTCTCAATCTCCCTAAATACTGAGAATCTATCCAGAGATCCTGCTGCTCCGAGTCTTGGGCTCTCATACTGTGGGGATGGCTGAAGGTGTGGCCTCTAGAATAATTAAAGAGTTTATTTTTTCTTCTTACTCTAGTCTGAGGTGAGAAAGAACAAAGGCATTAAGGAAAAAATATATAAACAAATAAATATGTTAAAATAAATTACTTTGCTAGCAATGTGACCTTGAGCAAAAATTAATTCCTTTCTCCAGTTCCCACTTCCTTCCATGCTTACATGTGGAGAATAAGCCTACTTGTCAAGGTCATAGTGCAGTGAAAGGGAAAAATGGAAGAAATCTAGCAAACAGCAAACATGTAAGAAATACTAGTTCCCTCCCTCCTTACTCAGGCAGGATGAAAGAGAAACGTTTCATGAATAAAAGGAGACAGGATGAACAAAAACCATAAAGAATGGCATTTCTAAAAGTGTGTCCCTTGAATCACAGATTGTGAACCAAAATATAGGGGGAAAGGAATTCTGGGATCAGAAAGTATGAGAAATGCTGGGAAATGCTTTTTTTTTTTCACTCTGTTGCCCAGGCTAGAGTGCAGTGAGAGCATCACTGCTCACTACAGCCTCGAGCATCCGGGTTCAGGTGATCCTTCCACCTCAACCACCCGAGTAGTTGCGACTACAGACGCATGCCACCACACTCAGCTACTTTTTTTATTTTTGTAGAGACAAGGTCTCGCTATGTTGCCCAGGCTGGTCTCAAACTCCTGAGCCCAAGCAATCCTCCCGCTGTGGCCTCCCAAAGTATTGGGATTACAGACGTGAGCCGGCACACATGACTACGGGAAACACATTATTAAATGACAATTATCAAGTGAATTTCCAAGAGAAGGAGATCATATAAGGCAAGGGTCCCCAATCCCCAGACCACATCAGTACTGTTAGGAACCACAGGAGACGAGCGGAGGGCAAGCAGAGTTCTCCCTCCTGTCAGATCAGCAGTGGCATTAGAGTCCCATAGGAGCACGAACCCTATTGTGAACTGCACAGGCAAGGGATCTAGTTTGCATGGCCTTATGAGAATCTAAAGCCTGATGATCCCAACCCCCACCACCTGACCCCGGTCCATGGAAAGATTTTCTTCCATGAACCGGATCCTTGATGACAAAAAGGTTGCGGACTGCTGATATAAGGTATTTACTAACAACTCACAAGATCACAACAGTGATCCTATTAATCTCACACACACACACACACACACACACACACACACACAGAGAGAGAGAGAGAGAGAGAGAGAGAGAGAGAGAGATAGGAAAGGAGGGAGAATAGAGAATAGCAGATAAGGCCACGACAACTCCCTCAAAATGATAGTTGAAGTAACAATGAAATAAAACAGTGAGATAAAATCTGGACAATTACAAGTCAATGACAGTTTTAAAATCTGATTTGGAGGCAGAGAGGAAGCTTTTTGACCTTCTGAAAAGGAATTTCTGAAGCCAACTGCTTAATTTTCAGGATCAATCAATTAAGATTAACAGATGGTATTGAAAAAGAAAACACCAAGAGTTTAAGGAGCAAATATATTCACTTTGAAAGTGTAAATAGACTTTTGATACTGGATGGTAATTCTCATTTGCCCTTCCAAATGTATTCCCTCATTCAATTGGGCCACTGTTTGGCAAGCACTGTGATAGATGCTGCTATGGTTTAAACTCTTTTGGGTCCCCCCAAAAAGAATGTGTTGGAAACGTAATCCTAAATACAACAGGGTTATGAGGTGGGGCTTTACGGAGGTGTTTAAGTTATGAGGGCTCCACTCTCATGAATAGATTAATGCCAGTTATAAAAGGGTTTGATAGCCGGGGCATGGTAGCGTGCACCTGTAGTTCCAGCTACTTGGAAGGCTGAGGTGGAAGGATCGCCAGAGTCCAGCAGGTTGAGGCTGCAGTGGCCGGGAGCATGCCACTGCACTCCAGTCTGGGCGACAGAGTGAGACTCCAACCCAAAAAAAAAAAAAAAAAGGGTCTGAGGCTGCAAGTTCAACCTCTTGCTCTCTGGAGCACGTGTGCTCTCCTGCCCTTCAACCTTCCACCATGAGATAACGCAGCAAGAAGGTCCTCGCCTGACTCAGGGCCCTCAGCCTCAGCCTTTCCAGCTTCTGGAACTTTTAAGAAACAAATCTCCGTTCCTTACAAATTATCCAATGTCAGGTATTTTGTTATTGCAGCACAAAACTAAAATAAATGATGGAAATGAATATGCTATGAACTGAACACAACAGACATGATCCTTGTCCCCCTGGAGATTACTTTCTAGTGAAACAGATGACTGTCTGGCAGGGGAGTATGCAATACATTTTCAACTTCAAAATCATGTTAACAGCTATAAAAAAAGAGAACTGAGTGCTGCTAGAGCATGACAAGGAACTTAATCTCTAAGGGCACCTAGGGAGCCCAGATGTAGACCCTGAGGAGTTGATGCTTGAGCTCATCTCTGAAGAACAAGCAGAGGTTAACTGGGCAAGAAGGAGGAAAGGGCAAAGCTTCCCTAATAATGATGAGAACAATTGGTGATGCATGTTAGAATCCTCAAGCGGGGTTCAGAGGAACAGAGAAAATGAAGGAAAAAAAATTACTGACTGTAGTACAGAAAGTAAGAGTGAAAAAGAACAAAAATAGACAATACTCAGGAGTAGACAGAGGTGTCAAGGTTGGGGTTGCTGACTCCTGCAACCAAAATCACCAAAGGAATATCAAAATAAAACACTGTCTGCATTGGCACTGGAAACCTGGCCAGCAGGCCCTATACATATATAAGACATTTCAAGAAATGTCTATAAAATATAGTACAGAAGAAACTGTACTAGAAATAGAATTCACTGCAAATAAAGAAAGGTCCACCTTAGAAGGAATTCCCACCAGAACCCCTCCTCCTAGTAAAAAACGGCAAAGGCCAGTAGTAGGAATGAATACCCCTGAAGGTGTCAGTAAGGCCAATAGCAACTGATCCTTAAGTGCTTCTCTAGAGTGAGGGTCTACCCAGAGAAGGGACCCAGTTTCTACTTGCCAGGGACAGTATGCAGAGTAGAGCAAGCATTTCTTTCTGCAGCTGGCTTCTAACAAAAAATGGCTATTTTGGTTCATGCTTGTAAACCCAGCATTTTGGGAGGCTGAGGTGGGAGGATTGAGCCCAGGAGTTCAAGACCAGCATAGACTACATAGTAAGACCCTGTCTCTATAAAAAAAAATCAAAAAAAGTTAGTCAAACATGGTGGTACATGCCCATATTCCCAGCTGCTTGAGAGACTGGGGCGGAAGGATCACATGAGTCCAGCTGGTCAAGGCTGCAGTAGCCAGGAGCATGCCACTGCACTCCAGCCTCAGCAACAGAATGAAACTCTGACTCAAAAAAAAAAGGTACAGGTGGCAACCTGGGCCTTGAGACTGGTGACCGAATTGGAGGCAGTCTTGTGAGCCCTTTGATTTGAGAGATCTAACACTGAATTGAATTGAACTATGTAAGACACCCAGTTGGTGCCTGCAAAGAACTGGTGAATTGTTTGGTGTGGAAAAAAAACGCAAACATTTGGAATCAAAAATGTGTTCAAGCTGGGCGCAGTGGCTCAAGCCTATAATCCCAGTATTTTGGGAGGCCAAGGTGAGAGGACTGCCTGAGTTCAAGGGTTTGAGACCAGCCTGGGGAAATTGGTGAGACCTTGTCTCTACAGTAAATCAAAAAACTAGCCGGTCATGGTGGCATGCGCCTGTAGTTCCAGCTACTTGGAAGACGGAGGCAGAAGGATCGCCTAAGCCCAGCAGGTCGAGGCTGTGGTGGCCATGAGCATGCCACTGCACTCCAGCCTGGGTGACAGAGTGAGACTCCAACTAAAAAAAAAATGTGTTCAAGCACTGAAAATAGTTTGTTCTTTTACATCTACTTTATCCAAAAATTCAACTCATAAGTATACCTAAGAGAAAAGAAATGACCTAACAAAGATCTAAATACAAATAAGTTTTATTCATAATAACCAAACATAGGAAACAACCTAAACTTCCATCAGTAGAAAAATGGATAGTCAAATTGTTGTATACTCATATAATGTAAAGCTACTAAGCAATAAAAAGAAATGAACACCTGATAAAACAAGAATTAATCTCAAAAACATTATAAGGAGCAAAATAAGCCAAACATAAATGAGCACATGTAATACGTGCATGCTATGTGATTTTATCCATATGAACATCCAAAATACATTCAACTAATCTACAGTTACAGAAAGCAGGTTACCTGGGGCTGAGGGAGGGAGATGACTACAAAGTTTTGGGGAACAAATGTTTTTCACCTTGAGAGCAGTAGTGGTTATATGAGTGTGTGTGTATATATATATATGTCTCAAAATTCAGGCAGTACACTTAAAATTAGTGCTTTTTTTTTTTTTTTTTTGAGTTGGAGTCTCACTCAGTTGCCCAAGCTGGAGTGAAGTGGCATGTTCACAGCCACCCCAGCATCGGCCTGCTGGGCTCCAGCGATCCTTCCACCTCAGCCTTCCAAAAGTGAGTGCATTTTATTGAATGTTAACTATAATAAAGCCAACCAAAAAACAAAAACCACAATATAGATGCTACTACATGCCCATCAGAATGGGTATCACAGCCATGGCTCATGCCTGTAATCCCAGAACTATCCCCCCAGTGTGTGGGATACAGGGGTAATACTAAATATCCGGAGTAATAGCGTTGGCAACAGAACTAGATAAAGTCATGCTCCAACCAGACAGAGAGGATTCCCAACAAAACACTTATTAACAGTATAGGTGGTCTTAATAAGATGCAATTTAAAGTATAGGGGGCAGGACCTTGTAGATTCACTATCCTTTTTATTAACTTCTTGCAGAGATGGTAGGAAAACTAAATTCAAGCAGCAAGCTCATTAAAACTCAGTAGGCTGGGAACAGTGGCCCACACTCGTAACCTCAGCACTTTGGGTGGCTACAGTGTGGCTAAGTGGAGGGCTGCTTGAGCCCAGGAGTTCAAGACCAGCAAGGGCAACATAGCAAGACCTCATCTCTACAAAAAAATAATTAGCTGGACAAGGTGGCGCATACCTGTAGTCCTAGCTACTTGGGAAGCTGAGGTGGAAAGACTCCCCCCGAGCCCAAGAGTTTGAGCCTGTGGTGAGCCTCACAT
The DNA here is from genome assembly GCA_027257055.1 of Cephalopachus bancanus. Lineage (NCBI taxonomy): Eukaryota > Metazoa > Chordata > Mammalia > Primates > Tarsiidae > Cephalopachus > Cephalopachus bancanus. Next base: position 7,113,957 of record JAPVLO010000167.1, read on the forward strand.
GATGGTGTCACTGCACTCCAGCCTGGGTGACAGAGTGAGACCCTGACTCAAAAGAAAATAATAATAAGTATAAAGTGTGCTAGTATTATTGTCTGAAAATTTAGCTCCATAGTTAAAGGGGAAATTATAGAAAAAAGGACTCATAATATAAATATTTACTTTATACATAATTTATAGAAGTAAAGCCAGGTCAGGGTTATATTTTTTTGTCAAATATGTTATTTGCATATTATCAAACTAAATTTTAGACCAGGCACGGTGGCTCACACCTATAATCCCAGCACTTTGGGAGGCCAAGGTGAGAGGATTGACTAAGCCCACGGGTTTGAGACCACACTGGGCAACTTGGCCAAGATCTCATGTCTACAATAAATCAAAAAATTAGCCAGGCATGATGGCACGTGCCTATAGTTCCAGCTACTTGGAAGGTTGAGGTGGAAGGATCGCCTGAGCCCAGCAGGTCAAGGCTGCGGTGGCCATGAGCATGCCACTGCACTCCAGCCTGGGTGACAGAGTGAGACTCCAATGAAAAGAAAAAAAAAGCCTTAGCTAGGCAAAGTGTTGCACATCTGTAGTCCCAGTCTCTCAGGAGGCTGAGGCAGGAGGATCACTTGAGCCCTTTAGTTCAGGGCCACAGTAAGCCATGATCATGACACTGCACTCCAGCCTAGGTGACAGAGTAAAGCCTCTGACTCAAAAAAGAAAAAACTTTAATGACCAATTAAATAGAGTAAAAATGTCCTTATAGTGACCGTGGTGAATAGAAAAGTACAAGCTCTGACTCAAAAGGGCAGCTACTTACCACTGTGCTCCAATTTCCAAGCAAAACCAAAAATGAATGTTTTGCTATGAAATGTCCCAATTTTTAAAATCTGTGTGGACCAAATAAAATATGCCTGTGAAGCTATCCACAGGGTACTAATTTGTAATTTATAACCTAAAGGATAAGTCCAAGGTTTGGTTATAATCTACCTTTCCAAATTCATCTACCTCAGTCCCTCCCATACAAGCTACACTCCAACAATCCATAGAACCGCCTACTTGTTCCCACCCAAAGACAACATACACCACTGTCTGCCAGTCATTGTTCATTTGGTTACCTCTGGTAGGAATGCCCCCCTCCCGCCACCACACCAACACATCCATGTCTATGTCCAATTTCTGTTTAGGCCTCAAAGGGTAACTTTAAAAATGTCCCTGATGAAACTTACTTCCTTTTCTATCACACAATCCTGTGTGTCTACCTCTTGTGATCCTTACCAGTTTTCTCATCATGCTACATTTTTTTATGTAAAAGACTACAAGCTTCTAAAAGCACAGTAAACACCTGTTACTGTTCTATATTCCTCACATTGCCAAACAGTGCCTAGAACTGAGTACACACTCACTAATGAGTGAAATTTATCCACCTATTTACATACTGAGGTATACGTGTACCTCAATTCAACATGTACCTCAATTTTTTTTTTTTGAGTTGGAGTCTCACTCTGTCACCCAGACTGGAGTGCAGTGGCCGCTCCCGGCCACCGCAGCCTCAACCTGCTAGGCTCCGGCAATCCTTCCGCTTCAGCCTCCCAAGTAGCTGGAACTACAGGCGTGCGGTACCACGCCCGGCTAATTTTTTTGATTTGTTGTAGAGATGAGGTCTCGTCAAGTTGCCCAGGCGGGTCTCGAACCCACGGGCTCAGGCAATCCACTCGCCTCAGCCTCCCAAAGTGCTGGGATTACAGGCTTAGCCACTGAGCCCGGACGTACCTCAATTTAATGGCCATTATACCAATAAAGTCCCTTCAATTTTGAAAATCAAAAGGCTTACAGGTGCAGAAAGAAATTTCTGTAATAAAACATTTGAATTAAAAATAACAAGAACTCATGGTTTGTTTTGTTTTGGTTTTTTTTGAGTTGTAGTCTCACTCTGTCGCCCAGGCTGGAGGGCAGAGGCACGCTCCCGGTCACCACAGCCTCGATCTGCTAGGCTCCAGTAATCCTTCCGCCTCAGCCTTCCAAGCAGCCAGAACTACAGGCAAGCGCTACCACGCCCGGCAAATTTTTTTTTTTTTTTTTTTTTTTTTGAGTTGGAGTCTCACTCTGTCGCCCAGACTGGAGTGCAGTTGGCCGCTCCCGGCCACCACAGCCTCGACCTGCTGGGCTCCGGTGATCCTCCTGCCTCACCCTTCCAAGTAGCCGGAATTACAGGCATGCGCTACCACGCCCGGCTGATTTTTTGATTTATTGTAGAGATGAGGTCTTGCTGCCCAGGCGGATCTTGAACCCGCGGGCTCAGGCAATCCACTCACCTCAGCCTCCCAAAGGCGCGGGATTACAGGCTGAGCCACCAAGCCTGGCTTAATTTTTTATTTATTGTAGAGATGAGGTCTCACCAAGTTGCCCAGGTGGGTCTTGAACCCGCGGGCTCAGGCAAACCCATAGTTCTTTTTAAACACAGTTTGTTTGTTTTTTTGAGTTGGAGTCTCACTCTGTCACCCAGACCTGCTGGGCTCTGGGGATTCTTCCGCCTCAGGCTTCCGAGTAGCTGGAACTACAGGCGCGTGCTACCATGCCCAGTTAATTTTTTATTTATTGTAGAGATGAGGTCTCACCAAGTTGCCCAGGCGGGACTCAAACCCGCGGGCTCAAGCAATCCACTCACCTCAGCCTCCCAAAGGCGTGGGATTACAGGCTGAGCCACCAAGCCCGGCTTTAAACATATTTTTTAACTTTGTCCACTGAAAGGATCTAGAAGCAAAGATAATCCAAGGTAAAGATTTTGGTTTCTAAATACTATTCCCCACTTAAAAGAACCATAGCCTCTTGGAGAAATGGCTGATTCCTGATCTGCAGGAAAAGCACAAAGTAAGCCAAAAAAGCCAAGCAAAAAGACTGATGTGGTCATGTCAAAAAGAAGCAGGAGGGTCAGGTGCGGTGGCTCACACCTGTAATCCCAGCACTTTGGGAGGCCGAGGCAGGACCACCTGAGCCCAGAAGTTCAAGATAAGTTTAGGTAATAAAGCGAGACCTCTAAAAACTTAAAAATTAAAAAAAATTAAAAATTAGCTGGGCATGGTGGCCCATGCCTGTAGTCCCAGCTACTCAGAAGGCTGAGGCGGAAGGATCGCCTAAGCTATGATGCTGCCACTGCACTCCAGCCCAGGCAATAGATAGAGACTCCAACTCAGAAAAAAAAGACCAGGAGCTACCTGGAAAAAACTCTCAGTAGCCAAATCTAGGACAATTTCAGCATCACTCAAGACCATAATTGATTGTTAACATGCAAGAATAAATAAAAGACCAGGAGAGCATAGTAGTAAAGAAAAGGAAGGAGGAGAAATGGGGGAACCCTCTGTGAATGCTAGCTAATACATGGAGAAAGAATGACACAATTTTAAAACTACAATCTTGCAACCTCTATTTTGGAAACCAATTTCAGGATCAGGATGCTAAAAGCATTGTGTGAAGGCTGTAATGGAACAGGATAATTACAAGGTGCCAAAAGAGTGTCCCATAGATTCCTCTTTAACAGCAGAGGATAAAAGTTTACCTTCATAATGGAGACATCTGGCTGTTGCCACCTCAGCCAAGGAATCAAACTTAGCATAATTCATTTTTGAGAAAACCTGTCATTAGGTGTCTCACGATGTGACTAACCGTGAAGTGCACTTCACCCATGATGAAGCATCCATGTCAAAATGTTTAACCTGGATGCATCTCAATTAACTTTCAGTTTACAGGAAGTATAGGAGCTAGAGAAACAAGTTAAATGACACCGTGAGGAAATACTTGGACAAATACAGAATGCTGCACATCCTATAAGACAACTACCTGACCTGGACTCTTCAAAAAAATTAATGCCAGGAAAGAAGGGAAAAGGGTAGAAGGACCGTTCTAAACTAAAAGAGACATAACCAAATAACAAAGAGTGTACTTTGTTTGGATCCTGATTTGTTGATTTGTTTGTTTTAAAGGAGAGAGGGTCAAAAAGAGAATAAAAAGGGTTAGGTGCAGTCACTCATACCTGTAATCCCAGCACTCTGGGAAGCTGAAGCAAGAGGACTGCTTGAGTTCAGAAGTTTGAGACCATCCTAGGCAACATAGTGAGACCTCGTCTCTACAAAAAAAATGTTTTAGTCAACCAGACGTTGTGGCACAAGCCTGTAGTCTCAACTACTCAAGAGGGTGAGGTAGGATAAGTGCCTGAGCCCAAGAGGTTGAGCATGTGGTGAGCCATGATCATGCCAATGCACTCCAGCCTGAGGACAGAGAGTGTGACCCTGAATCAAAAAATAAAATAAAGGAGGGAGGGTACTATAAAAAAAATTCTTGGGGCAATTAGAAAAATTTAAATTTAACTGAGTATTTGATATTTTATTATGGAATTACTTCAATTTTCTTACATATGAAAATCTAAGAATATATATAATATATAGGGAGATAGAGAAGCATGGTTGTGTGTGTGCCCGTGTGTGGTGGAGGAGGGGAAAGACACAGACAAGACAGATAGATACTAACTTTATCCTTAAGTAGCCTTGCTGAAAACTTCAGGGGTTGAATAGCATATCTGCAACTTTCAATTTTTTTTTTTTTTTGAGTTGGAGAGTTTTACTCTGTCATCCAGGCTGGAGTGCAGTGGCACACTCAACAGCCAACGCAGTCTCGACCTGCTGGGCTCTGGCGATCCTTCTGCCTCAGCCTTCCAGTTGCTGGAACTATAGGCATGTGCCACCACGCCTTACTAATTTTTTTATTTATTGTAGAGATGAAGTCTTGTCAAGTTGCCCAGTGTTGTATCAAACCCATGGGCTCAGACAATCCTCTCACCTCCACCACCCACAGTGCTGGGATCACAGGCATGAGCCACCATGCCTGGCTAACTTTCAAATTTTTAACAACAGATAAAGAGTATGTATTAGGAGAGTGGAGGGGGAAGTGAGAGAGGGAGGGAAGAAAGGACAGAAGATGGAAAGGAAAAGCAGGAAGAGAAGTGAGAGGAAGGAATTTTCCCAAATATGGCAAGATGTCAAATAAAAACTGTTGAATCTAGGTGGAAAGTATTTGTTGAACTGTTTTTGCACAACTCTTCAGCATGTATATTTTTCACAATTAAGAGAGGAAAAAAAGAAAAGAACAATTTAAAAAGCAATCAGTCTAACTCTAACACCATGAGAATGTCAGGAAAAAGGCACCCACACACGCAAAGCCCATAGAAACTGGTGCAACATGACTGGAGGGCACCATGGCAATGGTGCTGGGATACTTAAAAGCACCTATCCAGCACACCTACTCCTGGGATCCTGTTCTGAAAACATACCCCCTCATGTGTGAAGCAACATATGCATGGTCATTCTTTACAGCAGTATGTGTAACTGGAAATAACCTACATATTCACGAGGTTCAGATTAGTTACAATTATGGTCTATTTGTACAATAAATATGCATATTTTAACTTATCTTCTCAAAAAATATGAGAGCTCTTTGGGAATGGATATGAAAGACAACCAAATCATGCTTTACATTTTAAAAAATCAAGATGTAGCCAGGTGTGGTGGCTCATGCCTATAATCCCAGCACTTTGGAAGGCCCAGGCGGGAAGACTGCTTGAGCCCAGGAGTTGGAGACCAGCCTGGGCAAAACAGCTAGACCTTGTCTCTAAAAACATCAAAAAATTAACCAAGTGTAATGGCATGTGCCTATAGTCCCAGCTACTCAGGAAGCTGAGGCAGGGAATCACCTGGGCCAGGAGTTCGAGGCTGCAGTGAGCCGTGATCATGCCACTACACTCCAGCCTGAGCAACAGAATATGACCCTGACTCAAAAAACAAAACAAGGCACAAAAATAATGTGTGCCGCATACATGTATGTACAGGGAGTTTACACAAGAATGCAGCCGATAGCTGGAACTAGAGGGAGTGGGGGGGTCATTTTTTTTTTTTTTTTTGCTGTGTACTCCATTTGTACCTTATTAATTTTGTACTACAGACATATAAAATAATTTATTCAAAAAATTTTGTCAAATATTGACTGTAGCTGTAATGAACTCCTCATGTCTTCATGCTTCTGTTACCAAAACTGAATGACACTGGAGTTTCAGGTCACCTAGGAATTAGCAGCTAAAGTGAGTACATAAGGTGAAAATAACATCTAGTAAAAATATGCCTTAAAAATCCCTCAAGGACACACCACACAGGAGACCAACACAGCATCTCAATAATTCCAACAGCTCATTTTTACCCCAGCATTGGAACAGTTCACTGTTTCTTCAACTGACTAGCAGATAAAATAACTGGCTTGTATTTAGGCCTCATGTTGTGATGTTAAAAATGTGTGTCTTTAAAATACCAATCGCACTTGTCACAGCTAGATAAAAGGCATTCAGGAACGGAGACAGGCTGAGAGAAGAGCAGATCTTCATTTCCCATTTCACACTGCATCCAGAATCTTCGCTGTTTAGGTCCTTTCCTTTTGTTTTTGCCACCAGTTGCATAAAACTGAATTTGTGTAAATGTTTACTTAAGACGTGTTGTTAAAAACACATTTCAAAAGCAGTGCCTCTATTAATTACACAAACTATTACAATGGAAGAGAAAATCAAAACCCAAATGCAAAAGACTAATTTGATGACTGGGTGTAAGTAGCAGCTGGTCACAACAAAATTCCCAGGTCAAGATGACAAGAAGAAAGTGGTATTAGCACCTCCTGGTCAATATCACATATGATCCTAGGTCTGGCCTTATAGCTGTAGCCCATGTCTTTACGCTGGCATTCCCATACACCAATATATAGGCTTTTCGATCTGAGTTACCACATCACTGTACTAAGTCAGCTACAGGTAGGGCTAAAACCTCTCCCATGTTTTCTCTCTAACCCTGCCCTCCGTGATGAGCTGCAAGCCAATACTGCTACTGATACTTCTCTTAGACAATTCTGCCACAAGCAACTCAAATTCACTATAATTCCAACTGAACTCATTCTTTCCCCTCCTCCCGTCTGCTTTCCTTCTAGTATCCCCCATCTTGGAGAAGAAAACAAACATTCATCCAGGTGCCCACGGCAAAAAAAATCTAAAGTTCGTACTATATCCCTTGTCTCTCCTGCTACTATAACCAGTCCTGCAGATCCCTCCACCCATCCCCTTCAATTTCACCTCACCCCATCATCCCCGCTGTCAACGCTTTGGTCCACCTTCATCACTGCTCACTTTGACTAACTGGTCTCTCTAGCGCCAGTCTTTTCCATTCATCTTGCACACACGTGCCAAAATTAACTTCATAAAATACGAATTTGGTTCTGTTACTTTTTCTACTTCAAGAACACAAGTAGAAGAACAAGTCCCAAAGTAATGGTATAGTCAGCTATAAACGAGCTCCACTTAATAACATAATGTAATGTAAAGAGAATGTACTATCAGGTATATATATATATATATATTTTTTTTTTTTTTTGAGTCAGTCTCACTCTGCCACTCAGGCTGGAGTGCATACTCATGGCCACCGCAGCCTCAACCTGCTATGCTCAGGTGATTCTTCGGCCTCAGCCTTCCAAGTAGCTAGAACCACAGGCATCGCCACCACGCCTGGCTAATTTTTTGATTTACGGCAGAGACAAGATCTTGTCATGTTGCTCAGGCTGGTCTCAAACTCCTGAGCTCAGACTATCCTCTCACCTCCGCCTCCCAAAGTGCTAGGATTACAGGCGTGAGCCACCATACCCAGCACCATCAGGTATACATTCTTATGAATATGTTCCTATTCTACAACACACTGGATGACCAAATTAAGTAAGTTAATATGTGTGTTTTGGTAGAAAGAGGTCATAGGGAAGAAAGGAAAAGTCAACTGTCTTCTTAGAGTTGAAAATGAACACAAGATAATTTACAGCAGTGATGAAGAAAACTTAAGGAAAACAAAAGGCTTTCCAGACCTTTGTCAACAGCTCATTCTAGCTGAATGTACCAATGTGTCTAAAACGAATGTCTTAATCAGAAAAGGATTTGGGAAGCAAAAGCAAGCCGAGCAGATAAAGGAGTGGTTTTGCCACAGAGAAACCATCACCACTGAATGAGGTGGACTCTCAGGTCCAGTGCTTGGATATCTCATTTCCCTGGTGAGTCCACAGTCTGAACTGGGAGTGAAGTCTATCTACATGAAGAAAACATCCCAGTCATTTGGCTTAAGCCTTCGAGTCCTTCTGATTCTTGTGTCTTGTTTGAAAAAAATAAACTAGCATATTAATTAGGATGTAGTTAGTAAATGTGCCTATCAGAAAAGAATACGCTAATCACGTTGATACACATATATCATTGTAAACTAATAAATTAAAACTCTGGTTTTACATATCAGTCTTGTAAGCCTGGTTAATGTTAGTCCAACCCTGGGATAAGGAGATGCTTTGGGTATGCTGAGTAGGTAACATTTCTGTGGGTGTTAAACCAAGGACCAGACCTAGGATGATGGCAAATTCTAAAACTGCACATGTAGCTATTTAAAAATAAATTTAAGTAAAATGAAGCGATATTAAAAATTCAGTTATTTAGTTGCAGAGCTATATTTCAAAATATCCACATGTGGCTAGCGGCCACCATATTGAACAGTGCAAACACAGAACAATTCAACCACTACAAAAAGTTCTATCAAACAGTACTGTTCTGAAAGATAACCTCAAACCAAGCTATTGCAAGTTGCCTGGGGAAACAGACTGAAGAATAGCTCTGATGGCTAATGCAGAACTTGAGAGCTAGATAGTTTTCTAAAGAAGATGAGAAATATAAAATCAACAACTGTTTCCTTTCCTTTTGCAATGATTCCTTGAAATCAGAATATACATTTTTAGTCTTCAGGATTTCTGCCCCTCTATTATTGAATGATACTCTAAACTAGAGGTAGACAGCACAGAGGTTAGAAGCACATTCTCTGAAGCCAGACTGCCTGGTTTCATATCTTACAAGTGTGTGACCTTGAGCATGTTCTCTAACTACACTCCCCTTCAGTTTTCTCACCAGCAAAGTGAAAATAATGGTACCTATCTCAACAGGTTACTATAAGTTGAGTATCCCTAATCTAGAAATATGCAATCCGAAATCTTCTCAAATGCAAAACTTTTTGAGTGTGGACATGAAACCCAAAGGAAATACTCACTGAAGCATTTCAGATATCAGATTTTCAGATTTGGGATGCTGAACTGGTATAATGCAAATATTCCAAAATCAAAAAAAAAAACCTAAAATTCAAAATACTTCTTCTGGTCCCAAGCATTTCGGGTAAGGGATACTCAGCCTGCATAAGGCTAAAATGAGTTTATATATATAAAGCACCTAGAATCATGCTCATTAAAGAGTAAGTGCCATCATTTCTTTTTTTTTTTCTTTGAGTTGAAGTCTCACTCCATCACCCAGACCGGAGTGCAGTGGCACGCTCCCGGCCACCGCAGCCTCGACCTGCTGGGCTCTGGCGATCCTTCCGCCTCAGCCTTCCAAGTAGCTGGAACTACAGGTGCGCACTACCATGCCCGGCTAATTTTTTTTTATTTATTGTAGAGATGAGGGCTCACCAAGTTGCCCGGGCGGGTCTTGAACCCACAGGTTCAGGCAATCCACTCACCTCAGGCTCCGAAAGCACTGGAATTAGAGGCTGAGCCACCAAGCCTGTCCAAGTGCCATTATTTCTACCAGTACTACCACCACCACCATCCTGTCAGCCCTTCAAATGACAAGTGTGAAAAATGCTCACAGAGGAGAAACATGAGCAAATGGAAAAGAATTAAACTAAAACAAGGATCAAAAAGTCAGAGGGTCAGTCTATGATAAAGAAATTTTTTAAAGATGAAAGAATGGGTAATCTGAAGAGAATATTAAATACCAAAAAAAGTCATGTTTTCAAGAGAGTGGTCAGACAATGTCTTACTTGTAAGGCTGACAAAACCCAAGTCAAAAGCAGTCCATACAGTGAGCTACTGAGCTATTTTAAAAACCAACAAATTCTAAAGAGGAATTGAGAGGACACAGGTTTGAGTTCACTGGACCAAATGATATTTCCCTGTATAAAACCTATTTTGACATTTAAATGCACTGCCTCTCCTATACTCCCTAAACTACCTTTATATTCACTTAAGGAAATGAAGAGTTTCTAATTTATCAGTAAGCAAGTAGAGCACTATATTAAACGATTTAAATGACTAAAATACCATGCCAAACAATGAGCCAGCATGTGTGCTTCGAGTGGAAACCTGCTGTAGAAAAATCACACCTTCCTCTCCAGAAAGGCAATTCGAAAACCTGGAAGCTGAAATACAACCTTCAGCAAATGTCGTAAAACAGAGCATGAGCCTTGGGAGCACACAGCACAGCTCTGCCAGTTACTAGCTGATGGCCTGAGCAGCTCGCACTCCATGCCTAGGAGGAGCTCCCGCTTCTCGACTGTGAAGCACAGGTGCAATACCGTGCCAATGAAACCAGAAATGTGTGCGAAGGCATATGAAGAGGCGGGGTACTTAGCAGATGCTCTCAACAAGTGGCTACCACTGCTTAGAAAGCCTTCCCAAGAAGGCCCTCCAGGAGTCCTAAGAATAAAAGACTATCACCTGACATGAAACTACAGAAAATATTTTGACCAGGTATTAACAATAAGTCATGTGAGATAATGCCTCAAAACTACCATATGGTTTCCTTTTTTTTTTTTTTTTTGAGTTGGAGTCTCACTCTGTCACTCAGACTAGAGTGCAGTGGCCACTCCCAGTCACCACAGCCTCGACCCACTGGGCTCCGGCGATCCTTCCGCCTCAACCTTCCAAGAAGCTGGAAGTACAGGCGCACACTACCACCCGGCTAGTTTTTTGATTTATTGTAGAGATGAGGTCTCGCCAAGTTGCCCAGGAGGGTCTCGAACCCGTGGGCTCAGGCAATCCACTCACCTCAGCCTCCCAAAGCACAGGATTACAGGCTGAGCCACCGAGCCCGGCTTGTTTTTTTTACAAACTATTCTCCAAACAAAATGTCCCTGTTTACTGAGTTCCCTGTTAGATTATGACTAAAAACTACATGGGCCTATGATAAACATAACTGTACTTCTTCCTCAGAAACAAAGTTTCTACTAGCAATCCAGCCACATGTACCTTCAGGATCCTCACCCAAACATGACACTAAGCACAAATGTCTAATATTTCTTCCTTTTCCTATTAATGGACAAACAAATGAAGAAAAATATTTTTCAAAAATTTTTCAGTGAGTTGAGTTCCACAAAACAAAACAATACAGGGTAATTGCTTACCTGGGAAATATTTTGTACTTCAGATCCACCAATCCAGAATGAATGGGGGTATTCCCTTTCAGACTAGTCTGAGAACAGACAGCAGTCAAGCAGCTTCCAAGATTCTTTCCGTTTACTGTATCCAGTTTTCTTCAACAAAATCCCAAACATGCACTTCGGTAACTGTTGAAAGACAGAAAGCAATCCATACACCCACCATGGCACCAGCGGCAAAGGACAGCCACTAGAAGCGGAAGGGGGGCAACGGAGTGGCGGATCTGAGGCACAGAAGAAAGTAACAACCCCTGATCAGCTATTTGGAATAAAAGGTCTATGGCAGGATCCCTCACCTCTGTGTTGAGAGAAGGATGCAGAGTTCTACACGGCAAATCACGAAACATCCCTGATATCAATAGTTAGTTACTCATGCTAATGGCATGCAGATTCCAAATAAGAGCAGTTACAAACTTAATCTGTCTTCCACATAAATTGTCCCAAACCGCTCAGCTATAAACCTTATCCACTAAGACAGCTCCTCCGCCATTACAAAAATAGTCTGTCAGCCAAAAATAATGATATGGGAGGGTTCAAATATCTCCCAATAAAGATATTTATTTAAGCACCTAATGAAGAAATCTTTTGGTTTGCTACATAGAAGACATCATATCTACACATTACCCAAAACCTTAGCCCGTAGCTGAAATATAGGACATTTTAAAATAAATAATTTAAGAGTGAATTTCTGATTCAATAAACGCCAATCCCCCACAATGGCCAGTCACTGGGGAAATAGGAGAAAAATCATAAAGAACACTAATAAACAATATACTAGATGGCACCTTTAAATATTAAGCCCAATCTATATTACATCAACATTCTTTTTCTACCATAATAAATTAAACTGCAAATTCTAAACAAACTAAAAGGAAGAGCGAAAAAGGCATTCAACAGGAGGACAAAGATAAAAAAAGACTTTGAACTTACTGGCACATTTATCTGCTACTTTCTCAATTGCTACACTACTGCCAAAATACTCCTGCAGTAACTACAATACCCACCTTTATGAAGAATTACTAGTAGGCCAAGCCCTTTCCATTAATTACCCATATTTAAGTCTCAAAAATAATGAGCAGAAAGAAGTGACTTGTCCCAAGTCCCACATCTACTAGGTGGCAGAGCCCATGCCCTTTTCACAGAGCGCTGCTGCCTCCCAAGGCCAAGGGTCAGAAAGTCCACGACTTCTGGGCTAGGAAAAGAAACCACGCTTTATTATCAAAGGTCCTAATTTAATTCAAATCGGAATGGAGAACTACAAAAATACAGAAAAGTATGTATTTCTGTCTAGTTGAACCAGTGGAGCCTTCCTGAAAGGGCTAACTCCCTATATCTTGCCACTTTAAAAAGCATTTCATTAACAAAGAGCTATGCAATCCTAAGACTCACAATAGTAACGTCAAAACAAAACACACTATAATCGTGTTCAAGCAGTCTTTTGTTTAACAGCAAAGATTGTGTCTGTGACCAAAAAAATCACAAATCCACTGGAACCCAAGTAACTCTTACATTCCAAGAGTTGTTAACAGTCCACAGGCAGTGACTTAAAGCTGTTCTCATTTTTCACACTGTAGGCAAAGCAATCAAAGTGACTGAAATAACAGTCTATGATTAGCCTCACCATAACAATCAGATGGAAATAATACAACCTATAAGAGATCGTGTAAGTAAAACTTCAAGCAAATAATAAATGTATGAAATTTTCCCATTAAGTGATATCACTCTCAAGTCTAAGCATAAACTGGAAACCCAGTTTTGATAAAGGTAGCTAACTGCTAAAGCAATACACTTTTCAAAGTATAACTTGCTGTTATATCCAAAATACAGAACAAGTTAGAGCAAAATATAATCACAACAATTTGACTAGCAGACTTATTTCTGGACCTCTTGAATTCTCAGGACTTTTTCTCTTTACTAATGAGTCATTTTTCATCCTTTCAAAATAAATGTTTCTTGAATGCCTAATTGCTAGCAGGCCTTATGCTAGAGATACAAAGATTAACAGATGCCAAACTAGAGTATCAGATCTTTTTTCCTGTCCTCTGTCCTCTTTCTCTCTCAATCTTTCAAGTAGTCTTTTCAGAAAACCAAAGTATATTTTATTATTAGTTCATTTTTTTGTTTTTTGGGTTTTTTTTTAGATCTGTTGCCCAGGCTGGAGCATAATGATATAATCACAGCTCACTGTAGCCTCAACCTCTGGAGCTCAGGCAATCCTTTCACCTCAGCCTCCCAAGTAGCTGGGACTACAGGTGTGCACCACCATGTCCAGCTAATTTTTCCATTTTTTGTAGAGACAAGGTCTCACTATGTTACCTAGGCTGGTCTTGAACTCCTGGGATCAAGCAATCCTCCCACCTCAGCCTCCCACCTCAGCCTCCCAAAGTGCTGGGATTATAGGCGTGACCACCACTATTATTAGTTCTTAAAACTGGTTAAGTGTTCTCAAGTTAACTCTTTTAAAAAATTAAAAACTACTGCCGGGCTTGGTGGCTCAGCCTGTAATCCCAGTGCTTTGGGAGGCCAAGGTGAGTGGATTACCCGACCCCACAGGTTCAAGACCCACCCGGGCAACTTGGCGAGACCTCATCTCTACAATAAATCAAAAAATTAGCCGGGCGTAGTGGCGCGCACCTGTAATTCCAGCTACTCGGAAGGCTGAGGCGAAGGATCGCCGGAGCCCAGCAGGTCGAGGCTGCGGTGGCCAGGAGTGGCCACTGCACTCCAGTCTGGCAACAGAGTGAGACTCCAACTCAAAAAAAAAAAAAAATTAAAAATGACTCTAGTTCCTTTTTCTCAGTAATAGAACCCTCACTTAATCTTTCTTTTTCTTCTGTGGGTCAGAGGCTCTTTACTAGAGAATGGCTTCCTACATTCATTATTTCATGTTAATGTCCCAGGGTTCAACTTCACATTCTGTGAGATCTGTTCATTGTGGACTAACCCTAAAAGAGTTGCCTAAAAATGCTTCCTGCTGACATCACAGAACTCTACGATCTTTTAGTTTCGTTAAAACAGTAAGATCCAGGTTAGAGACACCCTACTGGATTGTCAGGTCTTCCTGGTCTGTCCTTCATTTGCGTACAAAGACAAACTTCCTGTTAAGCAATTGTGATCAGTGGAAACTTAGCAGAGCTTGACAAGCACACTCTTGACCAACAGGTTTCAGGTTTTTCCCCCCATTGTCAACTAATTCAATGAACAATATAACTCAGAAGGAAATCTTGTGTGGATATTCACTGCTTATTCTATTAAGGTCAAAATCATCAGCTTTGCTGGTGATAAGAGTAAGAATTCAAAAATCACAATCTGCCAGTCTAAACTAAACCAAACATAAACTAAACCCCAACACTCAAAGTTAATATAAGCTAATCACCAGCCTCTTTCACCAGAGATCCAAAACAGCTGGGTGGGTTATCTCTTGAGTAGGAGCACAGGTCTAATTATGCCAAATTGGTAGTTCTCAGTCATTATAATAGTACCTCCCAGATTTTCCGAGACAGTACTGATGTCTCCATGATTTCACTGTTTCCCCCCAAAGATGACTAACTAAATGTATGGCTAAAAGCAACTAATGTTGGTTAGACCTCTGTAAACCTTCACAAATAAATGCATGCACAACTCGGGGGAAAAAGTTAAACCTTTCTGCACCATCTGTCTTGACTTTGCAAAGTATGGGTCCCTGTTCTTTACAGAAACGTGGTCCAGCCAGCATTTGAAGAAGAGCAGGCCTCTCCGCAAAGGCTTCCACTCACATTTCTCATGTAATTCTTCCAGCAACAATACTCAAGTTTTCTTATATTTACAGATAGTAAAATTATACCACAGAAAGGCTGCCTTTTTTTTTTTTTTTTTTTTTTTGAGTTGGAGTTTCACTCCATCGCCCAGAGTGGAGTGCAGTGACCACTCCCGGCCACCGCAGCCTCGACCCACTGGGCTCTGGCGATCCTTCCGCCTCAGCCTTCCGAGTAGCCGGAATGACAGGCACGTGCTACCATGCCCAGCTGATTTTTTATTTATTGTAGAGATGAGGTCTCGCTGCCCAGGCAGGTCTCGAACCCGCGGGCTCAGGCAATCCACTCACCTCAGCCTCCCAAAGGCGCAGGATTACAGGCTGAGCCATCAAGCCCGGCAAGGCTGCCTTTCTTAAGGTCACACAGCTAGCTAGCAAGTGACAGAACTGGGTACCAATGCAGGCGTTCCATTCTAAAACCCATGCCCTTTCTGCTAAATCACGCTTTTCTCAGATCACAGAACCCTTAGAGCTTATCAACTGTTTGGCAAATCCACACCAGCAGATATAAAAGGAATTTGGTTTCCTCGATTCTTTGCTAACAACTGCTCTCTGGGACATACGTAAATCCATCTGCTTGTGTGGACAAGTCTGTAAGTAATAGTTAAAACATCTATGGATATGCTGTGTGCCACCCGCCACCCACATCTGCCCTCTCACCAGTCTTTCTCCTCTACTCATCTCTACCTTTGTCTTGAGGTTATTGAAAGGAAATCGTAAAAGGTTTCACAGCACAAAAAAAGAAAACTTAACATTAATCTATTGAACACCCACATGTTGGGTACTGTAAAGGAACAAAAGGGCCTGGAAGGGGAGTTCAGACACGACCACAAGTCTTCACAATGCATAGGAAGGTATGATAAGTCCCATAAAAGTGAGGAACTGAATATTCTGAGAATTAGTAATGTAGGTGGAGATTTCCAGAAAAGAGGATGGTTAAGGTACAAGCAGATAGCAATAATGTATAAAAATGATGACCAAAAAAATGTAACTCAACATTTACTGAACACCTACTACAAAGAAGGCATTGTGTGTATAAAGGAGCTGTGCATCAGAGGAAGATAAATAATTTTCCATCTCTTCCCATTTAATAGGGGACACAAACTAGTAACCACAATACAAGCTTAGAGAATGTTAAGTGTTACAAGATAAAAACAAAGTGCCAGAATTCGTTCATTTCATTTAACAATGATTCTGTCTTGAAGGTGGATAAGACTTTTTGAGCATAGGCAGAAGATTTGGGAGATGTGTGACCTAAGCCAATGTGGCCAGAAAACAAACGATTAGATCCTTTCAGTAAATATGAGTAGCCATCAGTAAATGGGCTGGGGTCAATTCCTATCAGAGCTGACAAAGGAAAGAGTGTGAGCAGAACCTGGAGGACCACAGTCACCCATGCTCTGTTTAGGATACAGAGTGAGGAAGAGAAGGAAAAGTCACAAGGGAGAATGGAGTCTGAAGGGAGACTGGAACTAGAATTGCCAGGACTTGAAATCTTTCTTTCCCATGAAGTGCAATTATCACAAGGCCGAACCCAGGACCCCAGAGATCTTACAGAGCAGAAAACTTTGTTTCTAGAATTCACAGGCTCAAACATTTTCAGAGGGCTCTCTATGTGTTGTTCTGTGGATCTACGTAAAGGCCTGGTAATTCTTCTGGGCTAGCTCCCTCAGTTTGCAGGACATAGAATACAGCAGTCAGGAGCTGAGAGTGCCAGATCTGCATGCTGGGACATGTTTATCCTTGTCGAATCTGAAAAGACATCCAATCTTCTAAACATAAAGGGCAAAAATTGATATATTTAAGCTACAACCTCTTTAGGCAGGTTAGATAACACAGGCAGACAGATTTATTCATTTGCACTCTACTGAACTGTGTCGATTTAGTCTGTTTGGTAAGTGAGCCCACCCCTAGAGGTACATGGGGATAAAAGATGGTGACACAGTAAGATCCAATTTCTTCTTTCTCTTTTTTTTTTTTTTTTTGAGATCCAATTTCTTGATACAGTCACTAAACAATCCCATTTTACCCCACTTCAAAAGTTAATGATAGGAAGGAAAAATAATTACCCAAAAAGAAAAAAGAACATTTCCAATAACTTCACTTATCAGTTTCTTTTAATAGCTCAGCAAACAGCATTTATATCATATCTTCTTTTTTTTGTCGCCATTGTTGCTATTGAGGCAGGATCTCTGTCACCCAAGGTGGAGTGCAGTGGCAGGATCATATAGCTAATTGTAGCCTTGACCTCTAGGCTCAAACTATCTTCCTGCCTCAGCCTCCCAAGTAGCTGGGACCTACACCCGTCTAATTTTGTTGTTGTTGTTGTTGTTGTTGTTGTTGACATGGGGTCTCACTATATTGCCCAGGATGGTTTCAAACTCCTGGCTTTAAATGATCTTCCCACCCTAGCATCCCAAAGCACTGAGATTACAAATGTACGCCACCATGCCTGTGCCACACTTTCTTAATAAGGATCAATGTATTTTAACCTATCACTCAACAAGTAACAATGACCACTTACAAGATAAAACAGAAGGGAAATGACTCACTTATGGTCACTCAGCAAAGGGAAGAATCATTTAACAACTAACTAATAGAGCATAAACTGTCCGGTAATCGTGTAAAGGGAAGAAGAGGAGCAGGATTATCCTCCTATGGAGGAGCAGGATTATCTTTCTTAAACTTTTAACATCAATTCTGCTATCTTCTAATAAAGTAATCTAACCTGGTATTTGGAAGGTAATGTTTCTCTTCCAAATAGCAGCTCTTGTGAGTGCTTTTTCATGATGAGTGCTTGAATATCAACTCATATTCCTAACTCAGGGGTTAATAAATACCATGTGATACACAATATACTGCTCTCATCCCACTGAACTAAACATAAGCCTGGTGAACTTTATGCATTTCTAAAATGAATTACTAACTTTTCTGTCTCATTCATAATAAGGCCAATTTTACCAAGTCAGAAGTCTGAAAAACAGGCCCACCAACTAGGTAGAGCATTGGGTCAATAGAAGGCCATGAAAGTCAACTGGTGGTTAAATTATTAACCATGATTAACTGTAAATTCAGTTGTCTCAATTAAGAGCCTACAGACTTTAATAATATTAAAGTCTGGATCCCATGCATCGGGTCAGTGGACCAAGGGCTCAGGCAGGGGTAAAGTGGGGGGGAATGATTATACTGTGGAGATGTAATTATTCTGCCATCACCAGTTTTATTTCTAGTAAGTTTATCAAAAATGCAAGAAAAAAAATCAAAATCAAGGAAACAAAGAGGGATGAAGCTTTTAAAATGGATACAACCAAAAAGTCAGTTTCCTCTTTTTAATACAGCATATTCTGGCATAGCAAATGGAAGTTATCTTGTTAACCATGAAATACCAAACAGGTACAAGCCACACAATCACAAATATTTGAGTACTGAAGTTGATTCATAAAAATCAAAAATTATTTCATGCTTTAGGCTTTCAAAATATCATTTTAACCCCTTCCCCTTCTTTCAATCATGTTATTTTGAAACCAAATGTAAAAAATATGGTTATCCTAGTTCTAGAAACTATAACTCAAATGCAGTGAATACAGAAAGTCACATGCAATTAGATTTTAAGGCATTATCATTCCTACATTTGATCCTGGATTTACCCAGTCAGTTGTTAAGTCCCTGTGCTATCTACTATATTGAAATAAATACGCATACTGAATGTTTTTGAAAAGGGCTGTCTAAGAGTCTTAACTCATATCCCTTTCAAAGAATATAAAAATCCTCAAAGAAAAAGTCATTTAAAAATTAATCATAACATATCTAAACTTTTTGTTAAATTTTCTAAGAATCTCAGTTTATAATGTCCTTAAAAGGCTGAAATCTCTTTTCAGATCAGAGGCAAGTATTATCGTGTAAAATCAAAACTTTTTAAGTAAGCATAGGAACCTAGTAAATCTAGGCCAAAGATTTTTTTTTTTAACCATACACTCAAAGATACTGACTTGGGTTACAATGTATTTCTTCTAATTCTTTTGAAAATAAAGACATTTTAGTTAGTTTTTCTTTTTAGGAGTAAAAATGTAAGGAGTTGGAAAAGCTGATTTCAAAGAGCCACCTACCAAGTTATTTTTCGATATGAAGTACTCCTGCTCTAAACACATAATACATCCTTAAGAATCTGTAATATATGTAATTCCAATTAAGATATTTACCAGAATATCCCACTATAGAAGTAGGAGTATATCAAACACTTGACTACAAGATTGATAAATTATGCTAAAAAGGAAAAATTACTCAGTATGTGACATTATCCCTTTGAAAACAACCACACGTGCACACACAAATCAAAAACCACCCGTTTTTTTTTTTTTCTCCTTGTTTTCAAGAATGCTGGAGAAGTCCAGTTCTGAGGATTGTGCAGAGGACAGCAAACACTAAGCTGCCTCCGTATTTATGCTACTGTACTTCCATTTTTAAAACAAGCATCTCATCTCCCCAGATACCATCATCCACAGAAACCATGCAGCTATCCAACAGACTTTCAGTGTCACCATTTATTATTTATAGCATTAAATGGGGGAAGTGGCTCTGATGTCACCAACCCTACCCAGTGGAATCACTGACTCAATAAACATTTTCACATTGAGGAAAACCTGGCTAGGAGAACGTTTTGCTGAGTTAAGTAGATTCTTCCTCCTTTCCTCTCAACCCAGGGGTAGAAGGTGTTACTGTGTCAGGAGAGAGACAAAGAAACTGTCAAGGTTTCCACAGGAAGAAACCCTGGGCATGTCCATTTACTGAAGCAAAGACTTCCTCCTCCCCACTCTCCAAAGCCCAGTTTGAATTCCCTAATGTTCACTCGGGCAGGTAATACCTGCCATATTTTATGTCTTCCACCAATCAATCCCCCAGTTAGCAAATGCTTCACTTCTTCTAGCCACTCATGGTCCCGATTCTAAAAACCTCTCTGGGTCCAAAACCTAAAGCGGAAGGGGATGGGGGTGTCCGTGGACCGAGGAGCCTGGCCTAACATTATGTGGTCGCTCGCTTCCCCGGGGGTCAAGGATTCCCCTCCTTTTTGTTTTTTCAACCTGAGAAGAAAGACCTGGCGGCAGTGATGAGGATGACCGCCTTCCCTCCACCCCTAGTTTCCCCAAGCAGCTCTGGAAAACGTGAAGTTACGGTTTCTCTTTCCTGGGGGACGGAACCCGGAGTACCCGAGCCTGGCTATGCAAACATCCCTCTCCGCCGGGTAGGAAACCCTTTGTCCGAGCAGCCGGACCACAGGGGCCCGGGAAAGAGGCCCCCTCTCCGTCACAGCCTCCAACCCAAGAGCCCCTGCCCCCCGCCCCGCAGGGCCTACCCCGGCATCCGCACAGCCCTAGGTAGGTGAGTGGGTGCTGAGACCCCTTCTAGGACGCGGAGACCGAAGCCCTGCCGGATCTCCCCCGGACCTCTTCCCACCACCCCACTCGGCCCGAGTGGGGCTTGCAAGCGCGGTGCGGGCCTGGGTCGAAGAAATACGGGGGAGGAGGGAGGGAGGAATCCCCTGCTAAAAGAGGGAGAGTGAGATGCTAGAGCGAGCGTGCCCTAAGTCTCAGCATACACGAGCGAGGGTCGTCCGAGCTGGGCCAGGACACGGGACAGGGGGAGGGAGGAGCTCCGAGGGGCATGGAAGGGGCCGGGCCAGGTCCGGCCTGAAGTCTCGAGGGATCGGGAGGAACCGCGCCGGGCCCGAGGCCAGGGCGGGCCGGGGGCCCAGGTCTGGGCCGCGGCGGCGGGGAAGGGCCGGAGCCGGCCTCGCGCCGGACACGGAGCTGGGCAGGCCCGCCCGGGGCCACACGGACGGAAGAGCAGACGGGCCAGCGGGCCGCACTCACCATGAGCTCGATGGTCTTGTCCTCAATCACCGAGTCGGGCTCCATGGCGGCCCCGGCGGCCCCGCCTCGCTCTCCCCGCGCAGCAGCGAACGGCCCGGGCGGAGGAGGCGACAGCGGAGGCGGCAGAGGCGGAGGCGGCTATCGCACCCACTCTAGCTGCCAGCCCGCCCGGGCCGCCGGCAGCTCCGCCCTCCCCCTCGGCGAACGCAGTACGCAGAGCGGGGACTACAACTCCCAGCAGGCGCCGCGGGCCCCGCAGAGCGCTGTGGGGTCCAGAAACCGACGCCAGGCCGGTCTGTCCCGGCAGCCCGCCGCTGAACTTCGCACTGAGAGTAGCACTGGACTGTAAGTGCCGGACGTGCAGACATGGAGGCGAAAAGGCTCACTCCGAGGAGGTACTCGGGAGCGCCAGAACTACATGTCCCAGGATGCCTTGCGCTCTGGCTCTCCTTCCGGCTAGTTTCTCCCGACTTCCTGGCAGCCCAAGGCTGTCTACACCGGGACGGAAACTCCGAGGCAACTCCTCACTTGTCAGAGAGCCTGCGTGTGCGACCGGTTTCCGCACATGCGCGGTCGATGTCCGCAGTGCCCGCTTGACGCGTAGGTAGGTGCGCGGCCGGTCGTGAGTGCCTGGTGTCAGGGACAGGTGGTGGAGACAGGTGGGTTCTAGGTGCGGAAAAAGGTGCTCAGGTGTGGGAGGGAGGCCGGCAGCGGGAGCAGTGCGACCAGGGGAGGGGACGGGCACCTCCGGAGTGAGGACTTGGAGATTCCGTTGGGAAAGGGGGGGGTTACGGAGATGGGCTGTGATACTGTCTGTAGTCACGCGATCTGGGAGGAGACGAGAGATTAAAGGGAACCTGTGTATGTCCAGCCCTTCGTATTCATTCAGAAGATCTTTATTTTTTAAGCATTTAGCCTTTGTCGAGTACCTACCTAGGCACTGGGAATCAGCTCTGAACGTGACAGAAAAGGCCTCTGTTCTCCTGGAGCTTAATTTTAGTGGGAGGACGACAGACATTACCCAGAAGAGTGGTCGGTGCCAAGAAAGGACTGAGAAAGGAGACTCCTAGTGAACTCTGCTTTCAACTCTGTGTGAACATTCAGATCAGCCGGTGCCCTCTAAGCAAAACCCACCAGGAACGCACTGATGGTTGAAGAAGCTGTGTTTATTACTAGTTGCAGTGAGGGAGATGGCACAGTATGGTTGGGTACCAATAAATCTTACCTGGAGGAAGGGGATGCAAGATTGAGGCTGACACTGTTGTACAAGTAAAGAGCTGTACAGGTAAAGAAGTGGCAACTCTCATATTAGCTAGATGGAAGTGTTTAGTCATTTGGGGGGCTTGGACAATGTTCGTGATTTAGCTGTATTTGGACATGAATATAGAGTGATCTTGTTTTTGTCTAGATCTACCACAATCACAGAATGATGTTGATGTTTTGAGAAATTGTTTCTGTTCTGCAGAAGAACACAAGGCCTAGCTAAAAGGACCAGGATATGGTCTAGTAACATCATGGCCTGGTTGCGTGTACTAGGCCAATTTAAAATTGTCAGAAGCTGCTTTTCTGTTTCTCAAGTGTTTTTGCATTCTCTGCACCTGTAAAATGAAGGGACTGAATGATCTGGAAATCTCTCCATTCCTAGGAACCAAGATATTGCAATCATTTGTATGCATTCAAGATACAGTATAAGTTTCCTACATATAGAGTTTGAGGTTTCATAGCCCTTGTGCTTTTCACAAAGGGAATTGAAAGAGAAGCAATTGGAAAGTTATTGCATCTAATATGCTATCTGAATTTCACCAGACCCCTACCGTCATTAGTACAAGAGGGTTAGAATAAATGACCTTTGGCCTCGTATGGTGGGTCACACATGAATCCCAGCACCTTGGGAGGTCAAAGCAAGAGGATCGCTTGGGTCCAGGAGTTTGAGACCAGCCTGGGCAACATAGCAAAACCCAGTCTCAATTAAAATAAAATAAAATAAAAATAAGAGAATAATGATCTCTGTTTCTGTTACCTATTACAACATAACAAACCACCCTAAGACTTAGTAGTTTAGAATAAGAGTAGTTTATTTTTTTTTTAAAGTTGTGTGGGTTGACTCAGCTGGGCCCACATGATGTAAGCTGAGGTTACTCATAGGGCTGCAATCACCTGGAAACTCATTCAAAATGACTTCTCATCCTCTAGGGCTCCATGTGGCTTATCATTTGAGCTTCTGCATGGTGGTTTCAAAAAGGACAAGCCCTAATGAACAAATGCTTATCAGACCCCTGGTTGCACCACACTTAGTAATTCCTCACTGGCCAAAACAGGTCATATGGCCGAGCCCATAGTCAGTGTGGGAAGGGCCTTACAAGGGTATGAATACAGAGAGGAATGGGGTAGGTGTCACAAGCTGAATGTGACCCCCCCGTACGTATGTTTATCTTATACTATCTTTTTTATTGTTTTAAAATCTGACAGTTTCACATTTAAAAATCTGGATTTCACCGGGCTCGGTGGCTCAGCCTGTAATCCTGCACTTTGGGAGGCTGAGGTGAGTGGATTGCCTGAGCCCGCGGGTTCGAGACCCGCCTGGGCAACTTGGAGAGACCTCATCTCTACAATAAATCAAAAAATCAGCCGGGCGTGGTAGCGCGCACCTGTAGTTCCACCTACTTGGAAGGCTGAGGCGGAAGGATCGCCGGAGTCCAGCAGGTGGAGGCTGCGGTGGCCGGGAGCGTGCCACTGCACTCCAGTCTGGGCGACAGAGTGAGACTCCAACTCAAAAATAAATAAATAAAATCTGGACTTCCAGCGTTTCTTGAATAATTAGAATATCTGACTGTTGGTATACATGGCAATAACTTGCAGGGATTAAGTAGCACCTGCTATCTTTATGTGAAGCATGTACTCTGCAGATTTCCAGTCACCATCATGCCCTTTTGTCTGCTATCTGCATGCTTCACTCATTTAAGTTGCCTGCCTAGCCTGTGTAGTATTTGAGTTTCCATCCTCTGACATTGGTACTGTAGTGGAGATAACTCAAGGTGTCTGTCCTTTGATCAAAACCATATCCCAACTCAAAAGGAAAAAGTACTATTTTGGGTCAAATTCCAGGAGTTCACTGGGGTTAAAGAGTCAAATATATACACATCTTATGCACGCTGTGGGACTGACAGACTGAGCTGAGGCGTATCCGCTTATTCTCACCGCTTCTCAAACAAGAACTCAGTTGCCTGGGGATTCTCCTTGCTTCAGGCTTGATGCCCGTGGTGATTAGACTTGGCCATAGACAAAGGCAGAAGACCTCAAGGCATACTTCCCCAGTGTTTCAGGCAGCTCTTCCCTGAGGTTTGCAAGGAGGAATAATAACAAGGTGGAACAGGTCCCTTAACCAAAACCCTAAAGTTCCCTTAACCAAAACCCTAAGGCCCAGTTCAGAATTTAGAATTATTTAGACTGCACAAAGACAGAACGGTGCATAGACTGCAGGTACAGCGTAACACTCCCCAGAGGGGTCTAGGACAGCACCCCATAATCAAGCACATGATGTTTCTGTAGCAGACCGTACATGTGTCTGTTACCAGTTTGTAGCCTCTTAGCTCCAAATCCACCCCTCTTTTCCATGCTTTAGGTGACTGGAGCAGGATCCAGGAAACCTTCCTCCTCTGCCAGCTGGCACAGTTTCACTTCGTCAGTAGAGAGCACCAGAGGAACACAGCAGGAAGAAGGGGCTTCTCAGTCTGCTTCCAGTGCACTTTCTTTTCTTTTCTTTTTTTTTTTTTTTGAGTTGGAGTCTCACTCTGTATCCCAGACTGGAGGGTAGTGGCCACTCCCGGCCACCGCAGCCTCGCCCTGCTGGGCTCCAGTGATCCTTCCACCTCAGCCTTCCACGTAGCTGGAACTACAGGCGCCCGCTACCACACCCGGCTAATTTTTTGATTTATTGTAGAGATGAGGTCTCACCAAGTTGCCCAGGCGGGTCTCGAACCCGCGGGCTCAGGCAATCCACTCACCTCAGCCTCCCAAGGCGCGGGATTACAGGCTGAGCCACCGAGCCGGCTTCACTTTCTTTTCCTTCTTGCTTTGTGGCACATGGCAGCAAATGGCTTGCAGAACCGCCTCCTCCTCCCCATACACACAGGTGGCTGGGACGTTCAGAGGTTGCCTTCCCAGGGAGTTCAGTGGCACCTCAGTAGGCAACTTCCTGCTTGCCAGCTCCAACCTGTAGCACTCAAGCAGACTTCACCCTGCAGTGGACCACAGCTGCTCTCTCTCCAGTGAGGTCTAACTTTCGGCCCGGGGTTGGAGGGGATACGGGTCTCTCCCAAACTTCTTCCTTCCTCAAGTACTTTGCCTTGGCCCTCAAGTGAAAGGCTTTTCCCTGTACTCTTTACAGTTATCTCTACCTCTTAGTACTTAGTCCCCTGTCACTCATTAATAATTCTTTATGTAAAATTTTCCAGGGAGAGAGGGGCACACCTCATCAACAAGGGTACCTGCATAATCAACGTCTGTATACCTAACCCTGAATTGTACCCCACATCTTTATAATAATAATAATAATAATAAAATAAATAAATTTTCCACCCAGCTCAGTGGTTCACACTTGTAATCTCAGTCCTTTGGAAGCCCAGGGCGAGATAACCACTTAAGTCCAGGAGTTCAAGATCAGCCAGGGCAACATAGTGAGACCCTATCTCTACAAAAAAGTTCAAAAACTTAGGTATGGTGGCATGCACCTGTCATCCCAGCTACTTGGGAGGCTGAGGCAGGAAGAAACCCTGAGTCCAGAAGTTAGAGGCTACTATGAGCTAGGGTCACGCCACTGCACTCCAGTTTGAGTGATAGAGGGAGACCCTGCCTCAAAAAGTAAAAATAATATAAATTTTCCCAAAAAAGAATATGACAGAAGTGATGGCATGTGAGCTCATAAGAGGCACATGGCTTCCTCCGTTCTCTCTCTCTGGTCACTCGCTCTGGGATAAACAAGCTCATGTCCCAAGGACAGTCAAGCAGTCTTCTGGAAGGGTCCCCGTGGTGAGGAACTGAGGCCAACAACTAGCACTAACATGCTGGGCCGTGTGAGCCACGTTGGCAGTGGCCTTCCCTTCCCCAGCCAAACCTTCAGATAACCACAGCCCATTCAATGGTCTCCACCTTGTGGGAGACCCTGAGCCAGAACCACCCATCTAAGCCATTCCTGGATTGCTGGCCCAGAGACTGTGTGAGCTAACAAGTGTTTGTTATTTTAAACTAAGTGTTGAGTAACCTGTTATACAGCAATAGATAACTAATAGAGACGCCAAGAAAAGAGTTGGTTCAGAATACAAGACTCAATGAGACCTCTTAATGAAGGCACTGCCTGTAAACTCTTGGGTAAGGCTTTACGTCTTTCCCTTTGTCACCCAGGCTGGAGGGCAGTGACATGATCATGGTTCACTATAACCTCGACTTCCTGGATTCAGGCAATCCTTCTGCCTTAGCCTCCCAAGTAGATAGGACTACAGGAACACACCACCATGCCCAGCTAATTTCTTGATTTTTTTTTTTTTTTTTTTTGTAGAGACAAGGTCTCGCTATAGTGTCCAGCTTGGTCTCAAACTTCTGGCCTCAAGCAATCCTCCTGCCCTGTCCTCCCAAAGTGTTGGTACTACAGCTGTGAGCTACCATGCCCAGCCAGTTACTTAAAATTATGCTGAAGAATTTTGGATGTCAATTTAAGATATGTGTAATTACGTGATGTTTCAAATTTATTTGGGGGATATACAAGCAAAAAAGTTTAAAAATCATGAGTGCTGTGGCGACTGTAGATAAGGCCCTGGTACCCTGAGTGCCAGAAGCTCAAGTTTACAATCCCGAACAAGACTAGACATCTGCCAAGAAGCCCATGACCTAGATGTAAAAGAATTGGACTTGGAAAACTGGGGTCGGTGGCTCAGCCTGTAATCCCGCACCTTGGGAGGCTGAGGTGAGTGGATTGCCTGAGCCCATGGGTTCGAGACCCGCCTGGACAACTTGGTGAGGCCTCATCTCTACAATAAATCAAAAAATTAGCCTGGTGTGGTAGTGCGCGCCTGTAGTTCCAGGTACTTGGAAGGCTGAGGCGGAAGAATCCCCAGAGCCCAGCAAGTCGAGGCTGCGGTGGCTGGGAGCGGCCACTGCACTCCAGCCTGGGCGACAGAGTGAGACTCCAACTCAAAAAAAAAACTGGACTTGGGAAATGTCTCCCCTCAATAGTGAACCAACAACCTACTTGTTAAAATATCCATGAGGTGGGCACTCAACTTGCTCGCAACTCAGGTGGCTCCATGCTGCCCACCAGCAGCACTGAAAGCCTCAACCCTGTGACTTGAGTATATCATCTGTCTCCTTCCCCACAGCTTCCCTACCTTGGTCCTGACTCCTTACACTTCCCCGAGTTCCATCGTCCCTCACAACCCTTGTCACTCTCTTGAGCCGTGCATCTCTCATGCTGGGGAACGTGAGATGGGTTCTCGCAGATGGGGAGCAAATGAGAGCCAGCAAGAGGCTGGGCAATGCAGGATTCGACAAGCTCAGTGCGAACGTTTTGCCAGAGTCTGCAGGCTTCTGGGGGCTCTAAGCAGGTGGACAGCTCCAAGTCCAGTCAAGTAATGCACTGCATCATGACGTTTCGGTCAACAGCAGACCACGTGAGCAGCAGTGGTCCCATGAGATTATAATGGAGCTGGAAAAGTCCTGTCTCCTAGTAACTTTGTAATGTGCAATGCATTCATTACATGTTTTGTGGCAGTGCTGGTCATATAAAAGTCTAGCACATACAATTATGTACAGTACCTAACACTTGATAATGATAATAAATGACTATGTTACTGGTTTATTATTTACAATGCTATACCTTTTTATCAGTATTTTTGAGTGTACTCCTATTTATTTATTTTTTATTTTTTATTTTTTATTTTTTTGAGTTGGAGTCTCACTCTGTTGCCCAGACTGGAGTGCAGTGGCTGCTCCCGGCCACCGCAGCCTCGACCTGCTGGACTCTGGTGATCCTTCCGCCCCAGCCTTCCAAGTAGCTGGAACTACAGGCGCGCGCTACCACGCCCGGCTGATTTTTTTGATTTATTGTAGAGATGAGGTCTCCCCAAGTTGCCCAGGCGGGTCTCGAACCCGTGGGCTCAGGCAATCCACTCACCTCGGCCTCCCAAGGCGTGGGATTACAGGCTGAGCCACCGAGCCCAGCTTGCTCTATTTATTTTTTAAAAAAGTTAACTATGGGCCCACGCCTTGGGAGGCCGAGGTGAGTGGATTGCCTGAGCCCACGGGTTCGAGACCCGCCTGGGCAACTTGGGGAGACCTCATCTCTACAATAAATCAAAAAAATCAGCCGGGCGTGGTAGCGCATGCCTGTAATTCCGGCTACTTGGAAGACTGAGGCGGAAGGATCGCCGGAGCCCAGCAGGTCGAGGCTGCGGTGGCCGGGAGCAGTCACTGCACTCCAGTCTGGGCGACCGAGTGAGACTCCAACTCAAAAAAAAAAAAAAAAAGTTAACTGTGAAACAGCCTCAGGCAGGTGTTTCAGGAGGGATTCCGGGAGAAGGCATTATTGTCATAGGAGAGGACAGCTCCATGCAAGTTACTGCCACTGAAGACCTCTCAGTGGGACAATATGTGAGGGTGAAGATATCGATGCTCCTGACCCTGTGGAGGCCTAGGCTAAGGTGTGTGTTTCTGTCTTAGTTTTTAACAAAAAAAGTGCTACCATGCCTGGCTGATTTTTTGATTTATTGTAAAGATGAGGTCTCGCTGCCCAGGTGGGTCTCGAACCCGTGGGCTCAGGCAGTACACTCACCTCAGCCTCCCAAACGCGCAGGATTACAGGATGAGCCACCAAGCCCGGCTTTAGTTTTTTTATTTATTGTAGAGATGAGGTCTTGTCATGTTGCCCAGACTAGTCTTGAACCCGTGGGTTTAGGAATCCTCTCGCCTTGGCCTCCCAAAGTGCTGGGATTACAGGCGTGAGCCCCCACGCCCAGCCATGTTTTAAGTTAAGTATTATTATAAAAGTCAAAAAGATTTTTAAAATGAAAAAGCGTTTAAAGTTACAGTAAGCAACGGTTAATTTATTATTGAGAAAGAAAAACCTTTTTTGTAAATTAGTGTAGCCAAAGTGTACAGTAATTATCAAGTCTATGAAAATAAATAAAATTTAAAAGTTGTCACCTGGGCGTGGTGGCTGACATCTATAGTGCCAGCACTTTGGGAGGCTGAGGCAAGCGGATTGCCTGAGCACAGGGGTTCAAGACCAGCCTGGGCAACTTGGTGAGACCTCGTTTCTAAAATAAATTTAAAAATTAGCTGGGCACGGTGTTGCGCACCTGTAGTTCCAGCTACTTGCAAGGCTGAGGTGGAAGGATAGCCTGAGCCCAGCAGGCTGAGGCTGTCAGTGGCTGTAAGCGTGTCACTGTACTCCAGCCTGGGTGACACAGTGAGACTCTGACTCAAAAAAAAAAAAAGGCCAGGCCAGGCACAGTGGCTTCGCCTGTAATCCCAGTACTTTGATAGGCCGAGGCAAAAGTACTTCTTGAGCCCAGGGGTTCAAGACCAGCCTGGGCAACTTGGTGAGACCTCGTCTCTACAATAAATCAAAAAATAAGCCGGGCTTGGTGGCTCAACCTGTAATCCTGCACCTTGGGAGACCGAGGTGAGTGAATTGCCTGAGCCCGCGGGTTCGAGATCCGCCTGAGCAACTTGGCGAGACCTCATCTCTACAATAAATCAAAAAATTAGCCAGGCGTGGTAGCATGCGCCTGTAGTTCCAGCTACTTGGAAGGCTAAGGCGGAAGGATCACCGGAGCCCAGCAGGTCGAGGCTGCGGTGGCCGGGAGCAGCCACTGCACTCCAGTCTGGGCAACAGAGTGAGACTCCAACTCAAAAAAAAAAAAAAAGCTGGGCATGGTGGCGTGCACCTGTAGTTCCAGCTACTTGGAAGGCTGGGGCAGAAGGATCAACTGAGCCCAACAGTTCAAGGCTGTGGTGGCCGTGAGCGTGCCACAGCACTCCAGCCTGGGCAACAAGAGACTTCAACTCAAAAAAATAAATAAATAAGTTGTTGGATCCCTAAAAATACTGTCTTGAGAGACTTCTGAATGTGATCTGAGTCACATTGTAGTTAAGATTTTCGTTTTTGAGATTACAAATTAACTTTTTGTTGTTTTTGTTTTAGAAGTGACAGGGAGAGACTAAAGACCAGACATTTTTTATTTTAGTTATTGATCACTTAATAGATTGTCTCTTTTATTGTCTTATTATTATTTAGACCAGATGGCACAAAAGACCCTATGACTGGTGTAAATTGTTACTTTTCCTCTTCCCCCTCAGAAAAACCCACCTTGACTAGTCAAATCATTATAACTACAGTAGTGTACAGTAATGTCCTATGGTAGCATAGTGTCCTAGGCCTTCACATCCATGTACCATCACTCACTTACTCACCCAGAGCAGTTTCCAGTCCTGCAAGCTCCATTTGTGGTTAAGTGCCCTGAATAGGTGAACCCTTTTTAACTTCTATACTGTATTTTAAAAAATTGTTTTTTACTTTAAAGATGTGGAGTAGCCAGGCTCGGTGGCTCAGCCTGTAATCCCACGCTTTGGGAGGCTGAGGTAAGTAGATTGCCTGAGCCCACGGGTTCAAGACCCACCTGGGCAACTTGGCGAGACCTCATCTCTACAATAAATCAAAAAATCAGCCAGGCATGGTAGCGCGTGCCTGTAATTCCAGCTACTCAGAAGGCTGAGGCGGAAGAATCACCAGAGCCCAGCAGGTCGAGGCTGCAGTGGCCGGGAGTGGCCACTGCACTCCAGTCTGGGTGACAGAGTGAGACTCCAACTCAAAAAAAAAAATAGCCGGGCTCGGTGGCTCAGCCTGTAATCCCGCACCTTTGGGAGGCTGAGGTGAGTGGATTGCCTGAGCCCACGGGTTCAAGACCTGCCTGGGCAGCGAGACCTCATCTCTACAATAAATCAAAAAATTAGCCGAGCGTGGTAGCGCGTGCCTGTAATTCCGGCTACTCGGAAGGCTGAGGCGGAAAGATCGCCGGAGCCCAGCAGGTCGAGGCTGCGGTGGCCGGGAGCAGCCACTGCACTCCAGTCTGGGCAACAGAGTGAGACTCCAACTCAAAAAAAAATAAAAATAAAAATAAAGATCTGGAGTACAATTCAGGGTTAGGTATACAAACATTGATTATGCAGGTACCCTTGTTGATGAGGTGTGCCCCTCCCTCCCCTAGCAGTTTGTATGTTTAGATAAACAAATACTTATCATTGTATTACAGTGGCCTAACAGTATTCAGCACAGTCGCATGCTGTACTAGAGTGTAGGCCATGCCATGTAGTCTAGGTGTGCCATGGCCATCTCACCCAGGTTTGTGTAAGAACTCTCTATGATGTTCATACAGTGACAAAATCACCCAACGAAACATTTCTCAAAGCATATCATTAAATGATGCGTGGCTGTCTTGAGAAGTGTATCCTAAGGAATATACTAAATACTTCTGAATATCCTATTCTGAGGACACAAGCCAGTGGAGACTAGACAGGAATGAAGTTACACAGAGATTTTTCAGTGAACTAGATTCTATGATAGCTGCTAAAACAGAAAATTTATATGACTGAAGTTTCAGATATGAATCCCAGCGAGTTTTGCTTGTGTATTCAGATATGGCTTCAAATTGATGGCATTTTTCTGCTTCCTCCCACCTGAATAGGAGAGTTTTGCCTGCCTTCTGCCTTTTTTCTCTTTACAAAAGGAGCTTTGTAACTAGTAGAGACTCAGAATTAACAAACTCTGTGTTAAATACACAAGGAGCCTTATCTATGTAACAGGATGTTAAAATGGGGCTCTTTCAGGCCTGAGTGTCAGCTGCGGCCCCAAAGCAGAAAACAATAGATGCCATTCTAATGCACAGTCTAGAGCAAGTTGGAAGACTGAAGGTCTTCCAAAGAAAGTTGTCAAAAAAAAACCAAGTTCTCGCATCTATAGTCCCAAATCCGGAGGTGAGGCAGGAGGATTTCTTAAGCCCAGGAGCTCGAGACCAGCCTGGACAACATAGCAAGACCCTGTCTCTAAAATAAAATTTTAAAAAATTAGCTGGGTGCAGTGACTAATACCTGCAGTCCCAGCTATTCAGGAGACTGAAGCAGAAGAATAACTTGAGCCTGGGAGTTCACATCTGCAGGGAGCCATTGTAGCTGAGTATCTCCATCTTAAAATGTATTTTAAAGTTTGGGGTTTTTTTCCTTCTCTTAACCTTGAAATGTGTTTTCGAAACTTCTTTTCACCATGCATGCCTATCTGACTATAAGCTTGCTTAGAAATCTCAGGGGCACCCGGGCATGGTAGCTCATGCCAGTAATTCCAGCACTTTGGGAGGCTGAGGCGAGAGGAATGCCTGAGCTCAGGAGTTCAAGTCCAGCCTGGGCAGCATGATGAGACCTTGTCTCTACAATAAATTTTTAAAAATTAGCCGGGCATGGTGGCACACGCCTATAGTTCCAGCTACTTGGAAGGCTGAAGCAGAAGAATCGCCTGAGCCCTGCAGATCGAGGCTATGGTGGCCGTAAGTGTGCCACTGCACTCCAGCCTAGGCAACAAGAGTGCTTAAAGCAGCCTGACTGTGGAACTCTCCCATTTGGGGGGATTCACTAGCCTTTAATCCACAACCAGATTGCAGCTAAGATAACACCAACGAGACCTCGGGAGGACCAGCACCCAAGACAAACCATCAAGACACCGTGTGCCATGCCCACATGTTTCCCCACACCAAGTTTCCCTGTTTTAAACCCTTGCCCTCAGCTGAAAGGCTGAAGTGGCTTCTCTGAGGCATGAGCCTGGCCATTTTCCCACCTGCCAGCTTTTGGAATAAAGTCGCTTTCCTTCTACCATCTCTCTTCTCTCGAATTTGGCTTTAGAGACAAGTGGCTGAGCTTGCATTGATTACACCACGATCAAACCACTGCATTCCAGCCTGGGTGACAGAGCGAGACTCCAACTCTTTTTATTTATTTTTTTTTTTTGGGTTGGAGTCTCACTCTGTCACCCAGACTGGAGTGCAGTAGCCGCTCCCGGCCACCGCAGCCTCGACCCGCTGGGCTCCGGCGATCCTCCCGCTTCAGCCTTCCAGGTAGCTGGAACGACAGGCGTGCGCTAACACGCCTGGCTAATTTTTTTTTATGTATTGTAGAGATGAGGTCTCGCCAAGTTGCCCAGGCGGGTCTCGAACCCACAGGCTCAGGCAATCCACTCACCTCAGCCTCCCAAAGGTGCGGGATTACAGGCTGAGCCACTGAGCCCGGCTTCCAAATCTTAAAAAAACAGTTTTGCCAGTTAACCAGTTCATCCCCTGCTTTGAGGGTACACAGGAGAGGACTGGAGACAAACTGGCAGAGATAGAGAGGATTTAGAGAATTCTTCCCTTACCATACTGCCTGCGTGCGCTTCTAGGGGGCTTCAGAAAACTACTCAGGGATATTGATACATACCCCCTAGAGTCTGGAGAATGTGAGGACTGGTTACCTGAAAAAGCGACTCTGCAGGCCAAAGGCTGAGTGAGAGCAGCCTGTGGCCACAGGGAAAAAAAGACCTATCTTGGGAAGGCCTGCACTTCCAGAATTCCAAGAGCAGAGGTGCTTGTGTGTGCCAGCTGTGGGTCCCACGAAAAGATGACCTTGAGATGGTGGCTGACCAAGAGGATCATGTGGAGACTGAGTTGACCCACACAGATGCACCTGAGGACGACGCCACAGGAAGCCAGAGGCAAAGAAGGGAGGGACTGCAGGCAGCTAGTCAGAGGATACGACGGTCACCGAATCATCATTGTGCCGGAGGAAGGACAAGCAGACGATGAGGTCAGGCTCAGGGCCCAAGGCCTGGTGCAGACGAGTGTGGGACTGGCACTGATGGGCACTGTGCTGGATAAAGTGAGTGCCCGCATCTCATCCCATATCTCTCTAGGATCAGCAGGAACCCCCAACAGCACTCCACGAGAGAAGATACCCACATCTGACACGACACACCCAGAAGATAAAGGTGCCAGTGACAGCTGGGAAAGTCAGGATGTTTTCTTCCAGGCCTTGGGTTGGGTTGCCCAGAGCAGACCCTGAGACGAGGGTAACGGGCAAGAGCTTAGTGCTCCCAGGAGAAGCCTACCACAGTGTGGGGAGCCAGACAGGAATTGGGAAAGTGCTGACTTGGTCAGAGTTCCACAGAGAGGAGCTTCAGCCTGACCCTGCAGGGCCCCAGGATGGAGTCACTCCTCAGTCTGTTCTTGACTTGAGGCTGGATGGTCAGTCAACTCCCAGGCACTCTGACTCTCTGTGCCTTCAGGCAACGCAGAACCAGCTGGAAGCCTGTCTCCAAAAAGAGGAAAGTCTTCTCTGGGTATCCAGAGATTGACTCCAGGATCCCACATGGATACCAAAATCCACGGATGCTCAGGTTCCTTATATAAAAGGGCATAGTATCCACATATAACCTACACACGTGCTCCTGTATGCTTTAAATTACCTCTAGATTACTTATACTGTAATGCCTAATACAGTGTAAGCCGGGCTCGGTGGCTCAGCCTGTAATCCCAGCACTTTGGGAGGCTGAGGTGAGTGGATTGCCTGAGCCCGCGGGTTCGAGACCCTCCTGGACAGGCGGGACCTCATCTCTACAATAAATCAAAAAATTAGCCGGGCGTGGTAGCGCACACCTGTAATTCCAGCTACTTGGAAGGCTGAGGTGGAAGGATCGCCGGAGCCCAGCAGGTCGAGGTTGTGGTGGCTGGGAGCGGCCACTGCACTCCAGTCTGGGCGACGGAGTGAGACTCCAACTCAAAAAAAAACACAAAAAACCAAAAACAATGTAAATTCTATGTAAACAGTTATTAGACTGTATTTTTGGGGGTGGTTAGAGTCTATCATTGAGGTTGGAGTGTGGTGGCATGATCACTACTCACTGCAGCCTCAACCTCCAGGGCTCAGGCAATACTTCCACCTCAGCCTCCCAAGTATTCTGGGACTACAGGTGCATGCCACCACAACCAGCCAATTTTATTTTATTTTTGCCTCAGGGCTTTTATTTGTTCCATTTGTTGAAAATACTTTTCCTTCTGTAGTGAATAATCTTGGCACCCTTGTCAAAAATCAGTTGAACATAGACACATGGATTTATTTCTGGACTCACAATTCTATTACATTGATCTGTATACCTCCCCTGATGCCAAGTATCATGCTATATTATCATTGCTTTGTAGTAAGTTTTAAAATCGGGAAGGAAGCCGGCTCGGTGGCTCAGCCTGTAATCCCGCGCCTTTGGGAGGCTGAGGTGAGTGGATTGCCTGAGCCCACGGGTTCGAGACCCGCCTGGGCAACTTGGCGAGACCTCATCTCTACAATAAATCAAAAAATGAGCCGGGCGTGGTAGCGTGCGCCTGTAGTTCCAGCTACACGGAAGGCTGAGGCAGAAGGATCGCCGGAGCCCAGCAGGTCGAGGCTGTGGTGGCCAGGAGCGGCCACTGCACTCCAGTCTGGGTGACAGAGTGAGACTCCAACTCAAAAAATAAAATAAATAAACCGGGCTCGGTGGCATAGCCTGTAATCCCATGCCTTTGGGAGGCTGAGGTGAGTGGATTGCCTGAGCCCGCGGGTTCGAAACCCGCCTGGGCAGGCGAGACCTCAGTTCTACAATAAAATCAAAAAAATTAGCTGGGCGTGGTAGCGCACACCTGTAATTCTGGCTATTCGGAAGGCTGAGGCGGAAGGATTGCCGGAGCCCAGCAGGTCGAGGCTGCGGTGGCTGGGAGCGGCCACTGCACTCCAGTCTGGGCAACAGAGTGAGACTCCAACTCAAAAAAAAAAAAAAAACAAATAAAATAAAATCGGGAAGGAATGTGTTCTCTTACTTTTGTCTTGTACAAGCAGCTAATTTTTAAAATATTTTTGTGGAGACAAGTTCTCACGGTGTTGCCTTGGCTAATCTCAAATTCCTGGTCTCAAGCAGTCCTCCTGCCTTAGCCTCCCAAAGCACTGCAATTATAGGCTTTAGCCACCACACCTGACTTGTTTTGTCCTTTTTAATATTGGGTGTGATGTGGTATCTTGTAGTTTTGATTTACATTTTCCCAATTACTAGTGCCATCAACATCTTTTCATGTGCTTAATGATCATTTGTGTATCTTTTTTGGATAAATGTTTAAGTCCTTTGCCCATTTTTAAATTCGATAGTCTATTTGTTGATGTTGAGTTGTAGGAGTTCTGTATATATTCTGAATAGTAACCACTTATCAGACAGATGACTTAAAAATATTTTCCCATTCTGTGAGTTGCCTTTTCACTATGTTGATCGTGTCCTTTGATGTCCAAAAATCTATGTTTGTTTCTTTTGTTTTGCTTTTTTTGAGTTGAAGTCTCACTCTGTCACCCAGACTGGAGTGCAGTGGCCACTCCCGGATCACCGCAGTGATCCTTCTGCCTCGGCCTTCCAAGTAGCTGGAACTACAGGCGTGCACTACCACACCCGGCTAATTTTTGATTTATTATAAAGATGAGGTCTCGCCAAGTTGCCCAGGCGGGTCTCGAACCTGCAGGCTCAGGCAATCTACTCACCTCAGCCTCCCAAAGGCGCAGGATTACAGGCTGAGCCACCGAGCCTGGCTGTTTTTTCTTTTTTTTTTTTTGAGTTGGAATCTCACTCTGTCACCCAGATGGAATGCAGTGACTGACAGCCACTGCAGCCTTGATCTGCTGGGCTCATGGGATCCTTCTGCCTTGGCCTTCTAATTAACTGGAACTACAGGCATGCACCACCACGCCCAGCTAATTTTTTTTTATTTATTGTAGAGATGAGGTCTCACCAATTTGCCTAGGCTGGTCTTGAACCCGCGGGTTCAGGCAATCCTCTTACCTTGGCCTCCCAAAGTGCTAGGATTATAGGCATGAGCCACCAAGCCTGGCCAAAACTTTTTTTTTTTTTTTTTTGAGTTGGAGTCTCACTCAGTCGCCCAGACTGGAGTGCAGTGGCCGCTCCCGGCCACCGCAGCCTCGACCTGCTGGGCTCCGGTGATCCTTCTGCCTCAGCCTTCCAAGTAGCCGGAATTACAGGTGCATGCTACCACGTCGGGCTAATTTTTTTGATTTTATTGTAGAGATGAGATCTCGCTGCCCAGGCGGGTCTCGAACCCGCGGGCTCAGGTAATCCACTCACCTCAGCCTCCCAAAGGCGCGGGATTATAGGCTGAGCCACCGAGCCCGGCTCAAAACTTTTTTTTTTTAAGTTAGTGTCTCACTCTTGTCACCCAGGCTGGAGTGCAGTGGCATGTTCATAGCTATCACCGCCTTGACCCGCTGGACTCAGGCAAACCTTCCAGCTCAGAAACTGCAGGCACCTGCCACCATGTCCAGCTATTTTTTTTTTTAACTTATTGTAGAGACAAGGTCTTGCCAAGTTGCCCAGGCTGGGCTTGAACCCCTGGGCTCAGACAGTCCTCTCACTTCTGCCTCCCAAAGTGCTGAGATTACAGGCATGAGCCACCACATCTGGCCCAAAATTTTCATTTTGATGTGTCCAATTTATCTGGTTTTTCTTTTTTCTTTTCTTTCTTTCTTTTTTTGAGTCAGCGTCTCACTCTTTTTTGTCCAGGCTGGAGTATAGTGGCAGGCTTATGGCCACTGCAGCCTCAACCTGCTGGCTTCAGGCGATCCTTCCACTTCATTCTTCCAAGTAGCTGTAACTACAGGCATGTGCCACCTCGTCCAGCTAATTTTTATGATTTATGTAGAGATGAGGTCTTGCCATGTTGCCCAGGCTGGTCACAAACCCCTGGACTCAGGCATGCCTCTCATCTCAATCTCCCAAAGTGCTGGGATTAAAGGTGTGATCCACCACAACTGCTATGTCTGGTTTTTCTTTTGTTGCATGTGCTTTTGTTGTCACATCCAAGAAATCATTGCCAAGCCCAGTGTCATGAAGTTTCTCTCTTATGTTTTCTTCTTTTTTGTTGTTTTTTTGAGTTGTAGTCTCACTCTGTCGCCCGGACTGGAGTGCAGTGGCCGCTCCCGGCCACTGCAACCTCGACCTGCTGGGCTCCAGAGATCCTTCCACCTCAGCCTTCCAAGTAGCTGGAATTATAGGCACGCGCTACCACGCCCAGCTGATTTTTTGATTTATTGTAGAGATGAGGTCTCGCCAACTTGCCCAGGCGGGTCTTGAACCGGCAGGCTCAGGCAATCCACTCACCTCAGCCTCCCAAAGTGCTGGGATTACAGGCTGAGCCACCGAGCCCGGCTATGTTTTCTTCTAAGAGGTGTATAGTTTTAACTCTTGCATTTAGGTCTTTGATACATTTTTAGTTAATTTTTGTATATGGTATAAGGTAAAGTCATGGAGAGTCACGAGCTTACCAGATGGGATTTATTTACCCTATTGCTCTATATACTGAAGTTTGTCTTCCAAGCTGATTCTGGCATAACATCATGATAAATAAAGAAGGAAATCCAAATATTTTATGACCCTACAAAGCCCCAGGCACCCTGTCCTCTGCTGATTTCCAAAATTCCTTAGATAGGAACTACAAATTACCAGTCAAGATATCCTTAAATCTACCAATAACCGACAAGCCCCTGCTCAGAAATATCCCCTCTTCCCATGCCAAACCAGTGAAAATCTCACATGTATTGATTTATGTTTTTTGTCCTCCTAAAATGTGTATAACCAAACCAAAATGTGTATAATTCAACCACTTCAGGCACATATTCCCAGGACCTCCTGCACCTAAGGTCCTTATACTGGCCAGAATAAACCATCTTAAAGTAGTTTACAGAATTTGGTTTCAGGCTGGGCTTGGTGGCGCAAGCCTGTAATTCCAGCACTTTGGGAGGCAAGAGGATTACCTGAGCCCAGGGATTCAAGATCAGGCTGGGCAACAAGGCAAAACCTCATCTACAATAAGTCAAAAAATTAGCCAGGTGTGGTAGCATGCACCTGTAGTTCCAGCTAATTGGAAGGCTGAAGTGAAAGGATTGCCTGAGCACAGCAGATCAAGACTGTGCTGGCTGTGAGCGTGCCACTGTACTCTAGCCTAGCTGACAAAGTAAGACTCCAACTCAATAAAAAAGAATTTGGTGTCTTTTCATTAACACCTCCTTATCTCTCCCAGCTCCTGGTGGCTGCTGGTGCTTCTTGTCTGTGGTGGCATTGAGGCAGGGGCCCTTCTGTAAATGCAGAAAAAAAACAGAAAAAGGGGAAATAAGTTACTTCCTGCTTCTTTGTGCTTTCTCTTTCGTGGGCTTTTTACTTTAGCAGACTACATGTTTAAACTTTTGGCAGAAACCAGTCAGAAATAGTAATCCTGTAAACCAGTCAGCAAGTAGGACATGTAAATGAGATGATTATGTAAAACCAATCAATGTGCAACATGTAAGACTAATGATAGCCCCAAGCTATGGGAAATCTGATCAAATTGTATGGTGCCAATATGTTACCTTATAAGGAAGACAAAGGGGTTACAATGTAAAGGGAAGCTGACGAAAGTATATAAGGCAATGCCCCACTGCATTCGGGGCTCAGCCTTTGGATGTGAATCCGCTGAGCTGGTGCCAGCACAAATACATGCTGCTTCCTGGCAAAGAAGCCTCAATGGCCCGTCTCTCCGTAGAAGATTCCTGCTACAGCATGACTCCAGTGTTGACCTTTCTCCACATCTCCTTGCTCCCTGTGTCTGTTTCTCCTCTGTGTCTGTGTTTTAGGGTGCACCCTAATCCAGGATGGTCTGCTCTTGTAATTAACCTTAATTACATCCACAAAAAATTCTTTTTCTTTCTTTTTCTTTCTATTTTTTTTTTTTTTGAGTTGGAGTCTCACTCTGTCGCCCAGACTGGAGTGCAGTGGCCGCTCCCGGCCACCGCAGCCTCGACCTGCTGGGCTCCGGCGATCCTTCCGCCTCAGCCTTCCAAGTAGCCGGAATTACAGGCATGCGCTACCACGCCCGGCTGAATTTTTGATTTATTGTAGAGATGAGGTCTCGCTGCCCAGGCGGGTCTCGAACCCGCGGGCTCAGGCAATCCACTCACCTCAGCCTCCCAAAGGCGCGGGATTACAGGCTGAGCCACCGAGCCCGGCGCACAAAAAATTCTTATTGCAAATAAGATTGCATTCTGAGATCCTGGGTGAACATATTTTGGGAGGGCCAATATTCAACCCACTACACTATCCATCCTAATCTCCTTTGCCACAAGCAATGTATTACCAACCGTTTTGCTGCTTTTACTTAGAACAATCTTTAGCATCCACCTGAAGGCACCCCACTCAACTCACTTGGCATCAAGTCCAGATCTATTGGCTTTTTATTGTTTGCTCTAGGTATTGCAATATACCTCCTGAACTTCACATAGCCTACTTAACAACTGATACTGTAACACGTCACCTAAAATACAGCAGCCTTGCAACTGCATGTACCCATTTATCCTTTCCCATCTTATTTGCCACAGATGCCATATGAATTATATCTACATACATTGTAAGCCTCCCAAGACAAGTTTTGCATTTTGCTTTAAATAGTATTCAAAGGAAAAAATAGTCTTTTATATTTACCCAGTTATTTATCATTTGGATGCTCGATTCTTTCCTGAATATCCAGTTTTCCATCTGGTATCATTTCCTTTCATCCTGAAAAACTTCCTCTAGTGTTCTTTGTAATGCATTACTGCTGGCAATGAATTCTTTTGGTTTTCTTTTATCTAAAAATGGCTTTATTTTGTCTTCA
This sequence comes from Cephalopachus bancanus, assembly GCA_027257055.1. Lineage (NCBI taxonomy): Eukaryota > Metazoa > Chordata > Mammalia > Primates > Tarsiidae > Cephalopachus > Cephalopachus bancanus. Next base: position 7,154,677 of record JAPVLO010000167.1, read on the forward strand.
TTCTTGAAGGATATTTTAGCTGGAATTAGAATTCTGAGTTGAGAATTTTTTCTTTCAACACTTTAAAGATGTTGATCTTCTGGGCCAGGTGCAATGGTTCACATCTTTAATCCCAGTACACTGGGAGACTGAGGAGGGAATACTGCTTGAGCCCAAGAGTTCAAGACCACCCTGGGTAACATAGTGAGACCTCATCTCAACAAAAAATAAGTAAATTGCCAGGCACGGTGGCCCACGCCTATAATCCCAGCACTTTGGGAAGCAGAGGCAAGAGGATTACCTGAATCTAGGGGTTTGAGACCAGCTTGGGCAACTTGGCAAGATTTTGTCTCTACAATAAATTTTAAAAATTAGCTGGGCATGGTGGTGCATGCCTATAGTTCCAGCTACTTGGAAGGTTGAGGCAGAAGGATCGCCTGAGCCCAGGAGGTTGAGGCTTCAGTGGCTGTGAGCATACCACTGCACTCCAGCCTGGGCAACAGAGTGAGACTCCCGACTCAAAAAATAAATAAATAAATAAGAAAATTAGCTGGGTGTGCTGATGCATGCCTGTGGTTCCAGCTACTTGGGAGGATGAGGCAAAAGGATCACCTGAGCCCAGGAGGTCGCGACTGTGGTAAGTTGTGATTGTGCTGCTGCACTCCAACCTGGGAGACAAAGTGAAACCCTGACTAAAAAAAAAAAATGTTAGTCTTCTGTTGTATTGTCTCCTGGGCTGCCCTAAGAAATTTTTTTCTTCTTTTTTCTTTTTTGAAACTGAATAGACAGATGGAAAAAAGACAAAATGTTTTTTTCTCTTCTTGAGACAGGGTCTTGCTCTGTCATTCAGGCTGGAGTGCAGTGGTACAATCATAGCTCACTGCAGCCTCAAACTCCTGAGTTCAAGATATCCTCCCACCTCAACCTCCGAAGTAGCTAAGACTACAAGTACCCACCACTATGCTTTTTTGTTGTTGTTGTTGTTTTTGTCTTTGAGTTGGAGTCTCACTCTGTTGCCCAGGCTGGAGTGCAGTGGCACAATCACAGCTACCACAGCTTCGACCTGCTGGGCTTAGGTGATCCTTCCACCTCAGCCTTCCAAGTAGCTGGAATTACCGGCGTGCGCTACCATGCCTGGCTAAGTTTCTTATTTACTTTAGAGATAAGGTCTCGCCATGTTGCCCAGGCTGGTCTCGAACTCTTGGACTCAGGCAATCCTCTTACCTCAGCCTCCCAAAGTACTGGGATTACAGGCTTGTGCCACCACACCCAGCCCACTATGCTTTACAAAAAAAAATTTTTTTTTTTCTGGCCAGACACAATGCCTCACACCTGTAATCCCAGCACTTTGGAAGATGGAGGCAAGAGGATTGCCTGAGCCCAGAGGTTCGAGACCAGCCTGGGCAACTTGACAAGACCACATCTCTATAATAAATCAAAAAATTGGCTGGGACAGAGGCACATGCCTGTGGTTCCAGCTACTTGGAAGGCTGAGGCAGAAGGATCACCTGAACCCGGCAGGTCGAGGATGCAGTAACCATGAGCGTGTCACTGCACTCCAGCCTGAGTGACAGAGTGAGACTCTGACTCTAAAAATAAAAATAATTTGTAGAGATGAGTCTCATTATGTTGCCCATGCTGGTCTCAAACTTCCCATCTCAGCCCCTCAGAGCGCTGAGACTATAGTCATGAGCCATTGCACCCAGCCTGCTATAAGAAATTACCACAGCCGGGCTCGGTGGCTCAGCCTGTAATCCCGTGCCTTTGGGAGGCTGAGGTGAGTGGATTGCCTGAGCCCGCGGGTTCGAGACCCGCCTGAGCAGCAAGACTTAATCTCTACAATAAATCAAAAAATCAGCCGGGCGTGGTAGCGCATACTTGTAATTCCGGCTACTCGTAAGGCTGAGGCGGAAGGATCGTCGGAGCCCAGCAGGTCGAGGCTGCCGTGGCCGGGAGCGGCCACTGCACTCCAGACTGGGCGACAGAGTGAGACTCCAACTCAAAAAAAAAAGAAAGAAGGAAAGAAAGAAATTACCACAAACTTGGTGGTTTAGAACAACATAAATGTATTATCTCATAGTTCTGGAGGCCAGAAGTTCAAAAAGTGTGAGGAAGGCCATACTTTGTCTGGAAGCTCTGGGGAAGAGTTCTTTCTTGCCCCTTTCAGCCTCTGATGGCTCCAGGCCTACTTTGACTTCATGACTCTAATCTTTGCCTTTTTTTTTTTTTTTTTTTTGAGTTGGAGTCTCACTCTGTTGCCCAGACTGGAGCGCAGTGGCACACTCTCAGCCACTGCAGCACTGCAGTCTCAACCTGCTGGACTCCAGTGATCCCTCTGCCTCAGCCTTCCAAGTAGCTGAAACTATAGGCATGTGCTACCACGCCTGGCTAATTTTTGATTTATTGTAGAGATGAGGTCTCACCAAGTTGCCTGGCAGTCTCAGGCAATCCACTTACCTCAGCCTTCCAAAGTGCTGGGATTACAAACTGAGCCACCGACTGCCTTCTTTACACAGCCTTCTGTTTTGTGTCTCTGGATGTCTTCTCCCAGAAGCCTCAGTGTTTCTCCTCTTTTTATAAGGATAATTACTATGGGATTTAGGGCCCACCTGATTAATCCAGAATGAACTCATCACAAAATCTTTAAATAAAGTCACATTCACAGGTACCAGGGGTTAGAACTTAGATTTTTTTGTTTTGTTTTGTTTTGAGTCAGGGTCTCACTCAGTCACCCAAGCTGGAGTGCAATAGCACAATCACAGCTCACTACAACCTTAACCTCCTGGGTGCAGACCATCCTTCCATCTCAGCTTCCTGAGTAGCTGGGACTACAGGCGTGTGCTACCATGCCTGGCTAATTTTTTTAATTTTCTGTAAAGACAAGGTCTTACTATGTTACCCAGGCTGGTCTCGGCCTCCTGGCCTCAAGCTGCTTCGGCTTCCCAAAGTGCTGGGATTATAGACATGAACCACTGCACCCAGCGAACAGTCTCTTAAAATGCTGTTAAGGCCGGGCTCGGTGGCTCAGCCTGTAATCCCGTGCCTTTGGGAGGCTGAGGTGAGTGGATTGCCTGAGCCCGCGGGTTCGAGACCCGCCTGGGCAGCGAGACCTCATCTCTACAATAAATCAAAAAATCAGCCGGGCGTGGTAGCGCTCACCTGTAATTCCAGCTACCCGGAAGGCTGAGGCGGAAGGATCGCCGGAGCCCAGCAGGTTGAGGCTGCGGTGGCCGGGAGTGGCCACTGCACTCCAGTCTGGGCGACAGAGTGAGACTCCAACTCAAAAAAAAAAAAATGCTGTTAAGGAGACCTTCTGACTTCACATCTTGCCTTAACTTGGTAACCGTCTGCCCTGAGCCTGTCATTTTCTCTCTTCCTTGCATCAGTAACATCCAGCAACAATAAACTGACTCCGCAGTCCTTTTAAATTATTGCTTCCTGGGCATTGCACAAGCCAATGCAATCCCTTTCAGCTGCATCCAATTCCAGTTTTCCACTGGCACATATTTTACTAATGACAGTGATACAGCACACCGGGCACTGATGACACCTCGCTTACCATCAGTAACAGAGTCCTCCTTGCCATCTGGCTAGCAAGTGATCAGATTCCAAAGTTCCTCTTTAGTCCCTGTCTCCTAGGGTCACAACCAGTTCCAAGGGTCTTCAGCAGGGTTCTTCAGAAGCAGACTAGAAAATGAGAATTTGTGTGTACGTTATCTCTTAAGGAAGTGCTCCCTGGAGAAACTGGACAATGAATAGGCGAAGCAGGATGGGGGAGGGGAAGAGCAAAGCCAGGGCACAGTCCCAAGCAGAGCTCTGGGGAGGGCGGCAGCCTCAGCCCCTGGAGAGTGTCAGGATATAGACTATGCCTCCGAGTTTGTCCTGACTTGCTGTGAGGGAGCTGGGCTTTCACACTCCTGCACATTCAGTCATTGTCATCTACCTCCGGTGGGTGGATGCAAATCCTCAGGCCCTTCTGACCCTCTGTGCCTGGGAGCAGAGTGGCTCCAGTCGCCCCAGTGCAGGCTTTGAAGTGAGTCCCTGGTGTGGGCTCTGAAGCAAGAGCTACAGGGCCTGGGGGAGGGGCAGACAAGCCCCAGAGGGGGTTCCGGGTGGAGCAGCCCCAGCACCCGCTCTGTGCACCCTGCCTTCCCTCCCCAGCCACCTCTCACGCCTCCCACCCTGGAGGAGGACAAGAGCGAGACGGGAGAAATGGTGAAGATGCAAACTGTATTAGCCTGGCACTGGCATCCGGCAAGGGTCATTCTGTGGCAGAAGAGCAGAAGGTAGAAGTGAGCACACATGACAGGAAGGAAATCAGGCGTACTCATCCTTTTAAATAGACCCCCTTCCCCCCCACCCTGTGACACACAACCCACTCCTGAGATGACAACATTCAGCCATTCATAAGGGCAGAGCCCCTGTGACCTAGCCATCTCTTAAAAGCCCTGCCTCTTAACGCTGTTAAAATGGCAATTCAACATCAACATGAGTTTTGGAAGGGACATTCAAACCATAGCCCTCTGCCCCTGGTCCCCCAAAACTCATGTCCCTCTCATGTACAAAATGTATTCATTTTGTCCCAATAACCCCAAAAGTCTTAACTCCTTCCAGCATCAACTCAGAAGTCCAAAGGCTTTTCTAAATCAGATGTGGGTGAGACTCAAGGCATGATGAATCACCCTGACACAAGGATTTGTCCTCTAGCTCTGAGTTTGTGAAATTCCAATCTCCCTATTCAAAAAGGGAGCAGGCCGGGCTCAGTGGCTCAGCCTATAATCCTGCGCCTTTGGGAGGCTGAGGTGAGTGGATTGCCTGAGCCCGCGGTTCGAGACCCGCCTGGGCAACTTGATGAGACCTCATCTCTACAACAAATCAAAAAATTAGCCGGGCGTGGTAGCGCGCGCCTGTAGTTCCAGCTACTTGGAAGGCTGAGGCGGAAGGATCACCGGAGCCCAGCAGGTTGAGGCTGCGGTGGCCGGAAGCAGCCACTGCACTCCAGTCTGGGCAACAGAGTGAGACTCCAACTCAAAAAAAAAAAAAGGAGCAACAGGAAAGAAGAAAGGAGTAACAGGCCTTAAGCAAATCCAAAACTCAACAGAGAAAACATTAAGCTGGAGGATAATCTCCTTTGACTCCATGTCCCACAACCTTGGCCTGCTGGGGCAGCTGGGCCCACAAGGCTTGGGCAGCCTCACCCTATGGCTTTGCTCACCCAGCAGCTCTCACTGGTTGGAGTCTTGTGCCTGCAGTGTCCCCAGGCTGGAGTTGCATACTGGTGGCCCTATGATTCTGTGGTCTTGCGGTGGAGTCCCGCAGCTCCACCAGGCAGTGCCCTGCTGGGGACTCTGTGGCACCTCTGACCCCACATTTCTGCCCAGCACTGCCCCAGTGGGACTCTCTGTGGTGGCTCTGCCCCTGCAGCATGTTTCAGCTTGGACCCTGAGGCTGTAAGTGACCATCTTTTGAAATCTGAGTGGAAAAAGCCACCCCCCCACCCCAAGCTCTGCATTACGCATGCCTGCAGAATTAGCACCATGTAGACACCACTAGAGTGTGCCACTTGCACTAATCCCCCACCTCCACCCCAGGACAATGGCTTGAGCTACACCTGGGCCTGCTTGAGCCATGGCTGGGGTGGCTGAGGAACAACGTGCCAGAAGGCAGGAGCAGAGACCTGAGACAACTCTGGGCAGGCAGCCCAGGAGGGAGCCTGAGCCCTGTGTCCCCAAACCATCCTGCCCTCCTAGAGCTTCAGGCTTTCTGAAATACCTCTGAGGCCTTTCTCCCACGGCCCTGATGGACCCCCCGGCTGCCCTTCCAGCCGTATTCATCTCTTTGCCACAGTATTCTCTCCTCAACTTACTTTTTCACTCTACATGGCCAGGCTGAGGACTTTCCAAATCTTTCTGTTCTGCTTCTCTTTTAATTATAAATTCTGTCTTGAAGTCCTCTTCTTGCTCTCATATCACAATGTGTGTGGTTCCAAAGTAACCACGTGGCAGCCTGAATGCTTTGCTGCTTAGATACTTCTGCCAGATATCCTAGTTCATTGCTCTTAAATTCTGCCTTCTAGCCGGGCTCGGTGGCTCAGCCAGCAATCCCGCGCCTTTGGAAAGCTGAGGTGAGTGGATTGCCTGAGCTCGCGGGTTCAAGACCTGCCTGGGCAAGCGAGACCTCATCTCTACAATAAATCAAAAAATTAGCTGGGCGTGGTAGCACGTGCCTGTAGTTCCAGCTACTTGGAAGGCTGAGGTGGAAGGATCGCCAGAGCCCAGCAGGTCGAGGCTGCGGTGGCCAGGAGCGGCCACTGCACTCCAGAGTTTGGGCGACAGAGTGAGCCTCCAACTCAAAAAAAAAAAAATTCTGCCTTCCACAAAGTCCTAGGACACAAACAGAAGTCGGCTAAGTTCTTTGCACCTGTGCAACAGGATGGCCTTTAGTTTCCAATACCTTGTTTTTCATTTCCTTCTGAGCCTTCATCAGAATTGCCTTTCCCATTCTTTCTTTCTTTTTTTGAGTTGGAGTCTCACTCTGTCACCCAGACTGGAGTGCAGTGGCCGCTCCCAGCCATCGCAGCCTCAACCTGCTGGGCTCCGGCGATCCTTCCACCTCAGCCTTCCAAGTAGCCGGAATTACAGGCATGCGCCACCATGCCCGACTAATTTTTTTTTTATTTATTGTAGAGATGAGGTCTCGCCAAGTTGCTCAGGCGGGTTTCGAACTCGCGGGCTCAGGCAATCCACTCACCTCAGCCTCCCAAAGCGCTGGGATTACAGACTGAGCCCGGCTCCCATTATTCCTACCAACATTCTCTCTTTTTTTTTTGAGTTGGGGTCTCACTTTGTTGCCCAGGCTGAAGTGCAATGGCATGATCACAGTTCAGAGCTGCTGCAACTTTCCGGGCCCTGGTGATCCAGGCCTCAGCTTCCTGAGTAACTACCCAGCTAATTTTTTGTAAAGAAAAGGTCTCCCAATTTTGCCCATGCTGGTCTCAAACTCTTGGCTCCAGCGATCTTCCCACCTTAGCCTCCCAAAGTTCTGGGATTACAGGCAATGAGTCACTGCACCCAGCCTCTATCAACATTCTGGTCATGACCACTTAGTCATCGCTAAGGAGGTTCAGACTTTCCCTTCAGCTCGCCTCTTTTGAGCCCTCATCAGAATCACCCTTCATGCTCTATTCATGGCTATCTAGGCTTTTTCTAGTCTGCTCCTTCAAAGTCTTCCAGCCTCCACCTGTTACCCAGTTCCAAAGTTGCTTCCCCATTTCAGGGATCTATTATAACAACAGCCTGCTAGTCAGTCCCAATTTTCTGGCTTAATCTGTTTTCTGCTGCTACAACCAAATGCCACAGACCAGGTAATTTATGAAGAACAGAAGTTTATTTGGCTCCCAGTTCTGGAGCCTGGGAAGTCCAAGAGCATGGTGCCTGCTTTGGTGAGGGCTATCCCATGGCACAAAACAGAAGGCAGATGACAGCACGTGAGACAAAGTCGTTCTGTTGCTCAGGATCCCACTCCCTGATAACTAACCCACGCCTGCATTGACGACACTGGTTCGTTCTTGAGAAAGTCCTCATCGCCCCATCACCTCTTAAAGGTCTCACCTCTCAACAGTCTTACGATGACAAGTAAATTTTAACATGAGTTTTAGAGGGGACACTGACACCATAGCAAGGGGTCAGCCAAAAGGCCTTACTTCCTGTCCTCACGGAGCCTGCAGTTTTACCCTTCCTTCCCACAGCCTCAAACCTTTGTGGGCGAATTTACTCTTTTTTGTTGGTTTTTTTGTTTGTTTGCTTGTTTTATTGGGAGTCTCACTCTGTCACCCAGGCTGCAGTGCAGTGGCACACTTACAGTCACTGCAGCCTCAACCTGCTGGGCTCAGGCAATCCTTCTGCCTCAGCCTTCCAAGTAACTGGAACAGGCATGCACTACCACACCTGGCTAACTTTTTGATTTATTGTAGAAATGAGGTCCTGCCAAATTCTCCAGGCTGGTCTCAAACCCATGGGCTCAGGCAATCCACTTACCTCGGCCTCTCAGAGTACTGGGATTATAGGTATGAGCCACAGCTCCTGGCCTGAATATACTCTTTCAACATCATCCCAGTCCTCTCAGCTTGTCTCTTGATCTGCTAAGGCCATGATTCCAACTGTTCTTCCCTGAGTAAACTCTTGCCCATTTTTCTTACCGCCTGTGGGATAAAGGAGTCTTAGCCTGGCATGCTGGTCTGGCCCTGTCCATCGCTCCAGCCTCATGACCCATAAACAATTTACCCTAAACTATATCCCAGTCTCTGAATGTATGTGTTCTGGCAAATACTAGTTTGTCCTCCAGAACTCAGCATCACCTCTTCCAGGAAGTCTTTCTGATTCTGTCATTGTCAGCCTGGACTTAAACTCTGCTTGTCCAGATTTGCTTCCCCATTAGGATAAGCATTTGGAGATAGTGTCAAGGTCTTCATTTCAGCATCTCTATCATATGGTGCTTTGGAAGTGTCCATTAACGTGGGGTGCCCGCAATTCCTGAATCCCATACCTCTGCCAGTACATTGCTATTTTGCCAGTCTCGTGAATTCTGTCCCCAGGAAGCTCAGTTCTTTTCTATCCCTCAATGCAGGTAGGTCAGCTGGTTCTTCATTCACATCCCCAGATGGTGTCAGTGCTATGTCCGCTTTGACACCAAGAGTTCACAGACCGGCAGGACACTGTGATTACTGTCTCCCCCACTGGTCAGAAGGTTTCTAGGACAGAGACAGCTCGAGGCTGGAGATGGAGTGGAATGCTTGATGTCATTTCTTGTGCCATGGACCCCTTTGGCATTCAACAAAGAATAGGAATTCCACCGGGCTCGGTGGCTCAGCCTGTAATCCCAGCGCTTTGGGAGGCTGAGACAAGAGGATTGCCTGAGCCCACAGGTTTGAGACTAGCCTGGGCAACATGGCGAGACTTCATCTCTACAATAAATCAGAAAAATTAGCCGGGCATGGTAGCACGCGCTTGTAGTTCCAGTTACTTGGAAGGCTGAGGCGGAAGGATTGCCAGCCCAGCAGGTCGAGACTGCAGTGGCCGGGAGCGGCCACTGCACTCCAGTCTGGGTGACAGAGTGAGACTCTAACCAAAAAAAAATAGAATAGGAATTCCTTCTCAGAATAACATTTTCAGATGCATAATAGAGAGCGCATGGATTACAAATGAAACTAATCTACGTGGATTCAAAAGGACAAAGGAGAGAAATGGGCCAATAATTGAAGCAAAAGTGGAGTTAAGAGACAGCCAAGTCTATGTAGATATCCAGTCATAAAAGTTCATTCATCCTTTTGAAACACTGTATTTAAAACAGTGGCAAAAAAATAAAAAATAAAAAAATACCAGCCGGGCTCGGTGGCTCAGCCCCGTGCCTTTGGGAGGCTGAGGTGAGTGGATTGCCTGAGCCCGCGGGTTCGAGACCCGCCTGGGCAGCGAGACCTCATCTCTACAATACATCAAAAAATCAGCTGGGCGTGGTAGTGCATGCCTGTAATTCCGGCTACTCGGAAGGCTGAGGCGGAAGGATTGCCGGAGCCCAGCAGGCAAGGCTGCGGTGGCTGGGAGCGGCCACTGCACTCCAGTCTGGGCAACGGAGTGAGACCCCAATTCAAAAAAAAACAAAACAACAACAACAAAAAAACCGTTAACACTTGAACAACACACGTTTGAACTGCATGCAATTTATCACAGGCAGATTTTTTCCAAACACGTGTGGATTGAAAACACAGTATTCGCATGTAACATGGCAACCCCAAATCTGAGAGGGCTTGCACATAATGTTTATCTATTCCGAAGAAGCCACCCGGAGGTCCAGCAGGCAGAGATGCTGGTTCATTAAAACTTATGGGGCCAGGCACAGTGGCTCACACCTGTAATCCCAGCACTTTGGCAGGCGGAGGTGAGAGGATTGAGCCCAGGAGTTCGAGATCAACCTGAGCAACTTGAGGAGACCTCATCTCTACAACAAACCAAAAACATTAACCAGGTGTGGTGGCACAAACCTGTAGTTCCAGTTACTTGGAAGGCTGAAGCAGAAGGATTGCTTGAGCCCAGCAAGTCACGGCTGCGGTGTCTGGGAGCATGGCACTGCACTCCTGCCTGAATGACAGAGTGAGACTCTGACTCTAAATACATAAAAAAATAAGTAAAAATAAAACGAGAGGTGCTGATGGCGGCTGGTTGGTGAAAAATCTGAGCTTCGAGACAGTATTGCAAATAGTTTTAAAATCAAGCAAGTCAATTATTCAAATTTGCATATGGTGTTTACAATTACATTAAGAAGCCGGGCACGGTGGCTTACACCTATAATTCCAGCATTTTGGGAAGCTGAGGTGAGAGGATTGCCTGAGCCCATGGGTTTGAGGCCAGCCTGGGCTACTTGGCAAGACCTCATCTCTACAATAAATCAAAAAATTAGCCGGGCATGGTGGCGCACGCCTACAGTTCCAGCTACTTGGAAGGCTGAGGCAGAAGGATGGCTGGAGTCCCGCAGATCGAGGCTGCAGTGGCCGTGAGCGTGCCACTGAACTCCAGCCTGGGTAACAGAGTGAGACTCCGACTCAAAAATAAAAGTTACAATAAGAGTGATGCCTACATTGTTTTTAGCTTTGCTTGATCACCTGCATCCCACGACTGTACCAGCCCTGGCTAAAGGCCACTCCCTGGAGGCTGGGGGAGGCGGGGCCAAACGTCTATGTCGACAATTCCTCACACTGCAAAACAAAATTGTTTAAAACGAAAATACACTACTCTTGAAATAGTGTTAAACCTGCAGCCAATTTTTCCTACATGCCAGTCCCGGTGGTCCCCTATGGACTTGGGTGTGTGTGGATTTTGGTGTCCACAGTGGGATGGTATGTGTCCTGAAACCAGGCTCCCCACTTACACCGAGGGACAACTCCCTTAACTCAGGTTGATGATGACTAGTAATGTGAAAGGATCCCTGGATAATCTTATAGCATCCCTTGAAAGTACCTGGATTTTTCCCTTTTGGAGATGAAGGGCTTTGCTTGGCAGCTTATGGAGGCAAAGAAAGCAAATGAAATGATGCTTTGTGGGTGAAGAATGCGTGGAACGGAGACGGGCACATGAAAGGGTGGACAAGCTCCTCTGTGTTAGTCCTTTATTTGATGACTGCTGAGGCTGTTACCTTGTTTAATTTTGAAACTGGAGCATAAATCAACTCTGTGTTCTCGGAGGATTCTTTTCTGCCTAGCAAGTTTTGGTCTTTGTAACTCAGGCTACATATTATAGATGCCATCGGCTCAATACTGGGATATCAAACGTGTATGCTGGAAAATAATTTGTAGTATATCTTGGTCTGCCACCCTTTAAAATTGTGATTGTTCTTTCTTTTTTTTTTTTGAGTTGGAGTCTCACTGTGTCGCCCAGACTGAAGTGCAGTGGCCGCTCCCGGCCACCGCAGCCTCGACCTGCTGGGCTCCGGCAATCCTTCCGCCTCAGCCTTCCAAGTAGCCGGAATTACAGGCATGCGCTACCACGCCCTGCTGATTTTTTGATTTATTGTAGAGATGAGGTCTCGTCGCCCAGGCGGGTCTCGAACCCGCGGGCTCAGGCAATCCACTCACCTCAGCCTCCCAAAGGCGCGGGATTACAGGCTGAGCCACCGAGCCCGGCTGTGATTGTTTCTAAAGAAATATTGTTTTCATGTAATTCACCAGCATAAGCTAATCTAATTTAAATTTTCTAGCCTCTTTCCTTAAATAAAAACGGCCTTCATAAAAAAAAAAATGAAACCAATCATGACAAAATACAAATATCAAAATACTACAAAAAGGATATACCTGTTTTGTTACATACATTGTTTATATGTGATATATATATGTAACGTGACATATAGATGTATAGACATCTGTCATATCAAATAGCAAGATCTAGCAATAGGTCTAATAACTGCTATAATTTCAAAGTGATAAAGAATAATATTTTGCGATCTCTGCAACTGCTGTAATGTGATGTGAGAGTTATTGTAGAGATGAGGTCTCGCGGAGTTGCCCAGGCTGGTCTCAAACCCATGGGCTCGGGCAGTCCTCTCACCCCGACCTCCCAACTTGTCATTCTTTTTCAACAATAAACATTCATTGACCCCCAAGAGTTTTCACATATGAATGTATTGAATTCTTTCAACAATCTGTGAGGAAGATGTCATTCCCATTTTATTATATTTATTTATGTGATTTCTGTGGCAACAGTTTCAGCTACAACAGCTGGTGTTGGTTGCCAACATCCATAAAAGAAATGCTTAATTTCAGTTAGAGGCTAGTAAAACTAAAGACCAAATCTTTTGCCATCCAAGTACAAAGACACCCTGATTTCTATGTGTGGACCCTTCGTGGGGAGTCTGTGGACCCCAGGTTAAAAAGTCTGAATGGTGTTTCAAAGTCATGGCAGACAGACCCTTTTAAATATAGTGGTGGTAGCTAGTGGTTAGGTGTCTGTGTGACTCTTACTCTTAGTTCAAGGGGCAGTCGAGTGACAGAAGAGCTAAGGTGGAGACAGTTTAGAAGATCTGTCTGAACCCCATGAGCAGCATTTACCAGTGTCAAGAGATTTGGCTGACCCATTCATTTGCCCTGTGTCCATTTCCTTATCTATAAAATGGAAATGAGGCTGGACGTGGTGGTTCATCCCTATAATCCCAGCATTTTGGGAGGCCAAGGCAGGAGGGTTGCTTAAGGCCAAGAGTTCAAGACCAGCCTCGGCCACATAGCAAGACCCTATATCTACAAAAAATAAAAAACACGAGCCAGGTATGTGGCTTGTGCCCACAGTCCCAGCCTCTTGGGTGGCTGAGGTAGGAGGATCGCCTGATCCCAGGAGGTAAAGGCTGTGGTGAGCTATGATCACACCACTGCACTCCAGCCTTGGTGACAAAGAAGAGTCTGTCACTAAGACAAACAGAAAATACATAAATCAATAAAATGGGAATGACATCTTCCTCACAGATTGTTCAAAGAATTCAATACATTCATATGTGAGAACTCTTGGGGGGGGGGTCAATGAATGTTTGTTTAAAAAAAATGACAAAGCCGGGCTCGGTGGCTCAGCCTGTAATCCCGCGCCTTTGGGAGGCTGAGGTGAGTGGATTGCCTGAGCCCACGGGTTCGAGACCCGCCTGGGCAGCGAGACCTCATCTCTACAATAAATCAAAAACTCAGCCGGGCGTGGTAACGCGTGCCTGTAATTCCAGCTATTCGGAAGGCTGAGGCGGAAGGATCGCCGGAGCCCAGCAGGCCGAGGCTGCGGTGGCCGGGAGCGGCCGCTGCACTCCAGTCTGGGCGACAGAGTGAGACTCCAACTCAAAAAAAAAAAAAAAAAAGAATGACAAATTAGGAGGCCGAGGTGAGAGGATTGCCTTAGCCCATGGGTTCGAGACCAGCCTGGGTAACTAAGCAAGACCTCATCTCTACAATAAATCAAAAAATTAGCCAGGCATGGTGGCCATGTGCCTGTAATTTCAGCTACTTGGAAGGCTGAGGCGGAAGGATAACCTGGGCCCAGCAGGTTGACGCTGGGGTGGCTGGGAGTGTGTCGCTGCATGCCAGCCTGGGTGACAAAGTGAGACCAACTAAAAAAAAATAATAACATTAAATGTCTGTAGAGAACATGCTCTGCCCCAAGCAAAGCATAACTTCTTTCAGAACAGAAACCCCAAAGTCTTCTGTACGGCCTGGAGCCCCTGTGTACTCAGAAGATGGACCCTTTCTTTTTTTTTTTTTTTGAGTTGGAGTCCCACTCTGTCACCCAGACTGGAGTGCAGTGGCCACTCCTGGCCACCGCAGCCTCAACCTGCTTTGGCTCCAGCGATCCTTCCGCCTCAGCCTTCCAAGCAGCTGGAACTACAGGCACACACTACCACACCCGGATAATTTTTTGATTTATTGTAGAGATGAGGTCTCGGCAAGTTGCCCAGGCGGTTCTCGAACCCGCGGGCTCAGGCAGTCCACTCACTTCAGCCTCCCAAGGCGCGGGATTACAGGCTGAGCCACCGAGCCCGGCTTAGACCCTTTCTTGACAGGCAAACATGGGCATGTGTGCCCCGCTTTCCCACCCCAGTCCAGAAGAACAACCTCAAATGCAAGTAACCTTGTTATTTTATTAGAAGCATATTTACATTCTTGCACTTCACCTTGCAGAGAACATTTTACAAAAACTTTGCATAAAGTTTGGAAACGACATAAAAATAACCTCTATTTTTCATAAAGAGAAAATATAAGTTAGTTATATTTACTCTGCTAAACGTGGACAGAGAAGGAAAAACCCTTCCGTCTTACACAGAAAACACGAGCACCGGGCACAAGGAAGGCGGCGCGGGCCTCCGCAGAGGCGGACGTCGCACGGTGGCTGGATTGCAAGGCTGGGATACCCGTGCCAGACCCCATCCAAAAAGCACTGAGGAGCTATTGGGCCCCAGGTGGCGCTGAGTAGAGATGCAGCAACTCCTTGAAGGACAAGGACGAAATGGGTGAAAAGAATGATCACAGACTTTCACCCAAACCGTGAAGCTGGCATTTCAGGGAACACTCACTGTCACATCTCAGGCTGTAAAGAGAAATATTGTAAACAAAGTCCAAACCAGCCCTGCCTGACTGATCGCCAGTCCACTGACCTGGCCAGTGGACTGGGCCTGTTTCCGGTAGTCACACTGCTGCTAGCTTATGTTTCCCAACACCTGTGCAACAAAGAGGAGAAAAGACGATCCTTTAGCTTGTCTCATTTGTGTGGGACCTGAAAAACATTCCTTCTGGGTCAAATGCAGAAGCTGGCAAGCTAAATGCTCACTAACCTGAGAGCCATTGCCTTCTGCCAGCTCTAAGAGCATCTTTACTGCACATTTAAGATATGGAACCCCGCCAGGCATGGTGGCTCACGCCTGTAATCCCTGCACTTTAGGACGCAGAGGCAAGAAGACTGCCTGAACTCACAGCTTTGAGACCAGCTTGGGCAACATGGTGAGACCTTTTTTCTACAATAAACCAAAAAATTAGCCAGGCATGGTGGCATGCGCCTGTTGTTCCACCTACTTGGAAGGCTGAGGTGGAAGGATCACCTAAGCCCAGCCGGTTGAGAATGCAGTGGCCATAAGCCTGCCACTGCGCTTCAGCCTGGGCAACAGAATGAAACGCTGACTCAAAAAAAAGATTTGGGAACCCCAAACCCCCTTTTCCTGTTGAGCAGCCCCTTCCTTCCCAAGTATCCAGTGCTGAGAAAACTTCCAGGGAACTGCTTTAGAAAATCAAAGTATAGAGGCTGGGTGTGGTGGTCCATGCCTATAATCCCAGCACTTTGGGAGGCCAAGACGAGAGGATTGCTTGAGCCCAAGAGCTCCAAACCAACCTGGGCAACATAGCAAAATCTTGTCTCTGCAAAAAAAAAAAAAATTAGCTGGGCATGGTGGCATGCACCTGTAGTCCTAGCAACTTAGGAGGCTGAGGCAGGACTGCCTGAGCCCAGGAGGTTGAGGCTGCAGTGAGCCACGATCGTGCCACTGTACTCCAGCCTGGGTGACAAGAGTGAGACCCTGACTCAAAAACAAAAAAGAAAGACAAATATAGAACTTTAATTTAGCCAGGTGCAGTGGCACATGCCTGTAGTACCAGCTACAAGGGAGGCTGAATGAACCTTAACTTGTAGGAGTGAAAGAGGAAAATGTCCTCCCAGGGAGGCTCAGTCACTCTATCACCAGCAATATGGTACCCGGACTGGATATGCCCATAAGATTCCTAAAAATCATCATCAGAGCTGGCTCATGCCTGTAATCCCACCAAGAGGATTGCCTGAGCCCAGGGGTTAGAGATCAGCTTGGGCAATTTGGAGAGACTGTATCTTTACAATAAAAAAGAAAAGGTTAACCAGGCATGATGGCAAGTGCCTGTTCCAGCTACTTGGGAGGCTGAGGCGGAAGGATCACCTGAGCCCAGCAGGTTGAGGCTGCGGTGGCCATGAGCATGCCACTGCACTCCAGCCTGGGTGACAGACTGAGACCTTGACTCAAAAAAAAAATCATCATTTTTGCATTTTTTAAAGCAGGTATCTTCCTGAAGAAGCCATACATTCTATATCTGTTTCAAGGTGAAAAAGGTTTTCTCTGTAAATAAACCCGCATACTGGTTCAAGCATTTGCTTTTATTGGGTGGCATACGCTGCAGCCTGTGTGGTTGGTGTCGGGGGAAGCCAACGGGGAGTTTGGGCCCAGGGACCCACCCAGGTGAGGCATGGAGCCTTTGCTTCCGCTGTGCTCCTGGGGGCGGGGAGCGTCTGTTTCTCCCTGATGCTTTGTCTGGAGAGAAGTCCAAGGGCCAGCCCAGGTCTGACACGTAAGGCAGGACTCCTGGACAGGGGGGCATGGGGCAGAGGAAAGCAGCCTTCCTGCCTCGCCTGTAGACAGGGCGGGCCAGGGGGAGACAGGAGC
This sequence comes from Cephalopachus bancanus, assembly GCA_027257055.1. NCBI lineage: Eukaryota > Metazoa > Chordata > Mammalia > Primates > Tarsiidae > Cephalopachus > Cephalopachus bancanus. The sequence goes on from JAPVLO010000167.1 coordinate 7,171,123, forward strand.
AGACCAAGTGTGCAGTCTCAGTGCCGAGAAACGAAGCCCCACGTGGGATCCTGGGGGCAGATGAATTGCAGCCTGGCAGTACAGCCTGTGCCTTCTCTGTGCCTCCGGTGCCAGCACCCAGTGCGCGCCACACCAGCTGCTCCCCCTCACACGCTCAGCGGCAGATACTCCAACCCACCCGGGCAGGAGGTGCTGGGGCAGAGGCGAGCCTGAGTAGCACCAAGGCCAAGTAATGCGTGTGTGTGCGTGTACATACATGTGCACACGTGTGCAGGGGAGGGGGACACAAAGAGGGCACGAGACACCTGAGACAGAAGAGGCCTCTCTCTTTCCCGTCTTCACCCCCATGCACACATGGCCTTGTCTTAAGTGGACAGCAAGTCGAGAGAAAGGGGACACCCTGAGCAGCCAGCTGCATGTAGGCCGGGCTCCACTGGGAACTAAAATGGCTGCGAGGGGGCTTGATTCTTATCTGACATTGTAGGGAATGGCTGAAAAACCACCAAGAATCATGGTATGGAAGAGTCATAGCAACATCATCAGCAGCATTTGGTGCCCACAGATGGCAAAATGGGTGTTTTGGCAAACGGAAAGGGCCTTGAGATCTCAGGAAACCCACACCTCTGGGCCCCCGACCCCACCAGCAGCCTGAATCACCTCTAGCTTGAAGGGATCTGGGCTCAGCAAACAAGCTTGGGTCAGGTGACATATAACACCTTACACCCCACAGTGAGTGAGAAGCCAGGGACACTGGGTGAGCCATCAGGCACAGCTGGGGTGGCATGGGGCAAGGCTGGATCTGAGCTAGCACAAAGCAAGAGAGCAGGGGTCCTGAGTTACTCATTCACAGAGAATGAGAGGGCCCTGGAGGCCATCAAGTGCCGGGCCGGCCCCGGATGTTAAGAAGCATCCACAGAACTGTAGGGGAAGAACTTGGTGGCCTTGCTGGGGGTGGTGGGGCTCAGGCTCTCTGCCTCCTCACTCAGTTTGAAGAACATCTCCTGTTCCCGCTTCTTCTGGTTCAGGTCCTCTTCCAGAGCCTGGGGAAGCGAGAGGCAGAGGGCAGTTGGTCAGGTCCACAGGTCACACACTGGTCTCTCACCCTAAGGCCCCCCCTCCACATGGCCCTCTCCAGAAAGGCCTCCCAGGGCTCACTGCTTGGGTAACTAGGTCCTTCACCTTTCCCGTCCTCAAGCTCATCCTCCAGAAGGCAAGTGTCAACGCCTTTCTCCTTCACTTCCATTCAGGAGCTCCCTGTGGGCCCAGGGAGACAGTTTGGGGAAATGCCAATCTAGACAGAGTGGGGCAGGAGGGAAGCAGATGCAAATCTCCTGGGAGGAAAACAGCTGAATGACTGGAGAAAAGCTTCCGAGGTAGAAGACAGAGAGAGATTTACCAGTGAGGGAAACAGAGATGTCAGAATGAAGCCACGGTTCTGAGCCAGGACACTGTCCCACAAAAATCACCCAGGGAGACTTCTTTTGTCAAAACGTATGTACCTTCACTCACCTCCTGGGATTCTAACTGAAGATTCGTGGTACAACTGGGGGGGTCCCTAAAGTATTGTGAAAAGCTCTTTGGGCTGGGCTCGGTGGCTCAGCCTGTAATCTCAGAACTTTGGGAGACCGAGGGAGTGGATTGCCTGAGCCTGCAGGCTCGAGCCTGCCTGGGCAACTTGGAGAGACCTCGTCTCTACAATAAATCAAAAATGAGCATGTCACTGTACCCCACTCCAGCCTAGGCGACAAAAGTGAGACTCCAACTCAAAAAAAGAAAAAAAGTGAAGTGAAGTGGAAAGAACACAGAGGTGGGTTTTCAAAAGAAACGAAATCAAGATTTTTATGTATCGTCTTATACTTAAAGGTTGACACCTTTATTTTTATTTTATTTTGTATTATTTTATTCTTATTTTTTGAGGCGGAGTCTCACTCTATTGCCCAGACTGAAGTGCAGTGGTCGCTCCCGGCCACCACAGCCTCGACCTGCTGGGCTCCGGCGATCCTTCCGCCTCAGCCCTCCAAGTAGCTGGAACTACAGGCACGTGCTACCACGCCCGGCTAATTTTTTGATTTGTTGTAGAGATGAGGTCTTGCCAAGTTGCCCAGGCGAGTCTCGAACCTGCGGACTCAGGCAATCCACTCACCTCAGCCTCCCAAGGTGCGGGATTACAGGCTGAGCCACTGAGCCTGGCTAGGTTTACACCTTTGAAAAAAAACAAACATTTAGGCTGAGCTCGGTGGCTCAGCCTGTAATCCCAGCACTTTAGGAGGCTGAGGCGAGTGGATTGCCTAGCCCACAAGTTCGAGACCAGACCTAGCAACTTGGCGAGATCACGTCTCTACAATAAAACAAAAATTTAGCCGGGCATGGTAGCGCGCACCTGTAATTTCGGTTACTTGGAAGGCTGAAACAGAAGAATCGCCAGAGCCCAGCAGGTCGATGCTGGGGTAGCCGTGAGTGTGCCACTGCACTCCAGTCTGGGCGACAGAGTGAGACTCTGACTTTAAAAAAAAAAAAAAAAATTTAAATCACTCTGTTGGCAAAACATACCATGTCTGTAAGCCAGCTCATAGGCTGAATACCAATTTAATAATAATAGCTACCACATTTTGAGCACAGAGTGATTAAATAACTTGCCAAGTTCTCTCAGGTAGTACTGGGGGAGTTAGGACTTCACCCGACATTGATGTGACTCTGAAGCCTGTGTTCCTAAGCCCTGATCCTTTTTTTTTTTTTTTTTGAGTTGCTCAGCTGCTCTGTCACTCAGGCTGGAGGGCAGTGGCACGCTCACAGCCACTGCAGCCTCTATCTGCTGGGTTCAGGTTATCCTTCCGCCTCAGCCTTCCAAGTAGCTGGAACTACAGGCATGTGCCATCATGCCTAGCTAATGTTTCTTGGTTTATTGTAGAGATGAGATCTCGCCAAGTTGCCCAGGCTGGTCTTGAACCCGTGGGCTCATGCAATCTTCTCACCTAAGCCTCCCAAAGTGCTGGGATTATAGACATATAATCCATGCCCAGCCACCTGCTCCATTCTATCCACCACATAAATTCCTCTGTATTTCTTCTGGGGCTAGAGCCAGCCATCTTTTTTCTGTTATGTGACAGATAGTAAACATGTTCAGCTTTGCAGGCCACATGATCTCTATTATAACTCCTCAATTGACGCTTAAGTTCAAAATCAGTCATAGATGATATGTAAATGAACGAGCATGGTTGTGTTCCAATAAAACTTTATTCATAAATATAGATGGAAGGCCAGATTTGGCCCACAGGCAGTAGTTCACTAACCCTGCTTTAAGAAAAGAAATACTAGCCGGGCTCGGTGGCTCAGCCTGTAATCCCGCACCTTTGGGAGGCTGAGGTGAGTGGATTGCCTGAGCCCGCGGGTTTGAGACCCGCCTGGGCAGCGAGACCTCATCTCTACAATAAATCAAAAAATCAGTCGGGCATGGTAGCGCATGCCTGTAATTCCGGCTACTTGGAAGGCTGAGGTGGAAGGATCGCCGGAGCCCAGCAGGTCGAGGCTGCGGTGGCCGGGAGCGGCCGCTGCACTCCAGTCTGGGCGACAGAGTGAGACTCCAACTCAAAAAAAAAAAAAGAAAAGAAAAGAAAAGAAATACTGCCTGTAATCCCACGCTTTGGGAGGTTGAGGTGAGTAGACTGCCTGAGCCCACGGGTTCGAAACCCGCCTGGGCAACTTGGTGAGACCTCATCTCTATTAAAAAAAAAAAAAAAATCAGCCGGGCGTGGTAGCACATGCCTGTAATTCCAACTACTCGGAAGGCTGAGGCGGAAGGATCGTCGGAGCTCAGCAGGTCGAGGGTGCAGTGGCCGGAAACAGTCACTGCACTCTGGTCTGGGCGACAGAGTGAGACTACAACTCAAAAAAAAAGAAAAGAAATATTGCCTACATTTTGAAGCCCAAAAAAATCAAGATTCTAGAGAGAAGGCTTGACTCCTTTGAGGCCACATTCTGTGTTAACAATGACCCAAGCACCACTTTTTAAAAAATCTTTTTATTTTTATTTTTTGAGTTGGAGTCTCACTGTCACCCAGACTGGAGTGCAGTGGCCGCTCCTAGCCACCACAGCCTCGACCTGCTGGGCTCCAGCGATCCTTCCGCCTCAGCCTTCCACGTAGCTGGAACTACAGGCACGTGCTACCATGCCCGGCTGATTTTTGATTTGTTGTAGAGATGAGGTCTCGTCAAGTTGCCCAGGCGGGTCACGAACCTGCGGACTCAGGCAATCGACTCACCTCAGCCTCCCAAAGTGCTGGGATTACAGGCTGAACCACCGAGCCCGGCCTATCTTATTTTTTATTTTTTTTTGAGTTGGAGTCTCACTCTGTCACCCAGACTGGAGGGCAGTGGCACGCTCCCGGCCACCGCAGCCTCAACCTGTTCGGCTCCGGCGATCTTCCACCTCAGCCTTCCAAGTAGCCGGAACTACAGGCATGCGCTACCACGCCCAGCTAATTTTTGATTTATTGCAGAGACAAAGTCTCACCAAGTTTCCCGGGTGGGTCTCGAACCCGTGGGCTCAGGCAATCCACTCACCTCAGCCTCCTAAAGCGAGGGATTACAGGCAATATTTCTTTTCTTTTTTTTTGAGTTGGAGTCTCACTCTGTCGCCCAGACTGGAGTGCAGTGGCCGCTCCCGGCCACCGCAGCCTCGACCTGCTGGGCTCTGGTGATCCTTCCGCCTAAGCCTTCCTGTAGCCGGAATTACAGGCATGTGCTACCACGCCCGGCTGATTTTTTGATATTTTGTACTTACTTGAAAGAAATAAATCTGAATTTTTCTAAAAATACTCCACAATGTGCAACCATTTCTCCTGCCCCACGCAAGGCAGGGAGCTCAAGGTTGCTGATTTTAATGCAAGCATATAAAAGACAGTTTATTGCAGAATGAAAATCATCACCCCGGTCACAGTTCCAGCAACAACCCAGGTAGCTAACGACAGAAGAATTCCACAAGGAATTCTGCAAAGAGGCAAACCCCGCAGACAACATCTGATGGCAGCTTCCCAGCCACATGTTCCTGGGGCCTCCCCTGTGCCAGGCCTCCCTTGAAGCCATCTAAGACAGGAGGCAGTTGCTAGAGGCAATGTGATAGTTCATGACCAAACTCTCTCAGAATATGCCAAGGGCACAGAACTCCCAGGTAAAAGAACCATGGGAACACTTATTTCCTGATTCCAGGATCAACCTGTATCAACAGGAGCGCATTGAATTTTTTAAAATATTTATTTAGAGACAGGGTCTCACTCTTGTCCAGGCTGGAGTGCACTGGCATGATCATGGCTCACCGCAGCCTCAACCTCCCGGGCTCAAGCAATCCTCCTGCCTCAGCCTCCTGAGTAGCTGGGACTACAGGCATGCACCACCATGCTTGGCTAAAGCGTTATTGATTTGAGTGTCAAGTATCAAAAATTCCAGGAGGACAGGGTTATGGAAACTGGTTGAATGTGGGGCCTGCTAACAGGAAGGCCTGGGACCCTGGCCAGCTTCCAGCCAGAAAGGTCCGTTAGCACAAGGAGGGAAACCCCAACTCAAGGACTTCCAAGGCCATGCACAGCTGAGGTGGGCAGCACCTCCCATCCAGACCACAGTTATGCAAGCAGAACTGATGCACAATGGCAGAATGAGCCTTACGACCTCAGGACACACGGGCGTCGAGATCAAGGGTAACCCCGCAGGACTCTCCTCAGAGTACAGAAGAGTGGAAGAGAATGAAGACGTCCTTGGCCTGTACTGTGTGACGGTGACTTCCGGCATGACACTGCACAGTATTGATATCTCCACTTCACAAACGACCACACTAAGGCCATGATGGTTAATTTTATATGTCAACTCGGCGAGGCCATGGTACCCAGTTGTTTGCTCAAACATCAGTCTAAATGTCGCTGTAAAGGACTTTTAAGTTGTGATTAACATTTTATTTTATCTTTTTTCTTTCTTTCTTTCTTTTGAGCCGGAGTCTCACTCTGTCATCCAGGCTGGAGTACAGAGGCACACTCATGGCCACTGCAGCCTTGACCTGCTGGGTTCAGGCGATCCTCTCACCTCAGCCTTCCAAGTAGCTGGAACCACAGGCATGCACAGCTAATTTTTTTATTTCTGTAGAGATGAGGTCTCACCAAGTTGCCCAGGTTAGTCTCAAACCCCTAGGCTCAAGCAATCCTCTTGCCTCAGCCTCCCAAAGTGTTGAGATCACAGGTGTGAGCCACCATGCCCAGCTATCTTTTTTTTGAGTCAGTCTCACTGTGTCACCAGGCTGGAATGCAGTGGCATACTCACAACCACTATAGTCTTGACCTGCTGGGCTCAGACAATCCTTCCACCTCAGCCTTCCAAGTAGCTAGAACTACAGACATGCACTACCGTGCCCTGCTAAATTTTTTGTATTTATTGTAGAGACAAGGTTTCATCAAGTTGCCCAGACTAGTCTCAAATCCCTGGGCTCAGGCATTCCTCTGGCCTCCACCTCTCAAAGTGCTAGGATTATAGTATGGCTTCAACTGTAATTAATAT